>JANJGN010000876.1:0-249668 GCA_026770705.1 Isurus oxyrinchus | reverse complement strand
GCAGAGGTAAAGAGAGGGAGGAGTGGAGGGTTTTACCCACAAAACAGGAAGACCAAGGGGAAGAGAAAAAGAATAAACAGGGAAGAAATTAAATGCAAGTAGAATGAAAATATACATTGCAGGTTCAAAAGAATGTACAGCACCAATTGAAAACCATTCCAGGCATGCAGCAGGCATTTACTGAAACAGAACCAAACAAGGACAGCACAGCTCAGACACAGCATTCACCTTGGCCCCCACCCCCACAGCCCAGCACCACACAGCAAAACTCATTCCCTCACACCATAAACACAACAGCTCATCAGTGACATAGACCACAAGCCAGAACCGGGCCACAAACAGCAGCCCACCAGGTGGAGCCTCCACAGTGTTTGTGTCAGGAAGCACAGAGGTGACATCAATCTGGAGAAAGAGAGCGAAGGCGAGTGAGAGAGAGAGAGAAAGGGAGGAGTGTCGTGGGAGAGGGTGAACCAGAGAGAGAGAGAGAGAGGAGAGAGAGAAGGGGTGGCGCATGGCCAGGGGGCAAGGAAGGGGGGGAAGGTGGCGGAGACAGGGGGCGCGGGGCAGAGAGGGGACGCATGACGGAGAGGAGGGGCGTGGGGCGGAGAGGAGGGGCGTGGGGGCGGAGAGGAGGGGTGTGGGGCGGAGAGGAGGGGTGTGGGGCAGAGAGGAGGGGGCGCGGGGCAGAGAAGAGGGGCGTGGGGCGGAGAGGAGGGGTGTGGGGCGGAGAGGAGGGGACGCGGGGCGGAGAGGAGGGGACGCGGGGCGGAGAGGGAGGGGCGCAGGGTGGAGGAGGAGGGGCGCGGGCAGAGAGAGGGGACGCAGGGCGGAGAGAGGGGCGCGGGGTGGAGAGGAGGGGCGTGGGGCGGAGAGGAGGGGTGTGGGGCGGAGAGGTGGGGTGTGGGGCGGAGAGGAGGGGTGTGGGGGCGGAGAGGAGGGGCGCGGGGCAGAGAAGAGGGGCGTGGGACGGAGAGGAGGGGACGCGGGGCGGAGAGGAGGGGACGCGGGGTGGAGAGGAGGGGCGCAGGGTGGAGAGGAGGGGCGCGGGGCAGAGAGGAGGGGCGCGGGGCGGAGAGGAGGGGCGCGGGGGTGGAGAGGAGGGGCGTGGGGCGGAGAGGAGGGGCGTGGGGCGGAGAGGAGGGGCGCGGGGCGGAGAGGAGGGGCGTGGGGCGGAGAGGGGCGTGGGGGGGGAGAGGGGGTGTGTGAGGGGGAGAGGGGCGTGAGGGGGAGAGGGGTGTGAGGGGGAGAGGGGCGTGGGGGGGGAGAGGGGAGTGGGGGGGAGATGGGGCGCCGGGCGGAGAGAATGTGTTGGAGACCAGAGAGAGCGAAAGAAGGGGAAACAGGAGTGAATCTGTGCAGCAAGTAATTTCCTATGGATGATGCCAACCTCGATGCATGGAGTACAGAGTTAGGGGGGTCTGCATTTTGTTACTACAGCAGAGAGAATATGGAGGGGGGGGCCTAGGCAAACAGGGCTTAGGGAACGATGTCCACCTGTAAAGGCCAAGAGTTTAAAAGGGCGGACGAGGGAAGAAGATATCCGAGGAGGAGATCCTGGCACGGATCACCCCACTCAACCTGGATACAAATCACCGGTACAGAATCAAGCAATGATACAACAGAATTGGAAGCCAATCAGCCCACTGTGCCTGAGAAACTCTTTGAAGGAGCAATCCCATAAGTTGCACTCCTCTGTGCTCGTTCCCCAGAGCCCTGCAAATTCTTCGTCTTCGCAAGTATTGATCCAATTGACCTTTTGAAATCTGCTGTCGAATCTGTTTCCACTGCCCTGTCAGGCAGCGCCTTCCAGGTCATAATCAGTCACTGCGCAAAGTATTTATTTATCCCCATGTCCCCTCTGCTCCTTTTGCCAATTACCTGAAATCAATATTGGCCACAGTGCTCCAGCTGGAGTATAACCAGTGTTTTATATAACTTCCTTGCTTTTCATACTCTATGACCCTATTAATAAAGCCAAAGACCCCAGATGCCTCAAAGTCTGGGGGTGGGTGAGAAAGAGAAAGAGAGAGGTGGGGAGTGTTGTGAGGCAGAGACCATGGGGAGAGCTGACGATGCCTCTGGGGCAGAGGGCTGGCTTCAGACCCCCATTCCACCTCACCCTCAGTGACGAGGGTCCATTCCGATCTCTGATATCCGCATGTGCGCACACACACACTCTCAAGCGCTGTGCACACAAACACACATACACATGCACGCACACACACTCACGCACGCACACACACTCACGTACGCTCGCGTGCACACACGCACATGCGCACACACACACGCGTGCACAACGCACACTCTCACGCACCGCACAGACACACTCTCACGTATGCGCGCACACTCGTGCGCGCACACACTCTCACACACGCACACACACTCATGCACGCACGCACGCGCACACACGCACGCACACTCTCCAAGCGCACTCTCGCGCGCACACTCACGCACATATGCATGCAAACTCACACGCACGCGCGCTGTGCACACTCATGCACACTCATGCATGCACGCGCACACACTCGCACGCACACGCGCGCACACGCACATGCACACACTCATGCATGCACACACACACACACACCCACACCCACTCTCACGCACACCCCACTCTCACGAACACACGCACACACACACGTACACTCTCACCCACACACACACTCACCCACACACACAAACACTCTCATGCACACACACAAACACTCACGCACCACACACACACTCTCACGCACACACACTCACGCACACGCACACTCTCACGCACACGCACTCGCGCACACTCACGCACACGCCACACACACACGCATGCACACACTCATGCACGCACGCGGACACACTTTCACGCACATGCTCACGCACGCTCACACACTCATGCACACACACACACCCACTCTCATGCACACAAACACACACACACTCTCACCCACACACACACACTCTCATGCACACACACAAACACACACGTACACACACACTCTCTCACGCGCACACACACTCTCACGCACACACACACACTCACGCACATACACACTCTCACGTGTGCACACTCTCACACGCACGTGCGCACACTCTCACACGCACGTGCGCACACTCACACATGCGCGCACACTCGCGCGCGCACACTCACGCACGCGCACACACGCACCACTCGCACACACACTCTCACGCGCGCACACACTCGCGCCACACACTCTCACGCGTTACACACACTCAATCACACACACACTCTCACGCACACTCCTCGCGCGCGCACACTCGCGCACACACACTCGCACGCACACACTCGCACGCACACACTCGCACGCACACAGACTCGCACACACACTCTCGCGCACACACACACGCACACACACTCTCACGCGCACACACACTCGCGTGCACACGCACGCACACACTCGCGCATACACACTCCCACGTGCGCACACACTCTCATGCGCGCACACATTCTCATGCGCGCACACACTCACGCACATACTCTCGCACGCGCGCACGCACTCTCGCACACACACTCTTGCACGCGCACTCTCACACACACTCTCACACACACACTCGCCACACACTCGCACGCACGCACACACACTCACGCACACACACACTCTCCACGCACACACACTCACGCGCACACTCTCACGCACACTCGCATGCGCGCACACACACTCTCGCACACACACACACATACACACACACAGACACTCGCACGCACACACACTCGCACGCACACACACACACTCTTGCATGTGCACACACACACTCTCGCATGCACACACTCACACACACACACACTCGCACACACACACACACTGGCAACGCACACACTCTCGCACACACGGCACCACTCCCGCACGCCGAGCGACACTCTCGCCACGCGCGCACACACTCGCACACATACACTCTCGCACACACACACACACACACACTCGCCACGCACACACACTCGCACGCACTCTCGCACGTGCACACTCTCGCATGCACACACACACACACCACTCGCACGCACACACTCTCGCACACACACACGTGCACTCTCGCACGCGCACACACACGCACATCGCACACACACACTCTCACGCACACCCACACACACTCATGCACCACACACACACACTCATGCACACACTCACGCGCACACACACTCTCACGCACGCACACACACACTCTCACGCACGCACACACACACTCTCACGCACATACACACATATCCGTGCAGCTCATGCGACAGCAGCTGGAATCCATTCGCAGTGGGGAGGCTGGGGACTCCGGGAGTTGGGGGAGGAGAGGCAGAGAACAGCTTCCAGCTTCGGGTAGCCAGCAATGCAGGTTCGTTATATCCTCCCCGTTTCTCTCCCCAATCCCCACCTCTCTCACACACACCTCCCCACCCACCCCGGCCGTGTCCCTCCCAATAAAAAACAACAACAACAACAAAAACACAGCATGTGGAATGCAGGAAGAAGATTGGGTCACTTACCGTTCTGTATCGGTCTCGCGGAACGGAGTTGTGAGGTGGAGGCAGCGTGACGGAGGTGAAAGGGTAAAAAAAACCGGATTGCGTGGTTCGACCTGAAGGCAACAAGGCATCATGTATGACAGGTCCAGCAGTCACGGGAGCTAACCTGCGTCGCCACCACTGCAGGAGGCTGCAGCAACCCTACCAGCGTTTCCCTCTGGCACAGATGCCCCTTTGGGGCGGCGGGGGGGGGGAGGGGGCTGCCGCCATTGTCATTGTCTGAAATCACTTCAGAAGTCCCTCTTTCGGAAATCTCTCGATCCGTTAGGCACAGACACAGTCGTCAGGGCAGCAATGCCGACATGGAATGTTGGGAAGGTATTCGACCACCAGAGCAATCACTTCCAGGGTCAGACCTGTCCAACAACATTCTCCAGGAAAAGTCACCAGACAGTGATCAGGAGCAGGAACCCTGGCTGATTTCCTCGCTCTCTCCCACTAACCAGGGATCACTGGACAGGTATCAGGAGCAGGAACACTGGCTGATTTCCCTTCTCTCTCTCCCACTAACCAGGGATCACTGGACAGTGATCAGGAGCAGGAACCCTGGCTGATTTCCCCTCTCTCTCTCTCTCTCTCAAACCCAGGGATCACTGGACAGGTATCAGGAGCAGGAACACTGGCTGATTTCCCCTCTCTCTCTCGCTAATCCAGGGATCACTGGACAGTGTTCAGGAGTAGGAATCCCGGGTGATTTCCTCTCTCTCTCCCACTAACTAGGGATCACTGGACAGTGATCAGGAGCAGGAACCCTGGCTGATTTCCTCTCTCTCTCTCTCTCTCTAACCCAGGGCTCAACGGACAGTGATCAGGAGCAGGAACCCTGGCTGATTTCCTCTCTCTCTCTCGCTAATCCAGGGATCACTGGACAGTGTTCAGGAGTAGGAACCCTGGGCGATTTCCCCTCTCTCTCTCTCTAAACAGGGATCAATGGACAGTGATCAGAAGCAGGAACCCTGGCTGATTTCCCCTCTCTCCCTCTAACCCTGGGATCACTGGACAGTGATCAGGAGCAGGAACCCTGGCTGATTTCCGATCTCTCTCTCTCTCTAACCAAGGGATCAATGGACAGTGATCAGGAGCAGGAACCCTGGCTGATTTCCTCTCTCTCTGCCACTAACCAGGGATCACTAGATCGGTAACAGAAGCAGGAACCCTAGCTGATTTCCCCTTTCTCTCTCTAACGCAGGGATCACTGGACAGTGATCAGGAGCAGGAACCCTGGCTGATTTCCCCTCTCTCTCTAACCCAGGGATCACTGGACAGGGATCAGGAGCAGGAACCCTGGCTGATTTCCCCACTCTCTCTCTCTCGAACCCAGCGATCACTGGACAGTGGTCTGGAGCTGGAATCCTGGCTGATTTCCCCTCTATCCCTCTCTCTCTAACCCAGGAATAAGTGGACAGTGATCAGGAGCAAAAACCTTGGCAGATTTCCCAACTCTCTCTAACCCAGGGATCACTGGACAGTGATCAGGAGCAGGAAACCTGGCTGATTTCCTCTCTCTTCCTAACCCAGGGATCACTGGATAGGGATCAGGAGCAGGAACCCTGGCTGATTTCCCGTCTTTCTGTCTCTAACCAATGGATCACTGGACAGGGATCAGGAGCAGGAACCCTGGTTAATTGCCTCTCTCTCTCTAACCCAGGGATCACTGGACAGTGATCAGGAGCAGAAATCCTGGCTGATTTCCTCTCTCTCTCTCTCTCTAACCCAGGGATCACTGGACAGTGATCACTGGACAGTGATCAGGAGCAGGAAACCTGGCAGATTTCCTCTCTCTCTCCCTCTAAGTAGGGATCACTGGACAGTGATCAGGAGCAGGAACAATGGCTGATTTCCTCTCTCTCTAACCCAGGGATCACTGGACAGTGATCAGGAGCAGGAACATTGGCAGATTTCCTCTCTCTCTCCCTCTAAGCAGGGATCACTGGGCAGTGATCAGGAGCAGGAACCCTGGCTGATTTCCCCTCTCTCTCCTACAAACCAGGGATCACTGGACAGTGATCAGGAGCAGGAAACCTTGCTGATTTCCTCTCTCTCTCTCTCTCTGCGACCCAGGGATCACTGGACAGGGATCAGGAGCAGGAACCTTGGCTGGTTTCCCCTATCTCTCTTTAACCCAGGGATCACTGGACAGTGATCAGGAGCAGGAACCCTGGCTGATATCCACTCTCTCTCTCTCTCTCTCTCTAACCCAGGGGTCACTGGACAGTGATCAGGAGCAGGAACCCTGGCTGATTTCCCTTCTCTCTCTAACCCAGGGATCACTGGACAGTGATCCGGAGAAGGAACCCTGGCTGATTTCCCCCCCAACCTCTCTCTCTCTAACCCAGGAATCACTGGATAGGGATCAGGAGCAGGAACCCTGGCTGATTTCTCCTCTCTCTCTCTAACGCAGGGATCACTGGACAGTGATCAGGAGCAGGAACCCTGGTTAATTGCCTCTCTCTCTCTAACCCAGGGATCACTGGACAGTGATCAGGAGCAGGAACCCTGGCTGATTTCCCCTCTCTCTCTCTCTCTCAAACCCAGGGATCACTGGACAGTGATCAGGAGTAGGAATCCCGGGTGATTTCCTCTCTCTCTCCCACTAACCAGGGATCACTGGACAGTGATCAGGAGCAGGAACCCTGGCTGATTTCCTCTCTCTCTCTCTCTCTCTCTAACCCAGGGCTCACTGGACAGTGATCAGGAGCAGGAACCCTGGCTGATTTCCTCTCTCTCTCTTGCTAATCCAGGGATCACTGGACAGTGTTCAGGAGTAGGAACCCTGGGCGATTTCCCCTCTCTCTCTCTCTAAACAGGGATCAATGGACAGTGATCAGAAGCAGGAACCCTGGCTGATTTCCCCTCTCTCTCTCTCACTAAACCAGGGATCAGTGACAGTGATCAGGAGCAGGAACCTTGGCTGATTTCCCCTCTCTCCCTCTAACCTGGGGATCACTGGACAGTGATCAGGAGCAGGAACCCTGGCTGATTTCCGATCTCTCTCTCTCTCTAACCAAGGGATCAATGGACAGTGATCAGGAGCAGGAACCCTGGCTGATTTCCTCTCTCTCTCCCACTAACCAGGGATCACTAGATCGGTAACAGAAGCAGGAACCCTAGCTGATTTCCCCTCTCTCTCTCTAACGCAGGGATCACTGGACAGTGATCAGGAGCAGGAACCCTGGCTGATTTCCCCTCACTCTCTAACCCAGGGATCACTGGACAGGGATCAGGAGCAGGAACCCAGGCTGATTTCCCCTCTATCTCTCCCTCTCTAACCCAGGAATAACTGGACAGTGATCAGGAGCAGGAACCCTGGCTGATTTCACATCTCTCTTTAACCCAGGGATCACTGGACAGTGATCAGGAGCAGGAACCCTGGCTGATTTCCCCACTCTCTCTCTCTAACCCAGGGATCACTGGACAGTGATCAGGAGCAGGAACCCTGGCTGAGTTCCCTCTATCTCTCTCTCTCGAACCCATCGATCACTGGACAGTGGTCTGGAGCTGGAATCCTGGCTGATTTCCCCTCTATCCCTCTCTCTCTAACCCAGGAATAAGTGGACAGTGATCAGGAGCAAAAACCTTGGCAGATTTCCCAACTCTCTCTAACCCAGGGATCACTGGACAGTGATCAGGAGCAGGAAACCTGGCTGATTTCCTCTCTCTTCCTAACCCAGGGATCACTGGATAGGGATCAGGAGCAGGAACCCTGGCTGATTTCCCGTCTTTCTGTCTCTAACCAATGGATCACTGGACAGGGATCAGGAGCAGGAACCCTGGTTAATTGCCTCTCTCTCTCTAACCCAGGGATCACTGGACAGTGATCAGGAGCAGGAAACCTGGCAGATTTCCTCTCTCTCTCCCTCTAAGTAGGGATCACTGGACAGTGATCAGGAGCAGGAACAATGGCTGATTTCCTCTCTCTCTAACCCAGGGATCACTGGACAGTGATCAGGAGCAGGAACATTGGCAGATTTCCTCTCTCTCTCCCTCTAAGCAGGGATCACTGGACAGTGATCAGGAGCAGGAACCCTGGCTGATTTCCCCTCTCTCTCCTACAAACCAGGGATCACTGGACAGTGATCAGGAGCAGGAAACCTTGCTGATTTCCTCTCTCTCTCTCTCTCTGCGACCCAGGGATCACTGGACAGGGATCAGGAGCAGGAACCTTGGCTGGTTTCCCCTATCTCTCTTTAACCCAGGGATCACTGGACAGTGATCAGGAGCAGGAACCCTGGCTGATATCCACTCTCTCTCTCTCTCTCTCTCTAACCCAGGGGTCACTGGACAGTGATCAGGAGCAGGAACCCTGGCTGATTTCCCTTCTCTCTCTAACCCAGGGATCACTGGACAGTGATCCGGAGAAGGAACCCTGGCTGATTTCCCCCCCAACCTCTCTCTCTCTAACCCAGGAATCACTGGATAGGGATCAGGAGCAGGAACACTGGCTGATTTCTCCTCTCTCTCTCTAACCCAGGGATCACTGGGCAGTGATCAGGAGCAGGAACCCTGGCTGATTTCCCCTCCCTCTCTAACCCAGCGCTCACTAGACAGGGATCAGGAGCAGGAACCCTGGCTGATTTCCCCTGACTCTCTCTCTAACCCAGGAATCACAGGACAGGGATCAGGAGCAGAACCCTGGCTGATTTCCCCTCTCTCTCTCTCTAACCCAGGGTTGACTGGACAGTGATCAGGAGCAGGAACCCTGGCTGATTTCATCTCTCTCTGTCACCCAGGGATCACTGGACAGTGATCAGGAGCAGAACCCTGGCGGATTTCCCCTCTCTCTCTCTCACTAAACCAGGGATCAGTGACAGTGATCAGGAGCAGGAACCTTGGCTGATTTCCCCTCTCTCCCGCTAACCTGGGGATCACTGGACAGTGATCAGGAGCAGGAACCCTGGCTGATTTCCGATCTCTCTCTCTCTCTAACCAAGGGATCAATGGACAGTGATCAGGAGCAGGAACCCTGGCTGATTTCCTCTCTCTCTCCCACTAACCAGGGATCACTAGATCGGTAACAGAAGCAGGAACCCTAGCTGATTTCCCCTCTCTCTCTCTAACGCAGGGATCACTGGACAGTGATCAGGAGCAGGAACCCTGGCTGATTTCCCCTCTCTCTCTAACCCAGGGATCACTGGACAGGGATCAGGAGCAGGAACCCAGGCTGATTTCCCCTCTATCTCTCCCTCTCTAACCCAGGAATAACTGGACAGTGATCAGGAGCAGGAACCCTGGCTGATTTCACTTCTCTCTTTAACCCAGGGATCACTGGACAGTGATCAGGAGCAGGAACCCTGGCTGATTTCCCCACTCTCTCTCTCTAACCCAGGGATCACTGGACAGTGATCAGGAGCAGGAACCCTGGCTGAGTTCCCTCTATCTCTCTCTCTCGAACCCATCGATCACTGGACAGTGGTCTGGAGCTGGAATCCTGGCTGATTTCCCCTCTATCCCTCTCTCTCTAACCCAGGAATAAGTGGACAGTGATCAGGAGCAAAAACCTTGGCAGATTTCCCAACTCTCTCTAACCCAGGGATCACTGGACAGTGATCAGGAGCAGGAAACCTGGCTGATTTCCTCTCTCTTCCTAACCCAGGGATCACTGGATAGGGATCAGGAGCAGGAACCCTGGCTGATTTCCCGTCTTTCTGTCTCTAACCAATGGATCACTGGACAGGGATCAGGAGCAGGAACCCTGGTTAATTGCCTCTCTCTCTCTAACCCAGGGATCACTGGACAGTGATCAGGAGCAGAAACCCTGGCTGATTTCCTCTCTCTCTCTCTCTAACCCAGGGATCACTGGACAGTGATCAGGAGCAGGAAACCTGGCAGATTTCCTCTCTCTCTCCCTCTAAGTAGGGATCACTGGACAGTGATCAGGAGCAGGAACAGTGGCTGATTTCCTCTCTCTCTAACCCAGGGATCACTGGACAGTGATCAGGAGCAGGAACATTGGCAGATTTCCTCTCTCTCTCCCTCTAAGCAGGGATCACTGGACAGTGATCAGGAGCAGGAACCCTGGCTGATTTCCCCTCTCTCTCCTACAAACCAGGGATCACTGGACAGTGATCAGGAGCAGGAAACCTTGCTGATTTCCTCTCTCTCTCTCTCTCTGCGACCCAGGGATCACTGGACAGGGATCAGGAGCAGGAACCTTGGCTGGTTTCCCCTATCTCTCTTTAACCCAGGGATCACTGGACAGTGATCAGGAGCAGGAACCCTGGCTGATATCCACTCTCTCTCTCTCTCTCTAACCCAGGGGTCACTGGACAGTGATCAGGAGCAGGAACCCTGGCTGATTTCCCTTCTCTCTCTAACCCAGGGATCACTGGACAGTGATCCGGAGAAGGAACCCTGGCTGATTTCCCCCCCAACCTCTCTCTCTCTAACCCAGGAATCACTGGATAGGGATCAGGAGCAGGAACCCTGGCTGATTTCTCCTCTCTCTCTCTAACCCAGGGATCACTGGGCAGTGATCAGGAGCAGGAACCCTGGCTGATTTCCCCTCCCTCTCTAACCCAGCGCTCACTAGACAGGGATCAGGAGCAGGAACCCTGGCTGATTTCCCCTGACTCTCTCTCTAACCCAGGAATCACAGGACAGGGATCAGGAGCAGGAACCCTGGCTGATTTCCCCTCTCTCTCTCTCTAACCCAGGGTTGACTGGACAGTGATCAGGAGCAGGAACCCTGGCTGATTTCATCTCTCTCTGTCACCCAGGGATCACTGGACAGTGATCAGGAGCAGAACCCTGGCGGATTTCCCCTCTCTCTCTCTCACTAAACCAGGGATCAGTGACAGTGATCAGGAGCAGGAACCTTGGCTGATTTCCCCTCTCTCCCTCTAACCTGGGGATCACTGGACAGTGATCAGGAGCAGGAACCCTGGCTGATTTCCGATCTCTCTCTCTCTCTAACCAAGGGATCAATGGACAGTGATCAGGAGCAGGAACCCTGGCTGATTTCCTCTCTCTCTCCCACTAACCAGGGATCACTAGATCGGTAACAGAAGCAGGAACCCTAGCTGATTTCCCCTCTCTCTCTCTAACGCAGGGATCACTGGACAGTGATCAGGAGCAGGAACCCTGGCTGATTTCCCCTCTCTCTCTAACCCAGGGATCACTGGACAGGGATCAGGAGCAGGAACCCAGACTGATTTCCCCTCTATCTCTCCCTCTCTAACCCAGGAATAACTGGACAGTGATCAGGAGCAGGAACCCTGGCTGATTTCCCCACTCTCTCTCTCTAACCCAGGGATCACTGGACAGTGATCAGGAGCAGGAACCCTGGCTGAGTTCCCTCTATCTCTCTCTCTCGAACCCATCGATCACTGGACAGTGGTCTGGAGCTGGAATCCTGGCTGATTTCCCCTCTATCCCTCTCTCTCTAACCCAGGAATAAGTGGACAGTGATCAGGAGCAAAACCTTGGCTGATTTCCCAACTCTCTCTAACCCAGGGATCACTGGACAGTGATCAGGAGCAGGAAACCTGGCTGATTTCCTCTCTCTTCCTAATCCAGGGATCACTGGATAGGGATCAGGAGCAGGAACCCTGGCTGATTTCCCGTCTTTCTGTCTCTAACCAATGGATCACTGGACAGGGATCAGGAGCAGGAACCCTGGTTAATTGCCTCTCTCTCTCTAACCCAGGGATCACTGGACAGTGATCAGGAGCAGAAACCCTGGCTGATTTCCTCTCTCTCTCTCTCTAACCCAGGGATCACTGGACAGTGATCAGGAGCAGGAAACCTGGCAGATTTCCTCTCTCTCTCCCTCTAAGTAGGGATCACTGGACAGTGATCAGGAGCAGGAACAATGGCTGATTTCCTCTCTCTCTAACCCAGGGATCACTGGACAGTGATCAGGAGCAGGAACCCTGGCTGATTTCCCTTCTCTCTCTAACCCAGGGATCACTGGACAGTGATCCGGAGAAGGAACCCTGGCTGATTTCCCCCCCAACCTCTCTCTCTCTAACCCAGGAATCACTGGATAGGGATCAGGAGCAGGAACCCTGGCTGATTTCTCCTCTCTCTCTCTAACCCAGGGATCACTGGGCAGTGATCAGGAGCAGGAACCCTGGCTGATTTCCCCTCCCTCTCTAACCCAGGGATCACTGGACAGTGATCAGGAGCAGGAACACTGGCTGATTTCCCCTCTCTCTCTCTAACCCAGCGCTCACTAGACAGGGATCAGGAGCAGGAACCCTGGCTGATTTCCCCTGACTCTCTCTCTAACCCAGGAATCACAGGACAGGGATCAGGAGCAGAACCCTGGCTGATTTCCCCTCTCTCTCTCTCTAACCCAGGGTTGACTGGACAGTGATCCGGAGCAGGAACCCTGGCTGATTTCATCTCTCTCTGTAACCCAGGGATCACTGGACAGTGATCAGGAGCAGAACCCTGGCTGATTTCCCCTCTCTCTCTCCCTATCTCTTACCAAAGGGTCACTGGACAGTGCTCAGGAACAGGAAACCTGGCTGATTTCCCCTTTCTCTCTAACCCAGGGCTCACTGGACAGGGATCAGGAGCAGGATCACGGGATGATTTCCCACCCCCCTCTCTCTAATCCAGTAATCACTGGATAGTGATCAGGAGCAGGAAACATGGCTGATTTCTCTTCTCTCTCTAACCCAGGGCTCAATGGACAGGGATCAGGAGCAGGAACCCTGGCTGATTACCCCTCTCTCTCTCTCTCTCCATAACCCAGGGATCACTGGACTGGTAGCAGGAGAAGGAAACCTGGTTGATTTCCGCTCTCTCTCTCTCTCTAAACAAGGGATCACAGGACAGTGATCAGGAGCAGGAACCCTGGCTGATTTCCGCTCTCTCTCTCTCTCCAAACAAGGGATCACTGGACAGTGATCAGGAGCAGGAACCCTGACAGATTACCCCTCTCTCTCTCGAACCCAGGAATCACTGGATACGGATCTGGAGCAGGAACCCTGGCTGATTTCCGCTCTCTCTCTAACCCAGGGATCACTGGACAGTGATCAGGAGCAGGAACCCTGGCTGATTTCCGCTCTCTCTCTTTCTAAACAAGGGATCACAGGACAGTGATCAGGAGCAGGAACCCTGGCTGATTTCCGCTCTATCTCTCTCTCTCTCTAAACAAGGAATCACTGGACAGTGATCAGGAGCAGGAACCCTGGCTGATTTCCCCTCTCCCTCTCTCTAACCCAGGGATCACTGGACAGTGATCAGGACCAGGAACCTTGGCTGATTTCCCCTCTCACTCTCCCTAACCCAGGGATTACTGGACACGGATCAGGAGCAGGAACCCTGGCTGATGTTCCCTCTCTCTCTAAACCAGGGATTACTGGACACGGATTAGGAGCAGGAACCCTGGCTGATTTCCCCCCTCTCTCTCTAACCCACGGATCACTGGACAGTAATCAGGAGCAGCAACCCTGGCTGATTTCACCCCTCTCTCTCTGATCCAGGAGTCACTGGACAGGGATCAGGAGCAGGAACCCTGGCTGATCTTCCCTCTCTCTCTCTAACCCAGGGATAACTGGACAGTGATCAGGAGCAGGAACCCTGGCAGATTTCCCCTCTCGCTCTCTAAACAAGGGATCACTGGACAGAGATCGCGAGCAGGAACCCTGGCTGATTTCCCCTCTCACTCTCCCTCTCGTACCCAGGAATCACTGGACAGTAATCAGGAGCAGGAACCACGGCTGATTTACTCTCTCTCCCTCTAACCCAGGGATCACTGGACAGGGATCAGGAGCAGGAACCCTGGCTCATTTCCCCTCTTTCTCTCTGAGCCAGGGATCACTGGACAGTGATCAGGAGCAGGAACCCTGCCTGATTTCCCCCCCCTCTCTCTCCAATCCAGGAGACACCGGACAGTGATTAGGAGCAGAAACCCTCGCTGATTTCCCCTCCCTCTCTAACACAGGGATCACTGCACAGGGATCAGGAGCAGGAACCCTGGCAGATTTCACCTTTCTCTCTCTAACCCAAGGTCAATGGACAGTGATCAGGAGCAGGAACCCTGGCTGATTTCATCTGTCTCTCTAACCCGGGGATCACTGGACAGTGATAAGAAGCAGGACCCCATGGACGCTTTTCTCTCTCTCTCTAACCCAGGGATCACTGGATAAGTGATCAGGAGCAGGAACCCTGGCTGATTTCCCCTCTCTCTCTCTCTAACCCAGGGGACAATGGACAGTGATCAGGAGCAGGAACCCTGGCTGATTTCCCCTCTCTCTCTCTATCTAACCCAGGGTTCACTCGACAGGGATCAGGAGCAGGAACCCTGGCTGATTTCCCCTCTCTCTCTCTCTCTAACCCAGGTATCACTGGACAGTGATCAGGAGCAGGAACCCAGGCTGATTTCCCATCTATCACTCCCTCTCTAACCCAGGAATAACTGGACAGTGATAGGGAGCAGGAACCCTGGCTGACTTCCCATCTCTCTTTAACGCAGGGATCACTGGACAGTGATCAGGAGCAGGAACCCTGGCTGATTTCCTCTCTCTCCCTAACCAAGGGATCACTGGACAGGGATAAGGAGCAGGAACCCTGGCTGATTGCCTCTCTCTCTCTAACCCAGGGATCACTGGAAAGTGATCAGGAGCAGAACACTGGCTGATTTCCCCTCTCTCTCTCCCTAAACCTGGGATCACTGGACAGGTATCAGGAGCAGGAACCCTCGCGGATTTCCTCTCTCTATCTAACACAGGGATCACTGGACAGTGATCGAAAGCAGGAACCCTGGCTGATTTCCCCTCTCCCTCTCTCTAACCCAGGGCTCACTGGACAGTGATCAGGAGCAGGAACCCTGGCCGATTTCCCCTCTCTGTCTAACCCAGGGATCACTGGACAGGGATCAGGAGCAGGAACACTGGCTGATTTCGCCTCTCTCTCTATAACCCAAGGATCATTGGACAGTGAACAGGAGCAGGACCCCTGGCTGATTTCCCCTCTCACTCTCTAACCCTGGGATCACTGGACAGTGATCAGGAGCAGGACCCCTGGCCGATTTTTTCTCTCTCTCTAACCCAGGGATCACTGGACAGTGATCAGGACCAGGAATCCGGGCTGATTTCCCCTCTATCCCTCTCTCTCTAACCCAGGAATAAGTGGACAGTGATCAGGAGCAAAAACCCTGGCAGATTTCCGATCTCTCTCTAACCCAGGGGTCACTGGACAGTGATCAGGAGCAGGAACCCTGGCTGATTTCCTCTCTCTCCCTAACCCAGGGATCACTGGATAGGGATCAGGAGCAGGACCCCTGGCTGATTTCCCCTCTCACTCTCTAACCCTGGGATCACTGGACAGTGATCAGGAGCAGGACCCCTGGCCGATTTTTTCTCTCTCTCTAACCCAGGGATCACTGGACAGTGATCAGGAGCAGGAATCCGGGCTGATTTCCCCTCTATCCCTCTCTCTCTAACCCAGGAATAAGTGGACAGTGATCAGGAGCAAAACCCTGGCAGATTTCCCATCTCTCTCTAACCCAGGGGTCACTGGACAGTGATCAGGAGCAGGAACCCTGGCTGATTTCCTCTCTCTCCCTAACCCAGGGATCACTGGATAGGGATCAGGAGCAGGAACACTGGCTGATTTCCCCTCTCTCTGTCTCTAACCAAGGGATCACTGGACAGGGATCAGGAGCAGGAAACCTGGCGGACTGCCTCTCTCTCTCTAACCCAGGGATCACTGGAAAGTGATCAGGAGCAGAACACTGGCTGATTTCCCCTCTCTTCCTCCCTAAACCTGGGATCACTGGACAGGTATCAGGAGCAGAAACCCTGGCTGATTTCCCCTCTCCCTCTCTCTAACCCAGGGTCACTTGACAGTGATCAGGAGCAGGAACACTGGCTGATTTCCGCTCTCTCTCTCTAACCCAGGGATCACTGGACAGTGATCAGGAGCAGGAACCCTGGCTGATTTCCCCTCTCACTCTCCCTAACCCAGGGATTACTGGACACGGAATAGGAGCAGGAACTCTGGCTGATGTTCCCTCTCTCTCTAACCCAGGGCTCACTGGACAGGGATCAGGAGCAGGAACCTTGGCCGATTTCCCCTCTCTCTCTCTAACCCAGGTATCACTGGACAGTGATCAGGAGCAGGAACCCTGGCTGATTTCCCCTCTCTCTCTCTATCTAACCCAGGGTTCACTCGACAGGGATCAGGAGCAGGAACCCTGGCTGATTTCCCCTCTCTCTCTCTCTCTAACCCAGGTATCACTGGACAGTGATCAGGAGCAGGAACCCAGGCTGATTTCCCATCTATCACTCCCTCTCTAACCCAGGAATAACTGGACAGTGATAGGGAGCAGGAACCCTGGCTGACTTCCCATCTCTCTTTAACGCAGGGATCACTGGACAGTGATCAGGAGCAGGAACCCTGGCTGATTTCCTCTCTCTCCCTAACCAAGGGATCACTGGACAGGGATAAGGAGCAGGAACCCTGGCTGATTGCCTCTCTCTCTCTAACCCAGGGATCACTGGAAAGTGATCAGGAGCAGAACACTGGCTGATTTCCCCTCTCTCTCTCCCTAAACCTGGGATCACTGGACAGGTATCAGGAGCAGGAACCCTCGCGGATTTCCTCTCTCTATCTAACACAGGGATCACTGGACAGTGATCGAAAGCAGGAACCCTGGCTGATTTCCCCTCTCCCTCTCTCTAACCCAGGGCTCACTGGACAGTGATCAGGAGCAGGAACCCTGGCCGATTTCCCCTCTCTGTCTAACCCAGGGATCACTGGACAGGGATCAGGAGCAGGAACACTGGCTGATTTCGCCTCTCTCTCTATAACCCAAGGATCATTGGACAGTGAACAGGAGCAGGACCCCTGGCTGATTTCCCCTCTCACTCTCTAACCCTGGGATCACTGGACAGTGATCAGGAGCAGGACCCCTGGCCGATTTTTTCTCTCTCTCTAACCCAGGGATCACTGGACAGTGATCAGGACCAGGAATCCGGGCTGATTTCCCCTCTATCCCTCTCTCTCTAACCCAGGAATAAGTGGACAGTGATCAGGAGCAAAAACCCTGGCAGATTTCCGATCTCTCTCTAACCCAGGGGTCACTGGACAGTGATCAGGAGCAGGAACCCTGGCTGATTTCCTCTCTCTCCCTAACCCAGGGATCACTGGATAGGGATCAGGAGCAGGACCCCTGGCTGATTTCCCCTCTCACTCTCTAACCCTGGGATCACTGGACAGTGATCAGGAGCAGGACCCCTGGCCGATTTTTTCTCTCTCTCTAACCCAGGGATCACTGGACAGTGATCAGGAGCAGGAATCCGGGCTGATTTCCCCTCTATCCCTCTCTCTCTAACCCAGGAATAAGTGGACAGTGATCAGGAGCAAAACCCTGGCAGATTTCCCATCTCTCTCTAACCCAGGGGTCACTGGACAGTGATCAGGAGCAGGAACCCTGGCTGATTTCCTCTCTCTCCCTAACCCAGGGATCACTGGATAGGGATCAGGAGCAGGAACACTGGCTGATTTCCCCTCTCTCTGTCTCTAACCAAGGGATCACTGGACAGGGATCAGGAGCAGGAAACCTGGCGGACTGCCTCTCTCTCTCTAACCCAGGGATCACTGGAAAGTGATCAGGAGCAGAACACTGGCTGATTTCCCCTCTCTTCCTCCCTAAACCTGGGATCACTGGACAGGTATCAGGAGCAGAAACCCTGGCTGATTTCCCCTCTCCCTCTCTCTAACCCAGGGTCACTTGACAGTGATCAGGAGCAGGAACACTGGCTGATTTCCGCTCTCTCTCTCTAACCCAGGGATCACTGGACAGTGATCAGGAGCAGGAACCCTGGCTGATTTCCCCTCTCACTCTCCCTAACCCAGGGATTACTGGACACGGAATAGGAGCAGGAACTCTGGCTGATGTTCCCTCTCTCTCTAACCCAGGGCTCACTGGACAGGGATCAGGAGCAGGAACCTTGGCCGATTTCCCCTCTCTCTCTCTAACCCAGGTATCACTGGACAGTGATCAGGAGCAGGAACCCTGGCTGATTTCCTCTCTCTCCCTAACCCAGGGATCACTGGATAGGGATCAGGAGCAGGAACCCTGGCTGATTTCCCCTCTCTCTGTCTCTAACCAAGAGATCACTGGACAGGGATCAGGAGCAGGAACCCTGGCTGATTGTCTCTCTCTCTCTAACCCAGGGATCACTGGAAAGTGATCAGGAGCAGAACACTGGCTGATTTCCCCTCCCTCTCTCCCTAAACCTGGGATCACTGGATTGGTATCAAGAGCAGGAACCCTTGCGGATTTCCTCTCTCTATCTAACCCAGGGATCACTGGACAGTGATCAAAAGCAGGAACCCTGGCTGATTTCCCCCCTCCCTCTCTCTAACCCAGGGGTCACTGGACAGTGATCAGGAGCAGGAACCCTGGCTGATTTCCCCTCTCTGTCTATCCCAGGGATCACTGGACAGGGATCAGGAGCAGGAACCCTGGCTGATTTCCCCTCTCTCTCTCTAACCCAAGGATCATTGGACAGTGTACAGGAGCAGGACCTCTGGCTGATTTCCCCTCTCACTCTCTAACCCTGGGATCACTGGACAGTGATCAGGAGCAGGACCCCTGGCCGATTTTTTCTCTCTCTCTAACCCAGGGATCACTGGACAGTGATCAGGAGCAGGAATCCGGGCTGATTTCCCCTCTATCCCTCTCTCTCTAACCCAGGAATAAGTGGACAGTGATCAGGAGCAAAAACCCTGGCAGATTTCCCATCTCTCTCTAACCCAGGGGTCACGGGACAGTGATCAGGAGCAGGAACCCTGGCTGATTTCCCCACTCTCCCTAACCTAGGGATCACTGGATAGGGATCAGGAGCAGGAACACTGGCTGATTTCCCCTCTCTCTGTCTCTAACCAAGGGATCACTGGACAGGGATCAGGAGCAGGAAACCTGGCGGACTGCCTCTCTCTCAAACCCAGGGATCACTGGAAAGTGATCAGGAGCAGAACACTGGCTGATTTCCCCTCTCTCTCTCCCTAAACCTGGGATCACTGGACAGGTATCAGGAGCAGGAACCCTGGCTGATTTCCCCTCTCCCTCTCTCCCTCTCTCTAACCCAGGGTCACTTGACAGTGATCAGGAGCAGGAACCCTGGCTGATTTCCGCTCTCTCTCTCTAACCCAGGGATCACTGGACAGTGATCAGGAGCAGGAACCCTGGCTGATTTCCGCTCCCTCTCTCTAACCCAGGGATAACAGGACAGTGATCAGGAGCAGGAACCCTGGCTGATTTCCCCTCTCACTCTCCCTAACCCAGGGATTACTGGACACGGAACAGGAGCAGGAGCTCTGGCTGATATTCCCTCTCTCTCTAACCCAGGGATTACTGGACATGGATCAGGAGCAGGAACCCTGGCTGATTTCCCCTCTCTCTCTCTAACCCATGGATCACTGGACAGTAATCAGGTGCAGGAACCCTGGCTGATTTCACCCCTCTCTCTCTGATCCAGGAGTCACTGGACAGGGATCAGGAGCAGGAACTCTGGCTGATCTTCCCTCTCTCTCTCTCTCAGTCTCTCTCTAACCCAGGGATAACTGGACAGTGATCAGGAGCAGGAACCCTGGCAGATTTCCCCTCTCTCTCTCTCTAAACAAGGGATCACTCGACAGAGATCACGAGCAGGAACCATGACTGATTTCCTCTCTCTCTCTCTAACCCAGGAGCACTGGACAGTGATCAGGAGCAGGAACCCTGGCTGATTTCCCACCTCTCTCTAACCTAGGGATCACTGGACAGTGATCAGGAGCAGGAACCCTGGCTGATTTCCTCTCTCTCCCTAACCCAGGGATCACTGGATAGGGATCAGGAGCAGGAACCCTGGCTGATTTCCCCTCTCTCTCTCCCTAAACCTGGGGTCACTTGACAGTGATCAGGAGCAGGAACCCTGGCTGATTTCCGCTCTCTCTCTCTAACCCAGGGATCACTGGACAGTGATCAGGACCAGGAACCTTGGCTGATTTCCCCTCTCACTCTCCCTAACCCAGGGATCACTGGACACGGATCAGGAGCAGGAACCCTGGCTGATTTCCGCTCTCTCTCTCTAACCCACGGATCACTGGACAGTAATCAGGAGCAGCAACCCTGGCTGATTTCACACCTCTCTCTCTGATCCAGGAGTCACTGGACAGGGATCAGGAGCAGGAACCCTGGCCGATTTCCCCTCTCTGTCTAACCCAGGGATCACTGGACAGGGATCAGGAGCAGGAACACTGGCTGATTTCGCCTCTCTCTCTATAACCCAAGGATCATTGGACAGTGAACAGGAGCAGGACCCCTGGCTGATTTCCCCTCTCACTCTCTAATCCTGGGATCACTGGACAGTGATCAGGAGCAGGACCCCTGGCCGATTTTTTCTCTCTCTCTAACCCAGGGATCACTGGACAGTGATCAGGAGCAGGAATCCGGGCTGATTTCCCCTCTATCCCTCTCTCTCTAACCCAGGAATAATGGACAGTGATCAGGAGCAAAAACCCTGGCAGATTTCCCATCTCTCTCTAACCCAGGGGTCACTGGACAGTGATCAGGAGCAGGAACCCTGGCTGATTTCCTCTCTCTCCCTAACCCAGGGATCACTGGATAGGGATCAGGAGCAGGAACACTGGCTGATTTCCCCTCTCTCTGTCTCTAACCAAGGGATCACTGGACAGGGATCAGGAGCAGGAACCCTGGCGGATTGCCTCTCTCTCTCTAACCCAGGGATCACTGGAAAGTGATCAGGAGCAGAAAACTGGCTGATTTCCCCTCTCTCCCTCCCTAAACCTGGGATCACTGGACAGGTATCAGGAGCAGGAACCCTGGCTGATTTCCCCTCTCCCTCTCTCTAACCCAGGGTCACTTGACAGTGATCAGGAGCAGGAACCCTGGCTGATTTCCGCTCTCTCTCTCTAACCCAGGGATCGCTGGACAGGGATCAGGAGCAGGAACCCTGGCTGATTTCCCCTCTTTCTCTCTGAGCCAGGGATCACTGGACAGTGATCAGGTGCAGGAACCCTGGCTGATTTCCGCTCTCTCTCTCTAACCCAGGGATCACTGGACAGTGATCAGGAGCAGGAACCCTGGCTGATTTCCCCTCTCACTCTCCCTAACCCAGGGATTACTGGACACGGATTAGGAGCAGGAACTATGGCTGATGTTCCCTCTCTCTCTAAACCAGGGCTCACTGGACAGGGATCAGGAGCAGGAACCTTGGCCGATTTCCCCTCTCTCTCTCTAACCCAGGGATCACTGGACAGTGATCAAAAGCAGGAACCCTGGCTGATTTCCCCCCTCCCTCTCTCTAACCCAGGGGTCACTGGACAGTGATCAGGAGCAGGAACCCTGGCTGATTTCCCCTCTCTGTCTATCCCAGGGATCACTGGACAGGGATCAGGAGCAGGAACCCTGGCTGATTTCCCCTCTCTCTCTCTAACCCATGGATCACTGGACAGTAATCAGGTGCAGGAACCCTGGCTGATTTCACCCCTCTCTCTCTGATCCAGGAGTCACTGGACAGGGATCAGGAGCAGGAACTCTGGCTGATCTTCCCTCTCTCTCTCTCTCAGTCTCTCTCTAACCCAGGGATAACTGGACAGTGATCAGGAGCAGGAACCCTGGCAGATTTCCCCTCTCTCTCTCTCTAAACAAGGGATCACTCGACAGAGATCACGAGCAGGAACCATGACTGATTTCCTCTCTCTCTCTCTAACCCAGGAGCACTGGACAGTGATCAGGAGCAGGAACCCTGGCTGATTTCCCACCTCTCTCTAACCTAGGGATCACTGGACAGTGATCAGGAGCAGGAACCCTGGCTGATTTCCTCTCTCTCCCTAACCCAGGGATCACTGGATAGGGATCAGGAGCAGGAACCCTGGCTGATTTCCCCTCTCTCTCTCCCTAAACCTGGGGTCACTTGACAGTGATCAGGAGCAGGAACCCTGGCTGATTTCCGCTCTCTCTCTCTAACCCAGGGATCACTTGACAGTGATCAGGAGCAGGAACCCTGGCTGATTTCCGCTCTCTCTCTCTAACCCAGGGATCGCTGGACAGGGATCAGGAGCAGAAACCCTGGCTGATTTCCCCTCTTTCTCTCTGAGCCAGGGATCACTGGACAGTGATCAGGTGCAGGAACCCTGGCTGATTTCCGCTCTCTCTCTCTAACCCAGGGATCACTGGATAGGGATCAGGAGCAGGAACCCTGGCCGATTTCCCCTCTCTGTCTAACCCAGGGATCACTGGACAGGGATCAGGAGCAGGAACACTGGCTGATTTCGCCTCTCTCTCTATAACCCAAGGATCATTGGACAGTGAACAGGAGCAGGACCCTTGGCTGATTTCCCCTCTCACTCTCTAACCCTGGGATCACTGGACAGTGATCAGGAGCAGGACCCCTGGCCGATTTTTTCTCTCTCTCTAACCCAGGGATCACTGGACAGTGATCAGGAGCAGGAATCCTGGCTGATTTCCCCTCTATCCCTCTCTCTCTAACCCAGGAATAAGTGGACAGTGATCAGGAGCAAAAACCCTGGCAGATTTCCCATCTCTCTCTAACCCAGGGATCACTGGATAGGGATCAGGAGCAGGAACACTGGCTGATTTCCCCTCTCTCTGTCTCTAACCAAGGGATCACTGGACAGGGATCAGGAGCAGGAACCCTGGCGGATTGCCTCTCTCTCTCTAACCCAGGGATCACTGGAAAGTGATCAGGAGCAGAAAACTGGCTGATTTCCCCTCTCTCCCTCCCTAAACCTGGGATCACTGGACAGGTATCAGGAGCAGGAACCCTGGCTGATTTCCCCTCTCCCTCTCTCTAACCCAGGGTCACTTGACAGTGATCAGGAGCAGGAACCCTGGCTGATTTCCGCTCTCTCTCTCTAACCCAGGGATCGCTGGACAGGGATCAGGAGCAGGAACCCTGGCTGATTTCCCCTCTTTCTCTCTGAGCCAGGGATCACTGGACAGTGATCAGGTGCAGGAACCCTGGCTGATTTCCCTACTTTCTCTCTAACCCAGGAATCATTGGAGAGTGATCAGGAGCAGGAACCCTGCCTGATTTCCCCCCACTCTCTCTCCAATCCAGGAGACACCGGACAGTGATTAGGAGCAGAAACCCTCGCTGATTTCCCCTCCCTCTCTAACACAGGCATCACGGGATAGTGAGCAGGAGCCGGAACCCTGGGAGATTTCCCCTCTTCCTCTCTCTAACGCAGGGATCACAGAACAGGGATCGGGAGCAGGAACCCTGGCAGATTTCACCTTTCTCTCTCTAACCCAAGGGTCAATGGACAGTGATCAGGAGCAGGAACCCTGGCTGATTTCATCTGTCTCTCTAACCCGGGGATCACTGGATAAGTGATCAGGAGCAGGAACCCAGGCTGATTTCCCCTCTCTCTCTCTAACCCAGGTATCAATGGACAGTGATCAGGAGCAGGAACCCTGGCTGATTTCCCCTCTCTCTCTAACCCAGGGATCACTGGACAGTGATAGGGAGCAGGAACCCTGGCTGACTTCCCATCTCTCTTTAACCCAGGGATCACTGGACAGTGATCAGGAGCAGGAACCCTGGCTGATTTCCCATCTCTCTTTAACCCAGGGATCACTGGACAGTGATCAGGAGCAGGAACACTGGCTGATTTCCCCACACTCTCTCTCTAACCCAGGGATCACTGGACAGTGATCAGGAGCAGGAACCCTGGCTGATTTCCCCTCTCTCTGTCTCTAACCAAGGGATCACTAGACAGTGATCAGGAGCAGGAACCTGGCTGATTGCCTCTCTCTCTCTCGAACCCAGGGATCACTGGAAAGTGATCAGGAGCAGAACACTGGCTGATTTCCCCTCTCTCTCTCCCTAAACCTGGGATCACTGGACAGGTATCAGGAGCAGGAACCCTCGCGGATTTCCTCTCTCTATCTAACACAGGGATCACTGGACAGTAATCAGGAGCAGGAACCCTGGCTGATTTCGCCTCTCTCTCTCTAACCCAAGGATCATTGGACAGTGAACAGGAGTAGGACCCCTGGCTGATTTCCCCTCTCACTCTCTAACCCTGGGATCACTGGACAGTGATCAGGAGCAGGACCACTGGCCGATTTTTTCTCTCTCTCTAACCCAGGGATCACTGGACAGTGATCAGGAGCAGGAATCCGGGCTGATTTCCCCTCTATCCCTCTCTCTCTAACCCAGGAATAAGTGGACAGTGATCAGGAGCAAAAACCCTGGCAGATTTCCCATCTCTCTCTAACCCAGGGATCACTGGATAGGGATCAGGAGCAGGAACACTGGCTGATTTCCCCTCTCTCTGTCTCTAACCAAGGGATCACTGGACAGGGATCAGGAGCAGGAACCCTGGCGGATTGCCTCTCTCTCTCTAACCTAGGGATCACTGGAAAGTGATCAGGAGCAGAACACTGGCTGATTTCCCCTCTCCCTCTCTCTAACCCAGGGATCACTGGACAGGGATCAGGAGCAGGAACCCTGGCTGATTTCCCCTCTCCCTCTCTCCCTCTCTCTAACCCAGGGATCACTGGACAGGAATCAGGAGCAGGAACCCTGGCTGATTTCCGCTCTCTCTCTCTAACCCAGGGATCACTGGAAAGTGATCAGGAGCAGGAACCCTGGCTGATTTACCCTCTCACTCTCCCTAACCCAGGGATTACTGGACACGGAACAGGAGCAGGAACTCTGCCTGATGTTCCCTCTCTCTCTAACCCAGGGATTACTGGACACGGATCAGGAGCAGGAACCCTGGCTGATTTCCCCACTCTCTCTCTGATCCAGGAGTCACTGGACAGGGATCAGGAGCAGGAACACTGGCTGATTTCCCATCTCTCTCTAACCCAGGGATCACTGGATAGGGATCAGGAGCAGGAACACTGGCTGATTTCCCCTCTCTCTGTCTCTAACCAAGGGATCACTGGACAGGGATCAGGAGCAGGAACCCTGGCGGATTGCCTCTCTCTCTCTAACCTAGGGATCACTGGAAAGTGATCAGGAGCAGAACACTGGCTGATTTCCCCTCTCTCTCTCCCTAAACCTGGGATCACTGGACAGGTATCAGGAGCAGGAACCCTGGCTGATTTCCGCTCTCTCTCTCTAACCCAGGGATCACTGGAAAGTGATCAGGAGCAGGAACCCTGGCTGATTTCCCCTCTCACTCTCCCTAACCCAGGGATTACTGGACACGGAACAGGAGCAGGAACTCTGCCTGATGTTCCCTCTCTCTCTAACCCAGGGATTACAGGACACGGATCAGGAGCAGGAACCCTGGCTGATTTCCTCACTCTCTCTCTGATCCAGGAGTCGCTGGACAGGGATCAGGAGCAGGAACCCTGGCTGATCTTCCCTCTCTCTCTCTCTCTCTCTAACCCAGGGATCACTGGACAGTGATCAGGAGCAGGAACCCTGTCTGATTTCCCCTCTCACTCTAACCCAGGGCTCACTGGACAGGGATCAGGAGCAGTAACCCTGGCTGATTTCCCCTCTATCTCTCACTCTCTAACCCAGGAATAACTGGACAGTGATCAGGAGCAGGAACCCTGGCAGATTTCCCATCTCTCTCTAACACAGGGATCACTGGACAGTGATCGGGAGCAGGAAACCTGGCTGATTTCCTCTCTCTCCCTAAAACTGGGATCACTGGACAGGTATCAGGAGGAGGAACCCTGACTGATTTCCTCTCTCTCTCTAACCCAGGGATCACTGGACAGTGATCAGGAGCAGGAACCCTGGCTGATTTCCGCTCTCCCTCTCTCTAACCCAGAGGTCACTGGACAGTGATCAGGAGCAGGAACCCGGGCCGATTTCCCCTCTCTCTCTAACTGAGGGATCACTGGACAGGGATCAGGAGCAAGAACACTGGCTGATTTCCCCTCTCCCTCTCTCTAACCCAGGGGTCACTTGACAGTGATCAGGAGCAGGGACCCAGGCCGATTTCCCCTTCCTCTCTAACCGAGTGGTCACTGGACAGTGATCAGGAGCAGGAACCCTGGCTGATTTCCCCTCTCTGTCTAACCCAGGGATCACTGGACAGGGATCAGGAGCAGGAACCCTGGCTGATTTCGCCTCTCTCTCTCTAACCCAAGGATCATTGGACAGTGAACAGGAGCAGGACCCCTGGCTGATTTCCCCTCTCACTCTCTACCCCTGGGATCACTGGACAGTGATCAGGAGCAGCACCCCTGGCCGATTTTTTCTCTCTCTCTAACCCAGGGATCACTGGACAGTGATCAGGAGCAGGAACCCTGGCTGATTTCCTCTCTCTCTCTCTCTAACCCAGGGACCACTGGACAGTGATCAGGAGCAGGAACCCTGGCCGATTTCCCCTCTCTGTCTAACTCAGGGATCACTGGACAGGGATCAGGAGCAGGAACCCTGGCTGATTTCGCCTCTCTCTCTCTAACCCAAGGATCATTGGACAGTGAACAGGAGCAGGACCCCTGGCTGATTTCCCCTCACACTCTCTACCCCTGGGATCACTGGACAGTGATCAGGAGCAGGACCCCTGGCCGATTTTTTCTCTCTCTCTAACCCAGGGATCACTGGACAGTGATCAGGAGCAGGAACCCTGGCTGATTTCCTCTCTCTCTCTCTCTAACCCAGGGACCACTGGACAGTGATCAGGAGCAGGAACCCTGGCTGAATTCCCCTCGCTCCCTAACCCAGGGATCACTGGATAGGGATCAGGAGCAGGAACCTTGGCTGATTTCCCCTCTCTCCCGCTAACCTGGGGATCACTGGACAGTGATCAGGAGCAGGAACCCTGGCTGATTTCCGATCTCTCTCTCTCTCTAACCAAGGGATCAATGGACAGTGATCAGGAGCAGGAACCCTGGCTGATTTCCTCTCTCTCTCCCACTAACCAGGGATCACTAGATCGGTAACAGAAGCAGGAACCCTAGCTGATTTCCCCTCTCTCTCTCTAACGCAGGGATCACTGGACAGTGATCAGGAGCAGGAACCCTGGCTGATTTCCCCTCTCTCTCTAACCCAGGGATCACTGGACAGGGATCAGGAGCAGGAGCCCAGGCTGATTTCCCCTCTATCTCTCCCTCTCTAACCCAGGAATAACTGGACAGTGATCAGGAGCAGGAACCCTGGCTGATTTCACTTCTCTCTTTAACCCAGGGATCACTGGACAGTGATCAGGAGCAGGAACCCTGGCTGATTTCCCCACTCTCTCTCTCTAACCCAGGGATCACTGGACAGTGATCAGGAGCAGGAACCCTGGCTGAGTTCCCTCTATCTCTCTCTCTCGAACCCATCGATCACTGGACAGTGGTCTGGAGCTGGAATCCTGGCTGATTTCCCCTCTATCCCTCTCTCTCTAACCCAGGAATAAGTGGACAGTGATCAGGAGCAAAAACCTTGGCAGATTTCCCAACTCTCTCTAACCCAGGGATCACTGGACAGTGATCAGGAGCAGGAAACCTGGCTGATTTCCTCTCTCTTCCTAACCCAGGGATCACTGGATAGGGATCAGGAGCAGGAACCCTGGCTGATTTCCCGTCTTTCTGTCTCTAACCAATGGATCACTGGACAGGGATCAGGAGCAGGAACCCTGGTTAATTGCCTCTCTCTCTCTAACCCAGGGATCACTGGACAGTGATCAGGAGCAGAAACCCTGGCTGATTTCCTCTCTCTCTCTCTCTAACCCAGGGATCACTGGACAGTGATCAGGAGCAGGAAACCTGGCAGATTTCCTCTCTCTCTCCCTCTAAGTAGGGATCACTGGACAGTGATCAGGAGCAGGAACAGTGGCTGATTTCCTCTCTCTCTAACCCAGGGATCACTGGACAGTGATCAGGAGCAGGAACATTGGCAGATTTCCTCTCTCTCTCCCTCTAAGCAGGGATCACTGGACAGTGATCAGGAGCAGGAACCCTGGCTGATTTCCCCTCTCTCTCCTACAAACCAGGGATCACTGGACAGTGATCAGGAGCAGGAAACCTTGCTGATTTCCTCTCTCTCTCTCTCTCTGCGACCCAGGGATCACTGGACAGGGATCAGGAGCAGGAACCTTGGCTGGTTTCCCCTATCTCTCTTTAACCCAGGGATCACTGGACAGTGATCAGGAGCAGGAACCCTGGCTGATATCCACTCTCTCTCTCTCTCTCTAACCCAGGGGTCACTGGACAGTGATCAGGAGCAGGAACCCTGGCTGATTTCCCTTCTCTCTCTAACCCAGGGATCACTGGACAGTGATCCGGAGAAGGAACCCTGGCTGATTTCCCCCCCAACCTCTCTCTCTCTAACCCAGGAATCACTGGATAGGGATCAGGAGCAGGAACCCTGGCTGATTTCTCCTCTCTCTCTCTAACCCAGGGATCACTGGGCAGTGATCAGGAGCAGGAACCCTGGCTGATTTCCCCTCCCTCTCTAACCCAGCGCTCACTAGACAGGGATCAGGAGCAGGAACCCTGGCTGATTTCCCCTGACTCTCTCTCTAACCCAGGAATCACAGGACAGGGATCAGGAGCAGAACCCTGGCTGATTTCCCCTCTCTCTCTCTCTAACCCAGGGTTGACTGGACAGTGATCCGGAGCAGGAACCCTGGCTGATTTCATCTCTCTCTGTAACCCAGGGATCACTGGACAGTGATCAGGAGCAGAACCCTGGCTGATTTCCCCTCTCTCTCTCCCTATCTCTTACCAAAGGGTCACTGGACAGTGCTCAGGAACAGGAAACCTGGCTGATTTCCCCTTTCTCTCTAACCCAGGGCTCACTGGACAGGGATCAGGAGCAGGATCACGGGATGATTTCCCACCCCCCTCTCTCTAATCCAGTAATCACTGGATAGTGATCAGGAGCAGGAAACATGGCTGATTTCTCTTCTCTCTCTAACCCAGGGCTCAATGGACAGGGATCAGGAGCAGGAACCCTGGCTGATTACCCCTCTCTCTCTCTCTCTCCATAACCCAGGGATCACTGGACTGGTAGCAGGAGAAGGAAACCTGGTTGATTTCCGCTCTCTCTCTCTCTCTAAACAAGGGATCACAGGACAGTGATCAGGAGCAGGAACCCTGGCTGATTTCCGCTCTCTCTCTCTCTCCAAACAAGGGATCACTGGACAGTGATCAGGAGCAGGAACCCTGACAGATTACCCCTCTCTCTCTCGAACCCAGGAATCACTGGATACGGATCTGGAGCAGGAACCCTGGCTGATTTCCGCTCTCTCTCTAACCCAGGGATCACTGGACAGTGATCAGGAGCAGGAACCCTGGCTGATTTCCGCTCTCTCTCTTTCTAAACAAGGGATCACAGGACAGTGATCAGGAGCAGGAACCCTGGCTGATTTCCGCTCTATCTCTCTCTCTCTCTAAACAAGGAATCACTGGACAGTGATCAGGAGCAGGAACCCTGGCTGATTTCCCCTCTCCCTCTCTCTAACCCAGGGATCACTGGACAGTGATCAGGACCAGGAACCTTGGCTGATTTCCCCTCTCACTCTCCCTAACCCAGGGATTACTGGACACGGATCAGGAGCAGGAACCCTGGCTGATGTTCCCTCTCTCTCTAAACCAGGGATTACTGGACACGGATTAGGAGCAGGAACCCTGGCTGATTTCCCCCCTCTCTCTCTAACCCACGGATCACTGGACAGTAATCAGGAGCAGCAACCCTGGCTGATTTCACCCCTCTCTCTCTGATCCAGGAGTCACTGGACAGGGATCAGGAGCAGGAACCCTGGCTGATCTTCCCTCTCTCTCTCTAACCCAGGGATAACTGGACAGTGATCAGGAGCAGGAACCCTGGCAGATTTCCCCTCTCGCTCTCTAAACAAGGGATCACTGGACAGAGATCGCGAGCAGGAACCCTGGCTGATTTCCCCTCTCACTCTCCCTCTCGTACCCAGGAATCACTGGACAGTAATCAGGAGCAGGAACCACGGCTGATTTACTCTCTCTCCCTCTAACCCAGGGATCACTGGACAGGGATCAGGAGCAGGAACCCTGGCTCATTTCCCCTCTTTCTCTCTGAGCCAGGGATCACTGGACAGTGATCAGGAGCAGGAACCCTGCCTGATTTCCCCCCCCTCTCTCTCCAATCCAGGAGACACCGGACAGTGATTAGGAGCAGAAACCCTCGCTGATTTCCCCTCCCTCTCTAACACAGGGATCACTGCACAGGGATCAGGAGCAGGAACCCTGGCAGATTTCACCTTTCTCTCTCTAACCCAAGGTCAATGGACAGTGATCAGGAGCAGGAACCCTGGCTGATTTCATCTGTCTCTCTAACCCGGGGATCACTGGACAGTGATAAGAAGCAGGACCCCATGGACGATTTTCTCTCTCTCTCTAACCCAGGGATCACTGGATAAGTGATCAGGAGCAGGAACCCTGGCTGATTTCCCCTCTCTCTCTCTCTAACCCAGGGGACAATGGACAGTGATCAGGAGCAGGAACCCTGGCTGATTTCCCCTCTCTCTCTCTATCTAACCCAGGGTTCACTCGACAGGGATCAGGAGCAGGAACCCTGGCTGATTTCCCCTCTCTCTCTCTCTCTAACCCAGGTATCACTGGACAGTGATCAGGAGCAGGAACCCAGGCTGATTTCCCATCTATCACTCCCTCTCTAACCCAGGAATAACTGGACAGTGATAGGGAGCAGGAACCCTGGCTGACTTCCCATCTCTCTTTAACGCAGGGATCACTGGACAGTGATCAGGAGCAGGAACCCTGGCTGATTTCCTCTCTCTCCCTAACCAAGGGATCACTGGACAGGGATCAGGAGCAGGAACCCTGGCTGATTGCCTCTCTCTCTCTAACCCAGGGATCACTGGAAAGTGATCAGGAGCAGAACACTGGCTGATTTCCCCTCTCTCTCTCCCTAAACCTGGGATCACTGGACAGGTATCAGGAGCAGGAACCCTCGCGGATTTCCTCTCTCTATCTAACACAGGGATCACTGGACAGTGATCGAAAGCAGGAACCCTGGCTGATTTCCCCTCTCCCTCTCTCTAACCCAGGGCTCACTGGACAGTGATCAGGAGCAGGAACCCTGGCCGATTTCCCCTCTCTGTCTAACCCAGGGATCACTGGACAGGGATCAGGAGCAGGAACACTGGCTGATTTCGCCTCTCTCTCTATAACCCAAGGATCATTGGACAGTGAACAGGAGCAGGACCCCTGGCTGATTTCCCCTCTCACTCTCTAACCCTGGGATCACTGGACAGTGATCAGGAGCAGGACCCCTGGCCGATTTTTTCTCTCTCTCTAACCCAGGGATCACTGGACAGTGATCAGGAGCAGGAATCCGGGCTGATTTCCCCTCTATCCCTCTCTCTCTAACCCAGGAATAAGTGGACAGTGATCAGGAGCAAAAACCCTGGCAGATTTCCGATCTCTCTCTAACCCAGGGGTCACTGGACAGTGATCAGGAGCAGGAACCCTGGCTGATTTCCTCTCTCTCCCTAACCCAGGGATCACTGGATAGGGATCAGGAGCAGGACCCCTGGCTGATTTCCCCTCTCACTCTCTAACCCTGGGATCACTGGACAGTGATCAGGAGCAGGACCCCTGGCCGATTTTTTCTCTCTCTCTAACCCAGGGATCACTGGACAGTGATCAGGAGCAGGAATCCGGGCTGATTTCCCCTCTATCCCTCTCTCTCTAACCCAGGAATAAGTGGACAGTGATCAGGAGCAAAACCCTGGCAGATTTCCCATCTCTCTCTAACCCAGGGGTCACTGGACAGTGATCAGGAGCAGGAACCCTGGCTGATTTCCTCTCTCTCCCTAACCCAGGGATCACTGGATAGGGATCAGGAGCAGGAACACTGGCTGATTTCCCCTCTCTCTGTCTCTAACCAAGGGATCACTGGACAGGGATCAGGAGCAGGAAACCTGGCGGACTGCCTCTCTCTCTCTAACCCAGGGATCACTGGAAAGTGATCAGGAGCAGAACACTGGCTGATTTCCCCTCTCTTCCTCCCTAAACCTGGGATCACTGGACAGGTATCAGGAGCAGAAACCCTGGCTGATTTCCCCTCTCCCTCTCTCTAACCCAGGGTCACTTGACAGTGATCAGGAGCAGGAACACTGGCTGATTTCCGCTCTCTCTCTCTAACCCAGGGATCACTGGACAGTGATCAGGAGCAGGAACCCTGGCTGATTTCCCCTCTCACTCTCCCTAACCCAGGGATTACTGGACACGGAATAGGAGCAGGAACTCTGGCTGATGTTCCCTCTCTCTCTAACCCAGGGCTCACTGGACAGGGATCAGGAGCAGGAACCTTGGCCGATTTCCCCTCTCTCTCTCTAACCCAGGTATCACTGGACAGTGATCAGGAGCAGGAACCCTGGCTGATTTCCTCTCTCTCCCTAACCCAGGGATCACTGGATAGGGATCAGGAGCAGGAACCCTGGCTGATTTCCCCTCTCTCTGTCTCTAACCAAGAGATCACTGGACAGGGATCAGGAGCAGGAACCCTGGCTGATTGTCTCTCTCTCTCTAACCCAGGGATCACTGGAAAGTGATCAGGAGCAGAACACTGGCTGATTTCCCCTCCCTCTCTCCCTAAACCTGGGATCACTGGATTGGTATCAAGAGCAGGAACCCTTGCGGATTTCCTCTCTCTATCTAACCCAGGGATCACTGGACAGTGATCAAAAGCAGGAACCCTGGCTGATTTCCCCCCTCCCTCTCTCTAACCCAGGGGTCACTGGACAGTGATCAGGAGCAGGAACCCTGGCTGATTTCCCCTCTCTGTCTATCCCAGGGATCACTGGACAGGGATCAGGAGCAGGAACCCTGGCTGATTTCCCCTCTCTCTCTCTAACCCAAGGATCATTGGACAGTGTACAGGAGCAGGACCTCTGGCTGATTTCCCCTCTCACTCTCTAACCCTGGGATCACTGGACAGTGATCAGGAGCAGGACCCCTGGCCGATTTTTTCTCTCTCTCTAACCCAGGGATCACTGGACAGTGATCAGGAGCAGGAATCCGGGCTGATTTCCCCTCTATCCCTCTCTCTCTAACCCAGGAATAAGTGGACAGTGATCAGGAGCAAAAACCCTGGCAGATTTCCCATCTCTCTCTAACCCAGGGGTCACGGGACAGTGATCAGGAGCAGGAACCCTGGCTGATTTCCCCACTCTCCCTAACCTAGGGATCACTGGATAGGGATCAGGAGCAGGAACACTGGCTGATTTCCCCTCTCTCTGTCTCTAACCAAGGGATCACTGGACAGGGATCAGGAGCAGGAAACCTGGCGGACTGCCTCTCTCTCAAACCCAGGGATCACTGGAAAGTGATCAGGAGCAGAACACTGGCTGATTTCCCCTCTCTCTCTCCCTAAACCAGGGATCACTGGACAGGTATCAGGAGCAGGAACCCTGGCTGATTTCCCCTCTCCCTCTCTCCCTCTCTCTAACCCAGGGTCACTTGACAGTGATCAGGAGCAGGAACCCTGGCTGATTTCCGCTCTCTCTCTCTAACCCAGGGATCACTGGACAGTGATCAGGAGCAGGAACCCTGGCTGATTTCCGCTCCCTCTCTCTAACCCAGGGATAACAGGACAGTGATCAGGAGCAGGAACCCTGGCTGATTTCCCCTCTCACTCTCCCTAACCCAGGGATTACTGGACACGGAACAGGAGCAGGAGCTCTGGCTGATATTCCCTCTCTCTCTAACCCAGGGATTACTGGACATGGATCAGGAGCAGGAACCCTGGCTGATTTCCCCTCTCTCTCTCTAACCCATGGATCACTGGACAGTAATCAGGTGCAGGAACCCTGGCTGATTTCACCCCTCTCTCTCTGATCCAGGAGTCACTGGACAGGGATCAGGAGCAGGAACTCTGGCTGATCTTCCCTCTCTCTCTCTCTCAGTCTCTCTCTAACCCAGGGATAACTGGACAGTGATCAGGAGCAGGAACCCTGGCAGATTTCCCCTCTCTCTCTCTCTAAACAAGGGATCACTCGACAGAGATCACGAGCAGGAACCATGACTGATTTCCTCTCTCTCTCTCTAACCCAGGAGCACTGGACAGTGATCAGGAGCAGGAACCCTGGCTGATTTCCCACCTCTCTCTAACCTAGGGATCACTGGACAGTGATCAGGAGCAGGAACCCTGGCTGATTTCCTCTCTCTCCCTAACCCAGGGATCACTGGATAGGGATCAGGAGCAGGAACCCTGGCTGATTTCCCCTCTCTCTCTCCCTAAACCTGGGGTCACTTGACAGTGATCAGGAGCAGGAACCCTGGCTGATTTCCGCTCTCTCTCTCTAACCCAGGGATCACTGGACAGTGATCAGGACCAGGAACCTTGGCTGATTTCCCCTCTCACTCTCCCTAACCCAGGGATCACTGGACACGGATCAGGAGCAGGAACCCTGGCTGATTTCCGCTCTCTCTCTCTAACCCACGGATCACTGGACAGTAATCAGGAGCAGCAACCCTGGCTGATTTCACACCTCTCTCTCTGATCCAGGAGTCACTGGACAGGGATCAGGAGCAGGAACCCTGGCCGATTTCCCCTCTCTGTCTAACCCAGGGATCACTGGACAGGGATCAGGAGCAGGAACACTGGCTGATTTCGCCTCTCTCTCTATAACCCAAGGATCATTGGACAGTGAACAGGAGCAGGACCCCTGGCTGATTTCCCCTCTCACTCTCTAATCCTGGGATCACTGGACAGTGATCAGGAGCAGGACCCCTGGCCGATTTTTTCTCTCTCTCTAACCCAGGGATCACTGGACAGTGATCAGGAGCAGGAATCCGGGCTGATTTCCCCTCTATCCCTCTCTCTCTAACCCAGGAATAATGGACAGTGATCAGGAGCAAAAACCCTGGCAGATTTCCCATCTCTCTCTAACCCAGGGGTCACTGGACAGTGATCAGGAGCAGGAACCCTGGCTGATTTCCTCTCTCTCCCTAACCCAGGGATCACTGGATAGGGATCAGGAGCAGGAACACTGGCTGATTTCCCCTCTCTCTGTCTCTAACCAAGGGATCACTGGACAGGGATCAGGAGCAGGAACCCTGGCGGATTGCCTCTCTCTCTCTAACCCAGGGATCACTGGAAAGTGATCAGGAGCAGAAAACTGGCTGATTTCCCCTCTCTCCCTCCCTAAACCTGGGATCACTGGACAGGTATCAGGAGCAGGAACCCTGGCTGATTTCCCCTCTCCCTCTCTCTAACCCAGGGTCACTTGACAGTGATCAGGAGCAGGAACCCTGGCTGATTTCCGCTCTCTCTCTCTAACCCAGGGATCGCTGGACAGGGATCAGGAGCAGGAACCCTGGCTGATTTCCCCTCTTTCTCTCTGAGCCAGGGATCACTGGACAGTGATCAGGTGCAGGAACCCTGGCTGATTTCCGCTCTCTCTCTCTAACCCAGGGATCACTGGACAGTGATCAGGAGCAGGAACCCTGGCTGATTTCCCCTCTCACTCTCCCTAACCCAGGGATTACTGGACACGGATTAGGAGCAGGAACTATGGCTGATGTTCCCTCTCTCTCTAAACCAGGGCTCACTGGACAGGGATCAGGAGCAGGAACCTTGGCCGATTTCCCCTCTCTCTCTCTAACCCAGGGATCACTGGACAGTGATCAAAAGCAGGAACCCTGGCTGATTTCCCCCCTCCCTCTCTCTAACCCAGGGGTCACTGGACAGTGATCAGGAGCAGGAACCCTGGCTGATTTCCCCTCTCTGTCTATCCCAGGGATCACTGGACAGGGATCAGGAGCAGGAACCCTGGCTGATTTCCCCTCTCTCTCTCTAACCCATGGATCACTGGACAGTAATCAGGTGCAGGAACCCTGGCTGATTTCACCCCTCTCTCTCTGATCCAGGAGTCACTGGACAGGGATCAGGAGCAGGAACTCTGGCTGATCTTCCCTCTCTCTCTCTCTCAGTCTCTCTCTAACCCAGGGATAACTGGACAGTGATCAGGAGCAGGAACCCTGGCAGATTTCCCCTCTCTCTCTCTCTAAACAAGGGATCACTCGACAGAGATCACGAGCAGGAACCATGACTGATTTCCTCTCTCTCTCTCTAACCCAGGAGCACTGGACAGTGATCAGGAGCAGGAACCCTGGCTGATTTCCCACCTCTCTCTAACCTAGGGATCACTGGACAGTGATCAGGAGCAGGAACCCTGGCTGATTTCCTCTCTCTCCCTAACCCAGGGATCACTGGATAGGGATCAGGAGCAGGAACCCTGGCTGATTTCCCCTCTCTCTCTCCCTAAACCTGGGGTCACTTGACAGTGATCAGGAGCAGGAACCCTGGCTGATTTCCGCTCTCTCTCTCTAACCCAGGGATCACTTGACAGTGATCAGGAGCAGGAACCCTGGCTGATTTCCGCTCTCTCTCTCTAACCCAGGGATCGCTGGACAGGGATCAGGAGCAGAAACCCTGGCTGATTTCCCCTCTTTCTCTCTGAGCCAGGGATCACTGGACAGTGATCAGGTGCAGGAACCCTGGCTGATTTCCGCTCTCTCTCTCTAACCCAGGGATCACTGGATAGGGATCAGGAGCAGGAACCCTGGCCGATTTCCCCTCTCTGTCTAACCCAGGGATCACTGGACAGGGATCAGGAGCAGGAACACTGGCTGATTTCGCCTCTCTCTCTATAACCCAAGGATCATTGGACAGTGAACAGGAGCAGGACCCTTGGCTGATTTCCCCTCTCACTCTCTAACCCTGGGATCACTGGACAGTGATCAGGAGCAGGACCCCTGGCCGATTTTTTCTCTATCTCAAACCCAGGGATCACTGGACAGTGATCAGGAGCAGGAATCCGGGCTGATTTCCCCTCTATCCCTCTCTCTCTAACCCAGGAATAATGGACAGTGATCAGGAGCAAAAACCCTGGCAGATTTCCCATCTCTCTCTAACCCAGGGGTCACTGGACAGTGATCAGGAGCAGGAACCCTGGCTGATTTCGCCTCTCTCTCTATAACCCAAGGATCATTGGACAGTGAACAGGAGCAGGACCCTTGGCTGATTTCCCCTCTCACTCTCTAACCCAGGGGTCACTGGACAGTGATCAGGAGCAGGAACCCTGGCTGATTTCCTCTCTCTCCCTAACCCAGGGATCACTGGATAGGGATCAGGAGCAGGAACACTGGCTGATTTCCCCTCTCTCTGTCTCTAACCAAGGGATCACTGGACAGGGATCAGGAGCAGGAACCCTGGCGGATTGCCTCTCTCTCTCTAACCCAGGGATCACTGGAAAGTGATCAGGAGCAGAAAACTGGCTGATTTCCCCTCTCTCCCTCCCTAAACCTGGGATCACTGGACAGGTATCAGGAGCAGGAACCCTGGCTGATTTCCCCTCTCCCTCTCTCTAACCCAGGGTCACTTGACAGTGATCAGGAGCAGGAACCCTGGCTGATTTCCGCTCTCTCTCTCTAACCCAGGGATCGCTGGACAGGGATCAGGAGCAGAAACCCTGGCTGATTTCCCCTCTTTCTCTCTGAGCCAGGGATCACTGGACAGTGATCAGGTGCAGGAACCCTGGCTGATTTCCGCTCTCTCTCTCTAACCCAGGGATCACTGGACAGTGATCAGGAGCAGGAACCCTGGCTGATTTCCCCTCTCACTCTCCCTAACCCAGGGATTACTGGACACGGATTAGGAGCAGGAACACTGGCTGATGTTCCCTCTCTCTCTAAACCAGGGCTCACTGGACAGGGATCAGGAGCAGGAACCTTGGCCGATTTCCCCTCTCTCTCTCTAACCCAGGTATCACTGGACAGTGATCAGGAGCAGGAACCCTGGCTGATTTCCTCTCTCTCCCTAACCCAGGGATCACTGGATAGGGATCAGGAGCAGGAACCCTGGCTGATTTCCCCTCTCTCTGTCTCTAACCATGGGATCACTAGACAGGGATCAGGAGCAGGAACCCTGGCTGATTGTCTCTCTCTCTCTAACCCAGGGATCACTGGAAAGTGATCAGGAGCAGAACACTGGCTGATTTCCCCTCCCTCTCTCCCTAAACCTGGGATCACTGGATTGGTATCAAGAGCAGGAACCCTTGCGGATTTCCTCTCTCTATCTAACCCAGAGATCACTGGACAGTGATCAAAAGCAGGAACCCTGGCTGATTTCCCCCCTCCCTCTCTCTAACCCAGGGGTCACTGGACAGTGATCAGGAGCAGGAACCCTGGCTGATTTCCCCTCTCTGTCTATCCCAGGGATCACTGGACAGGGATCAGGAGCAGGAACCCTGGCTGATTTCCCCTCTCTCTCTCTAACCCAAGGATCATTGGACAGTGTACAGGAGCAGGACCTCTGGCTGATTTCCCCTCTCACTCTCTAACCCTGGGATCACTGGACAGTGATCAGGAGCAGGACCCCTGGCCGATTTTTTCTCTCTCTCTAACCCAGGGATCACTGGACAGTGATCAGGAGCAGGAATCCGGGCTGATTTCCCCTCTATCCCTCTCTCTCTAACCCAGGAATAAGTGGACAGTGATCAGGAGCAAAAACCCTGGCAGATTTCCCACCTCTCTCTAACCCAGGGGTCATGGGACAGTGATCAGGAGCAGGAACCCTGGCTGATTTCCCCTCTCTCCCTAACCTAGGGATCACTGGATAGGGATCAGGAGCAGGAACACTGGCTGATTTCCCCTCTCTCTGTCTCTAACCAAGGGACCACTGGACAGGGATCAGGAGCAGGAAACCTGGCGGACTGCCTCTCTCTCAAACCCAGGGATCACGGGAAAGTGATCAGGAGCAGAACACTGGCTGATTTCCCCTCTCTCTCTCCCTAAACCTGGGATCACTGGACAGGTATCAGGAGCAGGAACCCTGGCTGATTTCCCCTCTCCCTCTCTCCCTCTCTCTAACCCAGGGTCACTTGACAGTGATCAGGAGCAGGAACCCTGGCTGATTTCCGCTCTCTCTCTCTAACCCAGGGATCACTGGACAGTGATCAGGAGCAGGAACCCTGGCTGATTTCCGCTCCCTCTCTCTAACCCAGGGCTAACAGGACAGTGATCAGGAGCAGGAACCCTAGCTGATTTCCCCTCTCACTCTCCCTAACCCAGGGATTACTGGACATGGAACAGGAGCAGGAGCTCTGGCTGATATTCCCTCTCTCTCTAACCCAGGGATTACTGGACATGGATCAGGAGCAGGAACCCTGGCTGATTTCCCCTCTCTCTCTCTAACCCATGGATCACTGGACAGTAATCAGGTGCAGGAACCCTGGCTGATTTCACCCCTCTCTCTCTGATCCAGGAGTCACTGGACAGGGATCAGGAGCAGGAACTCTGGCTGATCTTCCCTCTCTCTCTCTCTCAGTCTCTCTCTAACCCAGGGATAACTGGACAGTGATCAGGAGCAGGAACCCTGGCAGATTTCCCCTCTCTCTCTCTAAACAAGGGATCACTCGACAGAGATCACGAGCAGGAACCATGACTGATTTCCTCTCTCTCTCTCTAACCCAGGAGCACTGGACAGTGATCAGGAGCAGGAACCCTGGCTGATTTCCCACCTCTCTCTAACCTAGGGATCACTGGACAGTGATCAGGAGCAGGAACCCTGGCTGATTTCCTCTCTCTCCCTAACCCAGGGATCACTGGATAGGGATCAGGAGCAGGAACCCTGGCTGATTTCCCCTCTCTCTGTCTCTAACCAATGGATCACTGGACAGGGATCAGGAGCAGGAACCCTGGCTGATTGCCTCTCTCTCTCTAACCCAGGGATCACTGGGAAGTGATCAGGAGCAGAACACTGGCTGATTTCCCCTCTCTCTCTCCCTAAACCTGGGGTCACTTGACAGTGATCAGGAGCAGGAACCCTGGCTGATTTCCGCTCTCTCTCTCTAACCCAGGGATCACTGGACAGTGATCAGGACCAGGAACCTTGGCTGATTTCCCCTCTCACTCTCCCTAACCCAGGGATCACTGGACACGGATCAGGAGCAGGAACCCTGGCTGATTTCCGCTCTCTCTCTCTAACCCACGGATCACTGGACAGTAATCAGGAGCAGCAACCCTGGCTGATTTCACACCTCTCTCTCTGATCCAGGAGTCACTGGACAGGGATCAGGAGCAGGAACCCTGGCCGATTTCCCCTCTCTGTCTAACCCAGGGATCACTGGACAGGGATCAGGAGCAGGAACACTGGCTGATTTCCTCTCTCACTCTCTAACCCTGGGATCACTGGACAGTGATCAGGAGCAGGACCCCTGGCCGATTTTTTCTCTCTCTAACCCAGGGATCACTGGACAGTGATCAGGAGCAGGAATCCGGGCTGATTTCCCCTCTATCCCTCTCTCTCTAACCCAGGAATAAGTGGACAGTGATCAGGAGCAAAAACCCTGGCAGATTTCCCATCTCTCTCTAACCCAGGGGTCACTGGACAGTGATCAGGAGCAGGAACCCTGGCTGATTTCCTCTCTCTCCCTAACCCAGGGATCACTGGATAGGGATCAGGAGCAGGAACACTGGCTGATTTCCCCTCTCTCTGTCTCTAACCAAGGGATCACTGGACAGGGATCAGGAGCAGGAACCCTGGCGGATTGCCTCTCTCTCTCTAACCCAGGGATCACTGGAAAGTGATCAGGAGCAGAAAACTGGCTGATTTCCCCTCTCTCCCTCCCTAAACCTGGGATCACTGGAGAGGTATCAGGAGCAGGAACCCTGGCTGATTTCCCCTCTCCCTCTCTCTAACCCAGGGTCACTTGACAGTGATCAGGAGCAGGAACCCTGGCTGATTTCCGCTCTCTCTTTCTAACCCAGGGATCGCTGGACAGGGATCAGGAGCAGGAACCCTGGCTGATTTCCCCTCTTTCTCTCTGAGCCAGGGATCACTGGACAGTGATCAGGTGCAGGAACCCTGGCTGATTTCCCTACTTTCTCTCTAACCCAGGAATCATTGGAGAGTGATCAGGAGCAGGAACCCTGCCTGATTTCCCCCCACTCTCTCTCCAATCCAGGAGACACCGGACAGTGATTAGGAGCAGAAACCCTCGCTGATTTCCCCTCCCTCTCTAACACAGGCATCACGGGATAGTGAGCAGGAGCCGGAACCCTGGGAGATTTCCCCTCTTCCTCTCTCTAACGCAGGGATCACTGAACAGGGATCGGGAGCAGGAACCCTGGCAGATTTCACCTTTCTCTCTCTAACCCAAGGGTCAATGGACAGTGATCAGGAGCAGGAACCCTGGCTGATTTCATCTGTCTCTCTAACCCGGGGATCACTGGATAAGTGATCAGGAGCAGGAACCCAGGCTGATTTCCCCTCTCTCTCTCTAACCCAGGTATCAATGGACAGTGATCAGGAGCAGGAACCCTGGCTGATTTCCCCTCTCTCTCTAACCCAGGGATCACTGGACAGTGATAGGGAGCAGGAACCCTGGCTGACTTCCCATCTCTCTTTAACCCAGGGATCACTGGACAGTGATCAGGAGCAGGAACCCTGGCTGATTTCCCATCTCTCTTTAACCCAGGGATCACTGGACAGTGATCAGGAGCAGGAACACTGGCTGATTTCCCCACACTCTCTCTCTAACCCAGGGATCACTGGACAGTGATCAGGAGCAGGAACCCTGGCTGATTTCCCCTCTCTCTGTCTCTAACCAAGGGATCACTAGACAGTGATCAGGAGCAGGAACCTGGCTGATTGCCTCTCTCTCTCTCGAACCCAGGGATCACTGGAATGTGATCAGGAGCAGAACACTGGCTGATTTCCCCTCTCTCTCTCCCTAAACCTGGGATCACTGGACAGGTATCAGGAGCAGGAACCCTCGCGGATTTCCTCTCTCTATCTAACACAGGGATCACTGGACAGTGATCAAAAGCAGGAACCCTGGCTGATTTCCCCCCTCCCTCTCTCTAACCCAGGGGTCACTGGACAGTGATCAGGAGCAGGAACCCTGGCCGATTTCCCCTCTCTCTCTCTCTCCAACCCAGGGATCACTGGACAGTAATCAGGAGCAGAAACCCTGGCTGATTTCCCCTCTCTCTCTAACCCAGGGATCACTGGACCTGGATCCGGAGCAGGAACCCTGGCTGATTTCACCTTTCTCTCTCTAACCCAAGGTCAATGGACAGTGATCAGGAGCAGGAACCCTGGCTGATTTCATCTGTCTCTCTAACCCGGGGATCACTGGACAGTGATAAGAAGCAGGACCCCATGGACGATTTTCTCTCTCTCTCTAACCCAGGGATCACTGGATAAGTGATCAGGAGCAGGAACCCTGGCTGATTTCCCCTCTCTCTCTCTCTAACCCAGGGGACAATGGACAGTGATCAGGAGCAGGAACCCTGGCTGATTTCCCCTCTCTCTCTCTATCTAACCCAGGGTTCACTCGACAGGGATCAGGAGCAGGAACCCTGGCTGATTTCCCCTCTCTCTCTCTCTCTAACCCAGGTATCACTGGACAGTGATCAGGAGCAGGAACCCAGGCTGATTTCCCATCTATCACTCCCTCTCTAACCCAGGAATAACTGGACAGTGATAGGGAGCAGGAACCCTGGCTGACTTCCCATCTCTCTTTAACGCAGGGATCACTGGACAGTGATCAGGAGCAGGAACCCTGGCTGATTTCCTCTCTCTCCCTAACCAAGGGATCACTGGACAGGGATAAGGAGCAGGAACCCTGGCTGATTGCCTCTCTCTCTCTAACCCAGGGATCACTGGAAAGTGATCAGGAGCAGAACACTGGCTGATTTCCCCTCTCTCTCTCCCTAAACCTGGGATCACTGGACAGGTATCAGGAGCAGGAACCCTCGCGGATTTCCTCTCTCTATCTAACACAGGGATCACTGGACAGTGATCGAAAGCAGGAACCCTGGCTGATTTCCCCCCTCCCTCTCTCTAACCCAGGGGTCACTGGACAGTGATCAGGAGCAGGAACCCTGGCCGATTTCCCCTCTCTCTCTCTGTCCAACCCAGGGATCACTGGACAGTAATCAGGAGCAGAAACCCTGGCTGATTTCCCCTCTCTCTCTAACCCAGGGATCACTGGACCGGGATCCGGAGCAGGAACCCTGGCTGATTTCGCCTCTCTCTCTCTAACCCAAGGATCATTGGACAGTGAACAGGAGTAGGACCCCTGGCTGATTTCCCCTCTCACTCTCTAACCCTGGGATCACTGGACAGTGATCAGGAGCAGGACCCCTGGCCGATTTTTTCTCTCTCTCTAACCCAGGGATCACTGGACAGTGATCAGGAGCAGGAATCCTGGCTGATTTCCCCTCTATCCCTCTCTCTCTAACCCAGGAATAAGTGGACAGTGATCAGGAGCAAAAACCCTGGCAGATTTCCCATCTCTCTCTAACCCAGGGATCACTGGATAGGGATCAGGAGCAGGAACACTGGCTGATTTCCCCTCTCTCTGTCTCTAACCAAGGGATCACTGGACAGGGATCAGGAGCAGGAACCCTGGTTAATTGCCTCTCTCTCTCTAACCCAGGGATCACTGGACAGTGATCAGGAGCAGAAACCCTGGCTGATTTCCTCTCTCTCTCTCTCTAACCCAGGGATCACTGGACAGTGATCAGGAGCAGGAAACCTGGCAGATTTCCTCTCTCTCTCCCTCTAAGTAGGGATCACTGGACAGTGATCAGGAGCAGGAACAGTGGCTGATTTCCTCTCTCTCTAACCCAGGGATCACTGGACAGTGATCAGGAGCAGGAACATTGGCAGATTTCCTCTCTCTCTCCCTCTAAGCAGGGATCACTGGACAGTGATCAGGAGCAGGAACCCTGGCTGATTTCCCCTCTCTCTCCTACAAACCAGGGATCACTGGACAGTGATCAGGAGCAGGAAACCTTGCTGATTTCCTCTCTCTCTCTCTCTCTGCGACCCAGGGATCACTGGACAGGGATCAGGAGCAGGAACCTTGGCTGGTTTCCCCTATCTCTCTTTAACCCAGGGATCACTGGACAGTGATCAGGAGCAGGAACCCTGGCTGATATCCACTCTCTCTCTCTCTCTCTAACCCAGGGGTCACTGGACAGTGATCAGGAGCAGGAACCCTGGCTGATTTCCCTTCTCTCTCTAACCCAGGGATCACTGGACAGTGATCCGGAGAAGGAACCCTGGCTGATTTCCCCCCCAACCTCTCTCTCTCTAACCCAGGAATCACTGGATAGGGATCAGGAGCAGGAACCCTGGCTGATTTCTCCTCTCTCTCTCTAACCCAGGGATCACTGGGCAGTGATCAGGAGCAGGAACCCTGGCTGATTTCCCCTCCCTTTCTAACCCAGCGCTCACTAGACAGGGATCAGGAGCAGGAACCCTGGCTGATTTCCTCTCTCTCTCCCACTAACCAGGGATCACTAGATCGGTAACAGAAGCAGGAACCCTAGCTGATTTCCCCTCTCTCTCTCTAACGCAGGGATCACTGGACAGTGATCAGGAGCAGGAACCCTGGCTGATTGCCTCTCTCTCTCTAACCCAGGAATCACAGGACAGGGATCAGGAGCAGAACCCTGGCTGATTTCCCCTCTCTCTCTCTCTAACCCAGGGTTGACTGGACAGTGATCCGGAGCAGGAACCCTGGCTGATTTCATCTCTCTCTGTAACCCAGGGATCACTGGACAGTGATCAGGAGCAGAACCCTGGCTGATTTCCCCTCTCTCTCTCCCTATCTCTTACCAAAGGGTCACTGGACAGTGCTCAGGAACAGGAAACCTGGCTGATTTCCCCTTTCTCTCTAACCCAGGGCTCACTGGACAGGGATCAGGAGCAGGATCACGGGATGATTTCCCACCCCCCTCTCTCTAATCCAGTAATCACTGGATAGTGATCAGGAGCAGGAAACATGGCTGATTTCTCTTCTCTCTCTAACCCAGGGCTCAATGGACAGGGATCAGGAGCAGGAACCCTGGCTGATTACCCCTCTCTCTCTCTCTCTCCATAACCCAGGGATCACTGGACTGGTAGCAGGAGAAGGAAACCTGGTTGATTTCCGCTCTCTCTCTCTCTCTAAACAAGGGATCACAGGACAGTGATCAGGAGCAGGAACCCTGGCTGATTTCCGCTCTCTCTCTCTCTCCAAACAAGGGATCACTGGACAGTGATCAGGAGCAGGAACCCTGACAGATTACCCCTCTCTCTCTCGAACCCAGGAATCACTGGATACGGATCTGGAGCAGGAACCCTGGCTGATTTCCGCTCTCTCTCTAACCCAGGGATCACTGGACAGTGATCAGGAGCAGGAACCCTGGCTGATTTCCGCTCTCTCTCTTTCTAAACAAGGGATCACAGGACAGTGATCAGGAGCAGGAACCCTGGCTGATTTCCGCTCTATCTCTCTCTCTCTCTAAACAAGGAATCACTGGACAGTGATCAGGAGCAGGAACCCTGGCTGATTTCCCCTCTCCCTCTCTCTAACCCAGGGATCACTGGACAGTGATCAGGACCAGGAACCTTGGCTGATTTCCCCTCTCACTCTCCCTAACCCAGGGATTACTGGACACGGATCAGGAGCAGGAACCCTGGCTGATGTTCCCTCTCTCTCTAAACCAGGGATTACTGGACACGGATTAGGAGCAGGAACCCTGGCTGATTTCCCCCCTCTCTCTCTAACCCACGGATCACTGGACAGTAATCAGGAGCAGCAACCCTGGCTGATTTCACCCCTCTCTCTCTGATCCAGGAGTCACTGGACAGGGATCAGGAGCAGGAACCCTGGCTGATCTTCCCTCTCTCTCTCTAACCCAGGGATAACTGGACAGTGATCAGGAGCAGGAACCCTGGCAGATTTCCCCTCTCGCTCTCTAAACAAGGGATCACTGGACAGAGATCGCGAGCAGGAACCCTGGCTGATTTCCCCTCTCACTCTCCCTCTCGTACCCAGGAATCACTGGACAGTAATCAGGAGCAGGAACCACGGCTGATTTACTCTCTCTCCCTCTAACCCAGGGATCACTGGACAGGGATCAGGAGCAGGAACCCTGGCTCATTTCCCCTCTTTCTCTCTGAGCCAGGGATCACTGGACAGTGATCAGGAGCAGGAACCCTGCCTGATTTCCCCCCCCTCTCTCTCCAATCCAGGAGACACCGGACAGTGATTAGGAGCAGAAACCCTCGCTGATTTCCCCTCCCTCTCTAACACAGGGATCACTGCACAGGGATCAGGAGCAGGAACCCTGGCAGATTTCACCTTTCTCTCTCTAACCCAAGGTCAATGGACAGTGATCAGGAGCAGGAACCCTGGCTGATTTCATCTGTCTCTCTAACCCGGGGATCACTGGACAGTGATAAGAAGCAGGACCCCATGGACGATTTTCTCTCTCTCTCTAACCCAGGGATCACTGGATAAGTGATCAGGAGCAGGAACCCTGGCTGATTTCCCCTCTCTCTCTCTCTAACCCAGGGGACAATGGACAGTGATCAGGAGCAGGAACCCTGGCTGATTTCCCCTCTCTCTCTCTATCTAACCCAGGGTTCACTCGACAGGGATCAGGAGCAGGAACCCTGGCTGATTTCCCCTCTCTCTCTCTCTCTAACCCAGGTATCACTGGACAGTGATCAGGAGCAGGAACCCAGGCTGATTTCCCATCTATCACTCCCTCTCTAACCCAGGAATAACTGGACAGTGATAGGGAGCAGGAACCCTGGCTGACTTCCCATCTCTCTTTAACGCAGGGATCACTGGACAGTGATCAGGAGCAGGAACCCTGGCTGATTTCCTCTCTCTCCCTAACCAAGGGATCACTGGACAGGGATCAGGAGCAGGAACCCTGGCTGATTGCCTCTCTCTCTCTAACCCAGGGATCACTGGAAAGTGATCAGGAGCAGAACACTGGCTGATTTCCCCTCTCTCTCTCCCTAAACCTGGGATCACTGGACAGGTATCAGGAGCAGGAACCCTCGCGGATTTCCTCTCTCTATCTAACACAGGGATCACTGGACAGTGATCGAAAGCAGGAACCCTGGCTGATTTCCCCTCTCCCTCTCTCTAACCCAGGGCTCACTGGACAGTGATCAGGAGCAGGAACCCTGGCCGATTTCCCCTCTCTGTCTAACCCAGGGATCACTGGACAGGGATCAGGAGCAGGAACACTGGCTGATTTCGCCTCTCTCTCTATAACCCAAGGATCATTGGACAGTGAACAGGAGCAGGACCCCTGGCTGATTTCCCCTCTCACTCTCTAACCCTGGGATCACTGGACAGTGATCAGGAGCAGGACCCCTGGCCGATTTTTTCTCTCTCTCTAACCCAGGGATCACTGGACAGTGATCAGGAGCAGGAATCCGGGCTGATTTCCCCTCTATCCCTCTCTCTCTAACCCAGGAATAAGTGGACAGTGATCAGGAGCAAAAACCCTGGCAGATTTCCGATCTCTCTCTAACCCAGGGGTCACTGGACAGTGATCAGGAGCAGGAACCCTGGCTGATTTCCTCTCTCTCCCTAACCCAGGGATCACTGGATAGGGATCAGGAGCAGGACCCCTGGCTGATTTCCCCTCTCACTCTCTAACCCTGGGATCACTGGACAGTGATCAGGAGCAGGACCCCTGGCCGATTTTTTCTCTCTCTCTAACCCAGGGATCACTGGACAGTGATCAGGAGCAGGAATCCGGGCTGATTTCCCCTCTATCCCTCTCTCTCTAACCCAGGAATAAGTGGACAGTGATCAGGAGCAAAACCCTGGCAGATTTCCCATCTCTCTCTAACCCAGGGGTCACTGGACAGTGATCAGGAGCAGGAACCCTGGCTGATTTCCTCTCTCTCCCTAACCCAGGGATCACTGGATAGGGATCAGGAGCAGGAACACTGGCTGATTTCCCCTCTCTCTGTCTCTAACCAAGGGATCACTGGACAGGGATCAGGAGCAGGAAACCTGGCGGACTGCCTCTCTCTCTCTAACCCAGGGATCACTGGAAAGTGATCAGGAGCAGAACACTGGCTGATTTCCCCTCTCTTCCTCCCTAAACCTGGGATCACTGGACAGGTATCAGGAGCAGAAACCCTGGCTGATTTCCCCTCTCCCTCTCTCTAACCCAGGGTCACTTGACAGTGATCAGGAGCAGGAACACTGGCTGATTTCCGCTCTCTCTCTCTAACCCAGGGATCACTGGACAGTGATCAGGAGCAGGAACCCTGGCTGATTTCCCCTCTCACTCTCCCTAACCCAGGGATTACTGGACACGGAATAGGAGCAGGAACTCTGGCTGATGTTCCCTCTCTCTCTAACCCAGGGCTCACTGGACAGGGATCAGGAGCAGGAACCTTGGCCGATTTCCCCTCTCTCTCTCTAACCCAGGTATCACTGGACAGTGATCAGGAGCAGGAACCCTGGCTGATTTCCTCTCTCTCCCTAACCCAGGGATCACTGGATAGGGATCAGGAGCAGGAACCCTGGCTGATTTCCCCTCTCTCTGTCTCTAACCAAGAGATCACTGGACAGGGATCAGGAGCAGGAACCCTGGCTGATTGTCTCTCTCTCTCTAACCCAGGGATCACTGGAAAGTGATCAGGAGCAGAACACTGGCTGATTTCCCCTCCCTCTCTCCCTAAACCTGGGATCACTGGATTGGTATCAAGAGCAGGAACCCTTGCGGATTTCCTCTCTCTATCTAACCCAGGGATCACTGGACAGTGATCAAAAGCAGGAACCCTGGCTGATTTCCCCCCTCCCTCTCTCTAACCCAGGGGTCACTGGACAGTGATCAGGAGCAGGAACCCTGGCTGATTTCCCCTCTCTGTCTATCCCAGGGATCACTGGACAGGGATCAGGAGCAGGAACCCTGGCTGATTTCCCCTCTCTCTCTCTAACCCAAGGATCATTGGACAGTGTACAGGAGCAGGACCTCTGGCTGATTTCCCCTCTCACTCTCTAACCCTGGGATCACTGGACAGTGATCAGGAGCAGGACCCCTGGCCGATTTTTTCTCTCTCTCTAACCCAGGGATCACTGGACAGTGATCAGGAGCAGGAATCCGGGCTGATTTCCCCTCTATCCCTCTCTCTCTAACCCAGGAATAAGTGGACAGTGATCAGGAGCAAAAACCCTGGCAGATTTCCCATCTCTCTCTAACCCAGGGGTCACGGGACAGTGATCAGGAGCAGGAACCCTGGCTGATTTCCCCACTCTCCCTAACCTAGGGATCACTGGATAGGGATCAGGAGCAGGAACACTGGCTGATTTCCCCTCTCTCTGTCTCTAACCAAGGGATCACTGGACAGGGATCAGGAGCAGGAAACCTGGCGGACTGCCTCTCTCTCAAACCCAGGGATCACTGGAAAGTGATCAGGAGCAGAACACTGGCTGATTTCCCCTCTCTCTCTCCCTAAACCAGGGATCACTGGACAGGTATCAGGAGCAGGAACCCTGGCTGATTTCCCCTCTCCCTCTCTCCCTCTCTCTAACCCAGGGTCACTTGACAGTGATCAGGAGCAGGAACCCTGGCTGATTTCCGCTCTCTCTCTCTAACCCAGGGATCACTGGACAGTGATCAGGAGCAGGAACCCTGGCTGATTTCCGCTCCCTCTCTCTAACCCAGGGATAACAGGACAGTGATCAGGAGCAGGAACCCTGGCTGATTTCCCCTCTCACTCTCCCTAACCCAGGGATTACTGGACACGGAACAGGAGCAGGAGCTCTGGCTGATATTCCCTCTCTCTCTAACCCAGGGATTACTGGACATGGATCAGGAGCAGGAACCCTGGCTGATTTCCCCTCTCTCTCTCTAACCCATGGATCACTGGACAGTAATCAGGTGCAGGAACCCTGGCTGATTTCACCCCTCTCTCTCTGATCCAGGAGTCACTGGACAGGGATCAGGAGCAGGAACTCTGGCTGATCTTCCCTCTCTCTCTCTCTCAGTCTCTCTCTAACCCAGGGATAACTGGACAGTGATCAGGAGCAGGAACCCTGGCAGATTTCCCCTCTCTCTCTCTCTAAACAAGGGATCACTCGACAGAGATCACGAGCAGGAACCATGACTGATTTCCTCTCTCTCTCTCTAACCCAGGAGCACTGGACAGTGATCAGGAGCAGGAACCCTGGCTGATTTCCCACCTCTCTCTAACCTAGGGATCACTGGACAGTGATCAGGAGCAGGAACCCTGGCTGATTTCCTCTCTCTCCCTAACCCAGGGATCACTGGATAGGGATCAGGAGCAGGAACCCTGGCTGATTTCCCCTCTCTCTCTCCCTAAACCTGGGGTCACTTGACAGTGATCAGGAGCAGGAACCCTGGCTGATTTCCGCTCTCTCTCTCTAACCCAGGGATCACTGGACAGTGATCAGGACCAGGAACCTTGGCTGATTTCCCCTCTCACTCTCCCTAACCCAGGGATCACTGGACACGGATCAGGAGCAGGAACCCTGGCTGATTTCCGCTCTCTCTCTCTAACCCACGGATCACTGGACAGTAATCAGGAGCAGCAACCCTGGCTGATTTCACACCTCTCTCTCTGATCCAGGAGTCACTGGACAGGGATCAGGAGCAGGAACCCTGGCCGATTTCCCCTCTCTGTCTAACCCAGGGATCACTGGACAGGGATCAGGAGCAGGAACACTGGCTGATTTCGCCTCTCTCTCTATAACCCAAGGATCATTGGACAGTGAACAGGAGCAGGACCCCTGGCTGATTTCCCCTCTCACTCTCTAATCCTGGGATCACTGGACAGTGATCAGGAGCAGGACCCCTGGCCGATTTTTTCTCTCTCTCTAACCCAGGGATCACTGGACAGTGATCAGGAGCAGGAATCCGGGCTGATTTCCCCTCTATCCCTCTCTCTCTAACCCAGGAATAATGGACAGTGATCAGGAGCAAAAACCCTGGCAGATTTCCCATCTCTCTCTAACCCAGGGGTCACTGGACAGTGATCAGGAGCAGGAACCCTGGCTGATTTCCTCTCTCTCCCTAACCCAGGGATCACTGGATAGGGATCAGGAGCAGGAACACTGGCTGATTTCCCCTCTCTCTGTCTCTAACCAAGGGATCACTGGACAGGGATCAGGAGCAGGAACCCTGGCGGATTGCCTCTCTCTCTCTAACCCAGGGATCACTGGAAAGTGATCAGGAGCAGAAAACTGGCTGATTTCCCCTCTCTCCCTCCCTAAACCTGGGATCACTGGACAGGTATCAGGAGCAGGAACCCTGGCTGATTTCCCCTCTCCCTCTCTCTAACCCAGGGTCACTTGACAGTGATCAGGAGCAGGAACCCTGGCTGATTTCCGCTCTCTCTCTCTAACCCAGGGATCGCTGGACAGGGATCAGGAGCAGAAACCCTGGCTGATTTCCCCTCTTTCTCTCTGAGCCAGGGATCACTGGACAGTGATCAGGTGCAGGAACCCTGGCTGATTTCCGCTCTCTCTCTCTAACCCAGGGATCACTGGACAGTGATCAGGAGCAGGAACCCTGGCTGATTTCCCCTCTCACTCTCCCTAACCCAGGGATTACTGGACACGGATTAGGAGCAGGAACTATGGCTGATGTTCCCTCTCTCTCTAAACCAGGGCTCACTGGACAGGGATCAGGAGCAGGAACCTTGGCCGATTTCCCCTCTCTCTCTCTAACCCAGGGATCACTGGACAGTGATCAAAAGCAGGAACCCTGGCTGATTTCCCCCCTCCCTCTCTCTAACCCAGGGGTCACTGGACAGTGATCAGGAGCAGGAACCCTGGCTGATTTCCCCTCTCTGTCTATCCCAGGGATCACTGGACAGGGATCAGGAGCAGGAACCCTGGCTGATTTCCCCTCTCTCTCTCTAACCCATGGATCACTGGACAGTAATCAGGTGCAGGAACCCTGGCTGATTTCACCCCTCTCTCTCTGATCCAGGAGTCACTGGACAGGGATCAGGAGCAGGAACTCTGGCTGATCTTCCCTCTCTCTCTCTCTCAGTCTCTCTCTAACCCAGGGATAACTGGACAGTGATCAGGAGCAGGAACCCTGGCAGATTTCCCCTCTCTCTCTCTCTAAACAAGGGATCACTCGACAGAGATCACGAGCAGGAACCATGACTGATTTCCTCTCTCTCTCTCTAACCCAGGAGCACTGGACAGTGATCAGGAGCAGGAACCCTGGCTGATTTCCCACCTCTCTCTAACCTAGGGATCACTGGACAGTGATCAGGAGCAGGAACCCTGGCTGATTTCCTCTCTCTCCCTAACCCAGGGATCACTGGATAGGGATCAGGAGCAGGAACCCTGGCTGATTTCCCCTCTCTCTCTCCCTAAACCTGGGGTCACTTGACAGTGATCAGGAGCAGGAACCCTGGCTGATTTCCGCTCTCTCTCTCTAACCCAGGGATCACTTGACAGTGATCAGGAGCAGGAACCCTGGCTGATTTCCGCTCTCTCTCTCTAACCCAGGGATCGCTGGACAGGGATCAGGAGCAGAAACCCTGGCTGATTTCCCCTCTTTCTCTCTGAGCCAGGGATCACTGGACAGTGATCAGGTGCAGGAACCCTGGCTGATTTCCGCTCTCTCTCTCTAACCCAGGGATCACTGGATAGGGATCAGGAGCAGGAACCCTGGCCGATTTCCCCTCTCTGTCTAACCCAGGGATCACTGGACAGGGATCAGGAGCAGGAACACTGGCTGATTTCGCCTCTCTCTCTATAACCCAAGGATTATTGGACAGTGAACAGGAGCAGGACCCTTGGCTGATTTCCCCTCTCACTCTCTAACCCTGGGATCACTGGACAGTGATCAGGAGCAGGACCCCTGGCCGATTTTTTCTCTATCTCAAACCCAGGGATCACTGGACAGTGATCAGGAGCAGGAATCCGGGCTGATTTCCCCTCTATCCCTCTCTCTCTAACCCAGGAATAATGGACAGTGATCAGGAGCAAAAACCCTGGCAGATTTCCCATCTCTCTCTAACCCAGGGGTCACTGGACAGTGATCAGGAGCAGGAACCCTGGCTGATTTCGCCTCTCTCTCTATAACCCAAGGATCATTGGACAGTGAACAGGAGCAGGACCCTTGGCTGATTTCCCCTCTCACTCTCTAACCCAGGGGTCACTGGACAGTGATCAGGAGCAGGAACCCTGGCTGATTTCCTCTCTCTCCCTAACCCAGGGATCACTGGATAGGGATCAGGAGCAGGAACACTGGCTGATTTCCCCTCTCTCTGTCTCTAACCAAGGGATCACTGGACAGGGATCAGGAGCAGGAACCCTGGCGGATTGCCTCTCTCTCTCTAACCCAGGGATCACTGGAAAGTGATCAGGAGCAGAAAACTGGCTGATTTCCCCTCTCTCCCTCCCTAAACCTGGGATCACTGGACAGGTATCAGGAGCAGGAACCCTGGCTGATTTCCCCTCTCCCTCTCTCTAACCCAGGGTCACTTGACAGTGATCAGGAGCAGGAACCCTGGCTGATTTCCGCTCTCTCTCTCTAACCCAGGGATCGCTGGACAGGGATCAGGAGCAGAAACCCTGGCTGATTTCCCCTCTTTCTCTCTGAGCCAGGGATCACTGGACAGTGATCAGGTGCAGGAACCCTGGCTGATTTCCGCTCTCTCTCTCTAACCCAGGGATCACTGGACAGTGATCAGGAGCAGGAACCCTGGCTGATTTCCCCTCTCACTCTCCCTAACCCAGGGATTACTGGACACGGATTAGGAGCAGGAACACTGGCTGATGTTCCCTCTCTCTCTAAACCAGGGCTCACTGGACAGGGATCAGGAGCAGGAACCTTGGCCGATTTCCCCTCTCTCTCTCTAACCCAGGTATCACTGGACAGTGATCAGGAGCAGGAACCCTGGCTGATTTCCTCTCTCTCCCTAACTCAGGGATCACTGGATAGGGATCAGGAGCAGGAACCCTGGCTGATTTCCCCTCTCTCTGTCTCTAACCATGGGATCACTAGACAGGGATCAGGAGCAGGAACCCTGGCTGATTGTCTCTCTCTCTCTAACCCAGGGATCACTGGAAAGTGATCAGGAGCAGAACACTGGCTGATTTCCCCTCCCTCTCTCCCTAAACCTGGGATCACTGGATTGGTATCAAGAGCAGGAACCCTTGCGGATTTCCTCTCTCTATCTAACCCAGAGATCACTGGACAGTGATCAAAAGCAGGAACCCTGGCTGATTTCCCCCCTCCCTCTCTCAAACCCAGGGGTCACTGGACAGTGATCAGGAGCAGGAACCCTGGCTGATTTCCCCTCTCTGTCTATCCCAGGGATCACTGGACAGGGATCAGGAGCAGGAACCCTGGCTGATTTCCCCTCTCTCTCTCTAACCCAAGGATCATTGGACAGTGTACAGGAGCAGGACCTCTGGCTGATTTCCCCTCTCACTCTCTAACCCTGGGATCACTGGACAGTGATCAGGAGCAGGACCCCTGGCCGATTTTTTCTCTCTCTCTAACCCAGGGATCACTGGACAGTGATCAGGAGCAGGAATCCGGGCTGATTTCCCCTCTATCCCTCTCTCTCTAACCCAGGAATAAGTGGACAGTGATCAGGAGCAAAAACCCTGGCAGATTTCCCACCTCTCTCTAACCCAGGGGTCATGGGACAGTGATCAGGAGCAGGAACCCTGGCTGATTTCCCCTCTCTCCCTAACCTAGGGATCACTGGATAGGGATCAGGAGCAGGAACACTGGCTGATTTCCCCTCTCTCTGTCTCTAACCAAGGGACCACTGGACAGGGATCAGGAGCAGGAAACCTGGCGGACTGCCTCTCTCTCAAACCCAGGGATCACGGGAAAGTGATCAGGAGCAGAACACTGGCTGATTTCCCCTCTCTCTCTCCCTAAACCTGGGATCACTGGACAGGTATCAGGAGCAGGAACCCTGGCTGATTTCCCCTCTCCCTCTCTCCCTCTCTCTAACCCAGGGTCACTTGACAGTGATCAGGAGCAGGAACCCTGGCTGATTTCCGCTCTCTCTCTCTAACCCAGGGATCACTGGACAGTGATCAGGAGCAGGAACCCTGGCTGATTTCCGCTCCCTCTCTCTAACCCAGGGATAACAGGACAGTGATCAGGAGCAGGAACCCTAGCTGATTTCCCCTCTCACTCTCCCTAACCCAGGGATTACTGGACATGGAACAGGAGCAGGAGCTCTGGCTGATATTCCCTCTCTCTCTAACCCAGGGATTACTGGACATGGATCAGGAGCAGGAACCCTGGCTGATTTCCCCTCTCTCTCTCTAACCCATGGATCACTGGACAGTAATCAGGTGCAGGAACCCTGGCTGATTTCACCCCTCTCTCTCTGATCCAGGAGTCACTGGACAGGGATCAGGAGCAGGAACTCTGGCTGATCTTCCCTCTCTCTCTCTCTCAGTCTCTCTCTAACCCAGGGATAACTGGACAGTGATCAGGAGCAGGAACCCTGGCAGATTTCCCCTCTCTCTCTCTAAACAAGGGATCACTCGACAGAGATCACGAGCAGGAACCATGACTGATTTCCTCTCTCTCTCTCTAACCCAGGAGCACTGGACAGTGATCAGGAGCAGGAACCCTGGCTGATTTCCCACCTCTCTCTAACCTAGGGATCACTGGACAGTGATCAGGAGCAGGAACCCTGGCTGATTTCCTCTCTCTCCCTAACCCAGGGATCACTGGATAGGGATCAGGAGCAGGAACCCTGGCTGATTTCCCCTCTCTCTGTCTCTAACCAATGGATCACTGGACAGGGATCAGGAGCAGGAACCCTGGCTGATTGCCTCTCTCTCTCTAACCCAGGGATCACTGGGAAGTGATCAGGAGCAGAACACTGGCTGATTTCCGCTCTCTCTCTCTAACCCAGGGATCACTGGACAGTGATCAGGACCAGGAACCTTGGCTGATTTCCCCTCTCACTCTCCCTAACCCAGGGATCACTGGACACGGATCAGGAGCAGGAACCCTGGCTGATTTCCGCTCTCTCTCTCTAACCCACGGATCACTGGACAGTAATCAGGAGCAGCAACCCTGGCTGATTTCACACCTCTCTCTCTGATCCAGGAGTCACTGGACAGGGATCAGGAGCAGGAACCCTGGCCGATTTCCCCTCTCTGTCTAACCCAGGGATCACTGGACAGGGATCAGGAGCAGGAACACTGGCTGATTTCCTCTCTCACTCTCTAACCCTGGGATCACTGGACAGTGATCAGGAGCAGGACCCCTGGCCGATTTTTTCTCTCTCTAACCCAGGGATCACTGGACAGTGATCAGGAGCAGGAATCCGGGCTGATTTCCCCTCTATCCCTCTCTCTCTAACCCAGGAATAAGTGGACAGTGATCAGGAGCAAAAACCCTGGCAGATTTCCCATCTCTCTCTAACCCAGGGGTCACTGGACAGTGATCAGGAGCAGGAACCCTGGCTGATTTCCTCTCTCTCCCTAACCCAGGGATCACTGGATAGGGATCAGGAGCAGGAACACTGGCTGATTTCCCCTCTCTCTGTCTCTAACCAAGGGATCACTGGACAGGGATCAGGAGCAGGAACCCTGGCGGATTGCCTCTCTCTCTCTAACCCAGGGATCACTGGAAAGTGATCAGGAGCAGAAAACTGGCTGATTTCCCCTCTCTCCCTCCCTAAACCTGGGATCACTGGACAGGTATCAGGAGCAGGAACCCTGGCTGATTTCCCCTCTCCCTCTCTCTAACCCAGGGTCACTTGACAGTGATCAGGAGCAGGAACCCTGGCTGATTTCCGCTCTCTCTTTCTAACCCAGGGATCGCTGGACAGGGATCAGGAGCAGGAACCCTGGCTGATTTCCCCTCTTTCTCTCTGAGCCAGGGATCACTGGAAAGTGATCAGGTGCAGGAACCCTGGCTGATTTCCCTACTTTCTCTCTAACCCAGGAATCATTGGAGAGTGATCAGGAGCAGGAACCCTGCCTGATTTCCCCCCACTCTCTCTCCAATCCAGGAGACACCGGACAGTGATTAGGAGCAGAAACCCTCGCTGATTTCCCCTCCCTCTCTAACACAGGCATCACGGGATAGTGAGCAGGAGCCGGAACCCTGGGAGATTTCCCCTCTTCCTCTCTCTAACGCAGGGATCACTGAACAGGGATCGGGAGCAGGAACCCTGGCAGATTTCACCTTTCTCTCTCTAACCCAAGGGTCAATGGACAGTGATCAGGAGCAGGAACCCTGGCTGATTTCATCTGTCTCTCTAACCCGGGGATCACTGGATAAGTGATCAGGAGCAGGAACCCAGGCTGATTTCCCCTCTCTCTCTCTAACCCAGGTATCAATGGACAGTGATCAGGAGCAGGAACCCTGGCTGATTTCCCCTCTCTCTCTAACCCAGGGATCACTGGACAGTGATAGGGAGCAGGAACCCTGGCTGACTTCCCATCTCTCTTTAACCCAGGGATCACTGGACAGTGATCAGGAGCAGGAACCCTGGCTGATTTCCCATCTCTCTTTAACCCAGGGATCACTGGACAGTGATCAGGAGCAGGAACACTGGCTGATTTCCCCACACTCTCTCTCTAACCCAGGGATCACTGGACAGTGATCAGGAGCAGGAACCCTGGCTGATTTCCCCTCTCTCTGTCTCTAACCAAGGGATCACTAGACAGTGATCAGGAGCAGGAACCTGGCTGATTGCCTCTCTCTCTCTCGAACCCAGGGATCACTGGAATGTGATCAGGAGCAGAACACTGGCTGATTTCCCCTCTCTCTCTCCCTAAACCTGGGATCACTGGACAGGTATCAGGAGCAGGAACCCTCGCGGATTTCCTCTCTCTATCTAACACAGGGATCACTGGACAGTGATCAAAAGCAGGAACCCTGGCTGATTTCCCCCCTCCCTCTCTCTAACCCAGGGGTCACTGGACAGTGATCAGGAGCAGGAACCCTGGCCGATTTCCCCTCTCTCTCTCTCTCCAACCCAGGGATCACTGGACAGTAATCAGGAGCAGAAACCCTGGCTGATTTCCCCTCTCTCTCTAACCCAGGGATCACTGGACCTGGATCCGGAGCAGGAACCCTGGCTGATTTCGCCTCTCTCTCTCTAACCCAAGGATCATTGGACAGTGAACAGGAGTAGGACCCCTGGCTGATTTCCCCTCTCACTCTCTAACCCTGGGATCACTGGACAGTGATCAGGAGCAGGACCCCTGGCCGATTTTTTCTCTCTCTCTAACCCAGGGATCACTGGACAGTGATCAGGAGCAGGAATCCTGGCTGATTTCCCCTCTATCCCTCTCTCTCTAACCCAGGAATAAGTGGACAGTGATCAGGAGCAAAAACCCTGGCAGATTTCCCATCTCTCTCTAACCCAGGGATCACTGGATAGGGATCAGGAGCAGGAACACTGGCTGATTTCCCCTCTCTCTGTCTCTAACCAAGGGATCACTGGACAGGGATCAGGAGCAGGAACCCTGGCGGATTGCCTCTCTCTCTCTAACCCAGGGATCACTGGAAAGTGATCAGGAGCAGAAAACTGGCTGATTTCCCCTCTCTCCCTCCCTAAACCTGGGATCACTGGACAGGTATCAGGAGCAGGAATTCTGGCTGATTTCCCCTCTCCCTCTCTCTAACCCAGGGTCACTTGACAGTGATCAGGAGCAGGAACCCTGGCTGATTTCCGCTCTCTCTCTCTAACCCAGGGATCGCTGGACAGGGATCAGGAGCAGGAACCCTGGCTGATTTCCCCTCTTTCTCTCTGAGCCAGGGATCACTGGACAGTGATCAGGTGCAGGAACCCTGGCTGATTTCCCTACTTTCTCTCTAACCCAGGAATCATTGGAGAGTGATCAGGAGCAGGAACCCTGCCTGATTTCCCCCCACTCTCTCTCCAATCCAGGAGACACCGGACAGTGATTAGGAGCAGAAACCCTCGCTGATTTCCCCTCCCTCTCTAACACAGGCATCACGGGATAGTGAGCAGGAGCCGGAACCCTGGGAGATTTCCCCTCTTCCTCTCTCTAACGCAGGGATCACAGAACGGGGATCGGGAGCAGGAACCCTGGCAGATTTCACCTTTCTCTCTCTAACCCAAGGGTCAATGGACAGTGATCAGGAGCAGGAACCCTGGCTGATTTCATCTGTCTCTCTAACCCGGGGATCACTGGATAAGTGATCAGGAGCAGGAACCCAGGCTGATTTCCCCTCTCTCTCTCTAACCCAGGTATCAATGGACAGTGATCAGGAGCAGGAACCCTGGCTGATTTCCCCTCTCTCTCTAACCCAGGGATCACTGGACAGTGATAGGGAGCAGGAACCCTGGCTGACTTCCCATCTCTCTTTAACCCAGGGATCACTGGACAGTGATCAGGAGCAGGAACCCTGGCTGATTTCCCATCTCTCTTTAACCCAGGGATCACTGGACAGTGATCAGGAGCAGGAACACTGGCTGATTTCCCCACACTCTCTCTCTAACCCAGGGATCACTGGACAGTGATCAGGAGCAGGAACCCTGGCTGATTTCCCCTCTCTCTGTCTCTAACCAAGGGATCACTAGACAGTGATCAGGAGCAGGAACCTGGCTGATTGCCTCTCTCTCTCTCGAACCCAGGGATCACTGGAAAGTGATCAGGAGCAGAACACTGGCTGATTTCCCCTCTCTCTCTCCCTAAACCTGGGATCACTGGACAGGTATCAGGAGCAGGAACCCTCGCGGATTTCCTCTCTCTATCTAACACAGGGATCACTGGACAGTAATCAGGAGCAGAAACCCTGGCTGATTTCCCCTCTCTCTCTAACCCAGGGATCACTGGACCGGGATCCGGAGCAGGAACCCTGGCTGATTTCGCCTCTCTCTCTCTAACCCAAGGATCATTGGACAGTGAACAGGAGTAGGACCCCTGGCTGATTTCCCCTCTCACTCTCTAACCCTGGGATCACTGGACAGTGATCAGGAGCAGGACCCCTGGCCGATTTTTTCTCTCTCTCTAACCCAGGGATCACTGGACAGTGATCAGGAGCAGGAATCCGGGCTGATTTCCCCTCTATCCCTCTCTCTCTAACCCAGGAATAAGTGGACAGTGATCAGGAGCAAAAACCCTGGCAGATTTCCCATCTCTCTCTAACCCAGGGATCACTGGATAGGGATCAGGAGCAGGAACACTGGCTGATTTCCCCTCTCTCTGTCTCTAACCAAGGGATCACTGGACAGGGATCAGGAGCAGGAACCCTGGCGGATTGCCTCTCTCTCTCTAACCTAGGGATCACTGGAAAGTGATCAGGAGCAGAACACTGGCTGATTTCCCCTCTCCCTCTCTCTAACCCAGGGATCACTGGACAGGGATCAGGAGCAGGAACCCTGGCTGATTTCCCCTCTCCCTCTCTCCCTCTCTCTAACCCAGGGATCACTGGACAGGAATCAGGAGCAGGAACCCTGGCTGATTTCCGCTCTCTCTCTCTAACCCAGGGTCACTTGACAGTGATCAGGAGCAGGAACCCTGGCTGATTTACCCTCTCGCTCTCCCTAACCCAGGGATTACTGGACACGGAACAGGAGCAGGAACTCTGCCTGATGTTCCCTCTCTCTCTAACCCAGGGATTACTGGACACGGATCAGGAGCAGGAACCCTGGCTGATTTCCCCACTCTCTCTCTGATCCAGGAGTCACTGGACAGGGATCAGGAGCAGGAACACTGGCTGATTTCCCATCTCTCTCTAACCCAGGGATCACTGGATAGGGATCAGGAGCAGGAACACTGGCTGATTTCCCCTCTCTCTGTCTCTAACCAAGGGATCACTGGACAGGGATCAGGAGCAGGAACCCTGGCGGATTGCCTCTCTCTCTCTAACCTAGGGATCACTGGAAAGTGATCAGGAGCAGAACACTGGCTGATTTCCCCTCTCTCTCTCCCTAAACCTGGGATCACTGGACAGGTATCAGGAGCAGGAACCCTGGCTGATTTCCGCTCTCTCTCTCTAACCCAGGGATCACTGGAAAGTGATCAGGAGCAGGAACCCTGGCTGATTTCCCCTCTCACTCTCCCTAACCCAGGGATTACTGGACACGGAACAGGAGCAGGAACTCTGCCTGATGTTCCCTCTCTCTCTAACCCAGGGATTACAGGACACGGATCAGGAGCAGGAACCCTGGCTGATTTCCTCACTCTCTCTCTGATCCAGGAGTCGCTGGACAGGGATCAGGAGCAGGAACCCTGGCTGATCTTCCCTCTCTCTCTCTCTCTCTCTAACCCAGGGATCACTGGACAGTGATCAGGAGCAGGAACCCTGTCTGATTTCCCCTCTCACTCTAACCCAGGGCTCACTGGACAGGGATCAGGAGCAGTAACCCTGGCTGATTTCCCCTCTATCTCTCACTCTCTAACCCAGGAATAACTGGACAGTGATCAGGAGCAGGAACCCTGGCAGATTTCCCATCTCTCTCTAACACAGGGATCACTGGACAGTGATCGGGAGCAGGAAACCTGGCTGATTTCCTCTCTCTCCCTAAAACTGGGATCACTGGACAGGTATCAGGAGGAGGAACCCTGACTGATTTCCTCTCTCTCTCTAACCCAGGGATCACTGGACAGTGATCAGGAGCAGGAACCCTGGCTGATTTCCGCTCTCCCTCTCTCTAACCCAGAGGTCACTGGACAGTGATCAGGAGCAGGAACCCGGGCCGATTTCCCCTCTCTCTCTAACTGAGGGATCACTGGACAGGGATCAGGAGCAAGAACACTGGCTGATTTCCCCTCTCCCTCTCTCTAACCCAGGGGTCACTTGACAGTGATCAGGAGCAGGGACCCAGGTCGATTTCCCCTTCCTCTCTAACCGAGGGGTCACTGGACAGTGATCAAAAGCAGGGACCCTGGCCGATTTCCCCTTCCTCTCTAACCGAGTGGTCACTGGACAGTGATCAGGAGCAGGAACCCTGGCTGATTTCCCCTCTCTGTCTAACCCAGGGATCACTGGACAGGGATCAGGAGCAGGAACCCTGGCTGATTTCGCCTCTCTCTCTCTAACCCAAGGATCATTGGACAGTGAACAGGAGCAGGACCCCTGGCTGATTTCCCCTCTCACTCTCTACCCCTGGGATCACTGGACAGTGATCAGGAGCAGCACCCCTGGCCGATTTTTTCTCTCTCTCTAACCCAGGGATCACTGGACAGTGATCAGGAGCAGGAACCCTGGCTGATTTCCTCTCTCTCTCTCTCTAACCCAGGGACCACTGGACAGTGATCAGGAGCAGGAACCCTGGCCGATTTCCCCTCTCTGTCTAACTCAGGGATCACTGGACAGGGATCAGGAGCAGGAACCCTGGCCGATTTCGCCTCTCTCTCTCTAACCCAAGGATCATTGGACAGTGAACAGGAGCAGGACCCCTGGCTGATTTCCCCTCACACTCTCTACCCCTGGGATCACTGGACAGTGATCAGGAGCAGGACCCCTGGCCGATTTTTTCTCTCTCTCTAACCCAGGGATCACTGGACAGTGATCAGGAGCAGGAACCCTGGCTGATTTCCTCTCTCTCTCTCTCTAACCCAGGGACCACTGGACAGTGATCAGGAGCAGGAACCCTGGCTGAATTCCCCTCGCTCCCTAACCCAGGGATCACTGGATAGGGATCAGGAGCAGGAACACTGGCTGATTTCCCCTCTCTCAGTCTCTAACCAAGGGATCACTGGACAGGGATCAGGAGCAGGAACCCTGGAAGATTGCCTCTCTCTCTCTAACCCAGGGATCACTGGAAAGTGATCCGGAGCAGAACACTAGCTGATTTCCCCTCTCTCTCTCCCTAAACCTGGGATCACTGGACAGGTATCAGGAGCAGGAACCCTGGCTGATTTCCACTCTCCCTCTCTCCCTCTCTCTAACCCAGGGTCACTTGACAGTGATCAGGAGCAGGAACCCTGGCTGATTTCCCCTCTCTCTCTAACCCAGGGATCACTGGACAGGGATCAGGAGCAGGAACCCCGGCTGATTTCCCCGCTCTCTCTCTCTCTCTCTAACCCAGGGGTCATTGGACAGTGATCAGGAGCAGGAACCCTGGCTGATTTCCCCTCTCTCTCTCTAACACAGGGATCACTGGAAAGTGATCAGGAGCAGAACCCTGGCTGATTTCCCCTCTCTCTCTCCCTAAACCTGGGATCACTGGACAGGAATCAGGAGCAGGAACCCTCCCTGATTTCCTCTCTCTCTCTAACCCAGGTATCACTGGACAGTGATCAGGAGTAAGAACACTGGCTGATTTCCCCTCTCCCTCTCTCTAACCCAGGGGTCAGTTGACAGTGATCAGGAGCAGGAACCCTGGCCGATTTCACCTCTCTCTCTAACCCAGGGATCACTGGACAGGGATCAGGAGCAGGAACCCTGGCTGATGTCCCCACTTTCTCTGTAAGCCAGGGATCACTGGACAGTGATCAGGAGCAGGAACCCTGGCTGACTTCCTTACTTTCTCTCTAACCCAGGGATCATTGGACAGTGATCAGGAGCATGAACCCTGCCTGATGTCCCCCCACTCTCTCTGCAATCCAGGAGTCAGCGGACAGTGATTAGGAGCAGAAACCCTGGTTGATTTCCCCTCCCTCTCTAACACAGGCATCACGGGATAGTGAGCAGGAGCAGGAACCCTGGCTGATTTCCCCACTGTCTCTCTCTCTAACCCAGGTATCACTGGACAGTGATCAGGAGCAGGAACTCAGGCTGATTTCCCATCTATCTCTCCCTCTCTAACCCAGGAATAACTGGACAGTGATCAGGAGCAGGAACCCTGGCTGATTTCCCCTCTCTCCCTAACCCAGACATCACTAGATAGTGATCAAGAGTAGGAATCCCGGGTGATTTCCCCTCTCTCTCTCTCTAACGCAGGGATCACTGGACAGTGATCAGGAGCAGGAACCCTGGCTGATTTCCGCTCTCTCTCTAACCCAGGGATCACTGGATAGGGATCAGGAGCAGGAACCCTGGCTGATTTCCCCTCTCTCTCTAACCCAGGGACCACAGGACAGGGATCAGGAGCAGGAACCCTCACTGATTTCCTCTCTCTCTCTAACACAGGGATCACTGGACAGTGATCAGGAGCAAGAACCCGGGCCGATTTCCTCTCTCTCTCTAACCCAGGGATCATTGGACAGGGATCAGGAGCAGGAACCCAGGCTGATTTCCCCTCTCTCTAAACCAGCGATCACTGGACAGTGATCAGCAGCATGGACCCTGGCTAATTTGCCTTCTTTCTCTCTAACCCAGGGATCACTGGACAGTGATCAGGAGCAGGAACCCTGGCTGCTTCCCCAATTTCTCTCTAAACCAGGCATCACGGGATAGTATTCAGGAGCAGGAACCCTGGGTGATTTCCCCTCTTTCTCTCTCTAACACAGGGATCACTGAACAGGGATCAGGAGCAGGACCCCTGGTAGATTTTCTCTCTGTCTCTAACCCAAGGATCACTGGACATTGATCAGGAGCAGGAACCCTGGCTGATTTCCTATCTCTCTCTAACCCAGGGATCACTGGAAAGTGATCAGGAGCAGAACCCTGGCTGATTTCCCCTCTCTCTCTCCCTAACCCAGGGATCAGAGGACAGGGATCAGGAGCAGGCACCTTGGCTGATTTCCGCTCTCTTTCAAACCCAGAGATCACCGGATAGGGATCAGGAGCAGGAACCCTGGCTGATTTCCTCACTCTCTCTAACCCAGGGACCACTGGACAGTGATCAGGAGCAGGGACCCTGGCTGATTTCCCCTCTCTCTCTAACCCAGGGATCACTGGACAGTGATCAGGAGCAGGAACCCTGCCTGATTTCCCCTCTCTCTCTTTCTCTTACCCAAGGATCACAGGACAGTGCTCAGGAGCAGGAACCCTGACTGATTTCCACTCTTTTTCTCTAACCCAGGGATTTCTGGACAGGGATCAGGAGTAGGAATCCAGGCTGATTTCACCCCTCTCTCTCTAATCCTGGAGTCACTGGACAGTGATCAGGAGCAGTAACCCTGGCTGATTTCCCCTCTCTCTCTCTAACCCAGCGATCATTGGACAGTGATCAGGAGCAGGAATCGGGCTGATTTCCTCTCTCTCTCTAACCCAGGGATCACTGGACAGGGATCAGGAGCAGGAACCCCGGCTGATTTCCCCTCTCCCTCTCTAACCCAGCGATCATTGGACAGTGATCAGGAGCAGGTACCCTGGCTGAATTCCTCTCTTTCTCTAACCCAGGAATATCTGGACAGTGACCAGGAACAGGAACCCTGGTTGATTTCCCCACTATCTCTCTAACCCAGGGGGCACTGGACAGTGATCAGGAGCAGGAACCCTGGCTGAATTCCCATCTCTCTCTCTAATCCAGGAGTCACTGGACAGGGATCAGGAGCAGGAATTTCCCCTCTCTCTCACTCATCCAGGGATCACTGGACAGCGATCAACAGCAGGAATCCTGACTGATTTCCCATCTCTCTCTCTCTCTCTCTCTAACCCATGGATCACTGGACAGTGATCAGGAGCAGGAACCCTGGCTGATTTCCCCTCTCTCTCTAACCCAGGGATCACTGGACAGTGATCAGGAGCAGGAACCCTGGCTGATTTCCTCTCTTTTTCTCTAAACCACGGATTACTGGGCAGGGATCAGGAGCAGGAACCCTGGCTCATTCCACCCCCTCTCTCTCTAATCCTGGAGTCACTGGACAGTGATCAGGAGCAGGAACCCTGGCTGATTTCCTCTCTCTCTCTAACCCAGGGATCACTGGACAGTGATCAGGAGCAGGAACCCTGGCTGATTTCCCCTCTCTCTCGAACCCATACATGACTAGATAGTGATCAGGAGTAGGAATCCTGGGTGATAACCCCTCTCTCTCTCTAACGCAGGGGTCACTGGACAGGGATCAGGAGCAGGAAACCTGGCTGATTTCCTCTCTCTCTCTAACCCAGCGATCATTGGACAGTGATCAGGAGCAGGAACCCTGGCTGATTTCCACCCTCTCTCTCTCTAACCCAGGGATCACTGGACAGTGACCAGGAACAGGAACCCTGGCTGATTTCCCCTCTCTCTCTCTAACCCAGGGATCAGAGGACAGGGATCAGGAGCAGGCACCTTGGCTGATTTCCGCTCTCTTTCAAACCCAGAGATCACAGGACAGTGCTCAGGAGCAGGAACCCTGACTGATTTCCACTCTTTTTCTCTAACCCAGGGATTTCTGGACAGGGATCAGGAGTAGGAATCCAGGCTGATTTCACCCCTCTCTCTCTAATCCTGCAGTCACTGGACAGTGATCAGGAGCAGTAACCCTGGCTGATTTCCCCTCTCTCTCTAACCCAGACATCACTAGATAGTGATCAGGAGGAGGAATCCCGGGTGATTTCTCCTCTCTCTCTCACTAACGCAGGGATCACTGGACAGTGATCAGGAGCAGGAATCGGGCTGATTTCCTCTCTCTCTCTAACCCAGGGATCACTGGACAGGAATCAGGAGCATGAACCCTGGCTGATTTCCCCTCTTCCTCTCTAACCCAGCGATCATTGGACAGTGATCAGGAGCAGGAACCCGGGCTGATTTCCCCTCTCGCTTTCTCTAACCCAGGGATCACTGGACAGTGATCAGGAGCAGGAACCCTGGCTGAATTCCTCTCTTTCTCTAACCCAGGAATAACTGGACAGTGATCAGGAGCAGGAACCCTGGCTGATTTCCCCATTCTCTCTCTCTAACACAGGTATCACTGGACAGTAATCAGGAGTAGAAACCCTGGCTGATTTCCCCACTATCTCTCTAACCCAGGGGGCACTGGACAGTGATCAGGAGCAGGAACCCTGGCTGATTTCCCATCTCTCTCTCTAATCCAGGAGCCACTGGACAGGGATCAGGAGCAGGAATTTCCCCTCTCTCTCACTCATCCAGGGATCACTGGACAGCGATCAACAGCAGGAACCCTGACTGATTTCCCATCTCTCTCTCTCTCTCTCTAACCCATGGATCACTGGACAGGGATCAGGAGAAGGAACCCTGGCTGATTTCCCATCTCTCTCTCTAACCTGGGGATCATTGGACAGTGATCGGGAGCAGGAACCCTGCCTGATTTCCTCGCTTTTTCTCTAACCCAGGGATTACTGGACAGGGATCAGGAGTAGGAACCCTGGCTGATTTCACCTCTCTCTCTAACGCAGGGATCACTGGACAGTGATCAGGAGCAGGAACCCTGGCTGATTTCCGCTCACTCTCTCTAACCCAGAGATAACAGGACAGTGCTCAGGAGCAGGAACCCTGACTGATTTCCTCTCTTTTTCTCTAACCCAGGGATTACTGGACAGGGATCAGGAGTAGGAATCCTGGCTGATTTCACCCCTCTCTCTCTAATCCTGCAGTCACTGGACAGTGATCAGGAGAAGTAACCCTGGCTGATTTCCCCTGCCTCTCTAACCCAGACATCACTAGATAGTGATCAGGAGTATGAATCCCGGGTGATTTCTCCTCTCTCTCTCACTAACGCAGGGATCACTGGACAGTGATCAGGAGCAGGAATCGGGCTGATTTCCTCTCTCTCTCTAACCCAGGGATCACTGGACAGTGATCAGGAGCAGGAATCGGGCTGATTTCCTCTCTCTCTCTAACCCAGGGATCACTGGACAGTGATCAGGAGCAGGAATCGGGCTGATTTCCTCTCTCTCTCTAACCCAGGGATCACTGGACAGGGATCAGGAGCAGGAACCCTGGCTGATTTCCCCTCTCCCTCTCTAACCCAGCGATCATTGGACAGTGATCAGGAGCAGGAACACTGGCTGATTTCCTCTCTCTCTCTCTAACCCAGGGATCACTGGACAGTGATCAGGAGCAGGAACCCTGGCTGATTTCCCCTCTCTCTCTCTAACCCAGGGATCACTGCACAGTGATCAGGAGCAGGAACCCTGGCTGATTTCCCCCCTCTCTCTCTCTCTTACCCAGGGATCACTGGACAGGGATCAGGAGCAGGAATCCTGGCTGATTTCCCCTCCCTCTCTCTCCCTCTCTCTTACCCAGGGATCACTGGACAGTGATCAGGAACAGGAACCCTGGCTGATTTCCCCTCTCTCTGTCTAACACAGGGATCACTGTACAGTGATCAGGAGCAGGAACCCTGGCTGATTTCCTCTATCTCTCTCTAACACAGGGATCACTGGACAGTGATCACGAGCAGGAACCCTGGCTGATTTCCACCCTCTCTCTCTCTAACCCAGGGATCACTGGACAGTGATCAGGAACAGGAACCCTGGCTGATTTCCCCACTCTCTCTCAAACCCAGGGGGCACTGGACAGTGATCAGGAGCTGGAACCCCGGCTGATTTCCCCTCTCTCTCTCTAACCCAGGGATCAGTGGACAGGGATCAGGAGCAGGAACCCTGGCTGATTTCCCCTCTCTTTCAAACCCAGAGACCACTGGACAGTATCAGGAGCAGGAACCCTGGCTGATTTCCCCTCTCTTTCTAACCCAGGCATCACTATATAGTGATCAGGAGTAGGAATCCCGGGTGATTTCCCCTCTCTCTCTCTCTAACGCAGGGTTCACTGGACAGTGATCAGGAGCAGGAACCCGGGCTGATTTCCTCTCTCTCTCTAACCCCGGGATCACTGGACAGGGATCAGGAGCAGGAACCCTGGCTGATTTCCCCTCTCTCTCTCTAACCCAGCGATCATTGGACAGTGATCAGGAGCAGGAACCCTGGCTGATTTCCCCCCTCTCTCTCTCTCTGTCACAGTTATCACTGGAAAGTAATCAGGAGCAGAAACCATGGCTGATTTCCTCTCTCTCTCTCTAACCCAGCGGTCACTGGACAGTGATCAGGAGCAGGAACCCTGGCTGATTTCCTCTCTCTCTCTCTCTAACCCAGGGATCACTGGACAGGGATCAGGAGCAGGAGCCCTGGCTGATTATCCCCCTCTCTCTCTCCCTCTCTCTAACCCAGGGGTCACGGAACAGTCATCAGGAACAAGAACGCTGGCTGATTTCCCCTCTCTCTCTCTCTAACCCAGTGACCTCTGGACAGTGATCAGGAGCAGGAACCCTGGCTGATTTCCCCTCTCTCTTTCTCTAACCCAGTGGTCACATGACAGTGATCAGGAGCAGGAACCCTGGCTGAATTCCTCTCTTTCTCTAACCCAGGAATAACTGGACAGTGATCAGGAGCAGGAACCCTGGCTGATTTCCGCTCACTCTCTCTAACCCAGAGATAACAGGACAGTGCTCAGGAGCAGGAACCCTGACTGATTTCCTCTCTTTTTCTCTCACCCAGGGATTACTGGACAGGGATCAGGAGTAGGAATCCTGGCTGATTTCACCCCTCTCTCTCTAATCCTGCAGTCACTGGACAGTGATCAGGAGCAGTAACCCTGGCTGATTTCCCCTGCCTCTCTAACCCAGACATCACTAGATAGTGATCAGGAGTATGAATCCCGGGTGATTTCTCCTCTCTCTCTCACTAACGCAGGGATCACTGGACAGTGATCAGGAGCAGGAATCGGGCTGATTTCCTCTCTCTCTCTAACCCAGGGATCACTGGACAGTGATCAGGAGCAGGAATCGGGCTGACTTCCTCTCTCTCTCTAACCCAGGGATCACTGGACAGGAATCAGGAGCAGGAACCCTGGCTGATTTCCCCTCTCCCTCTCTAACCCAGCGATCATTGGACAGTGATCAGGAGCAGGAACACTGGCTGATTTCCTCTCTCTCTCTCTAACCCAGGGATCACTGGACAGTGATCAGGAGCAGGAACCCTGGCTGATTTCCCCTCTCTCTCTAACCCAGACATCACTAGATAGGGATCAGGAGTAGGAATCCCGGGTGATTTCCCCTCTCTCTCTCTCTAACGCAGGGATCACTGGACAGTGATCAGGAGCAGGAACCCTGGCTGATTTCCGCTCACTCTCTCTAACCCAGGGATAACAGGACAGTGCTCAGGAGCAGGAACACTGACTGATTTCCTCTCTTTTTCTCTAACCCAGGGATTACTGGACAGGGATCAGGAGTAGGAATCCTGGCTGATTTCACCCCTCTCTCTCCAATCCTGCAGTCACTGGACAGTGATCAGGAGCAGTAACCCTGGCTGATTTCCCCTGCCTCTCTAACCCAGACATCACTAGATAGTGATCAGGAGTATGAATCCCGGGTGATTTCTCCTCTCTCTCTCACTAACGCAGGGATCACTGGACAGTGATCAGGGGCAGGAATCGGGCTGATTTCCTCTCTCTCTCTATCCCAGGGATCACTGGACAGGGATCAGGAGCAGGAACCCTGGCTGATTTCCCCTCTCCCTCTCTAACCCAGCGATCATTCGACAGTGATCAGGAGCAGGAACCCGGGCTGATTTCCCCTCTCTCTCTAGCCCAGGGCTCACTGGACAGGGATCAGGAGCAGGAACCCTGGCTGATTTCCCCTCTCTCTTTCTCTAACCCAGTGGTCACATGACAGTGATCAGGAGCAGGAACCCTGGCTGAATTCCTCTCTTTCTCTAACCCAGGAATAACTGGACAGTGATCAGGAGCAGGAACCCTGGCTGATTTCCCCATTCTCTCTCTCTAACCCAGCTATCACTGGACAGCAATCAGGAGCAGGAACCCTGGCTGATTTCCCCTCTCTCTCTAACCCAGGGATCAGAGGACAGGGATCAGGAGCAGGAACCCTGGCTGATTTCCCCCCTCTCTCTCTCTCTCTAACCCAGGGATCAGAGGACAGGGATCAGGAGCAGTCAACCTTGGCTGATTTCCGCTCTCTTTCAAACCCAGAGATCACTGGATAGGGATCAGGAGCAGGAACCCTGGCTGATTTCCTCTCTCTCTCTAACCCAGGGACCACTGGACAGTGATCAGGAGCAGGGACCCTGGCTGATTTCCCCTCTCTCTCTAACCCAGGGATCACTGGACAGTGATCAGGAGCAGGAACCCTGCCTGATTTCCCTTCTCTCTCTCTCTCTTACCCAGGGATCACAGGACAGTGCTCAGGAGCAGGAACCCTGACTGATTTCCACTCTTTTTCTCTAACCCAGGGATTTCTGGACAGGGATCAGGAGTAGGAATCCAGGCTGATTTCACCCCTCTCTCTCTAATCCTGGAGACACTGGACAGTGATCAGGAGCAGTAACCCTGGCTGATTTCCCCTCTCTCTCTAACCCAGACATCACTAGATAGTGATCAGGAGGAGGAATCCCGGGTGATTTCTCCTCTCTCTCTCACTAACGCAGGGATCACTGGACAGTGATCAGGGGCAGGAATCGGGCTGATTTCCTCTCTCTCTCTAACCCAGGGATCACTGGACAGGAATCAGGAGCAGGAACCCTGGCTGATTTCCCCTCTCCCTCTCTAACCCAGCGATCATTGGACAGTGATCAGGAGCAGGAACCCGGGCTGATTTCCCCTTCTCTCTAGCCCAGGGCTCACTGGACAGTGATCAGGAGCAGGAACCCTGGCTGATTTCCCCTCTCTCTTTCTCTAACCCAGTGGTCACATGACAGTGATCAGGAGCAGGAACCCTGGCTGAATTCCTCTCTTTCTCTAACCCAGGAATAACTGGACAGTGATCAGGAGCAGGAACCCTGGCTGATTTCCCCATTCTCTCTCTCTAACACAGGTATCACTGGACAGTAATCAGGAGCAGAAACCCTGGCTGATTTCCCCACTATCTCTCTAACCCAGGGGGCACTGGACAGTGATCAGGAGCAGGAACCCTGGCTGAATTCCCATCTCTCTCTCTAATCCAGGAGTCACTGGACAGGGATCAGGAGCAGGAATTTCCCCTCTCTCTCACTCATCCAGGGATCACTGGACAGCGATCAACAGCAGGAACCCTGACTGATTTCCCATCTCTCTCTCTCTCTCTCTCTCTCTAACCCATGGATCACTGGACAGGGATCAGGAGAAGGAACCCTGGCTGATTTCCCATCTCTCTCTCTAACCTGGGGATCATTGGACAGTGATCGGGAGCAGGAACCCTGCCTGATTTCCTCGCTTTTTCTCTAACCCAGGGATTACTGGACAGGGATCAGGAGCAGGAACCCTGGCTGATTTCACCTCTCTCTCTAACGCAGGGATCACTGGACAGTGATCAGGAGCAGGAACCCTGGCTGATTTCCGCTCACTCTCTCTAACCCAGAGATAACAGGACAGTGCTCAGGAGCAGGAACCCTGACTGATTTCCTCTCTTTTTCTCTAACCCAGGGATTACTGGACAGGGATCAGGAGTAGGAATCCTGGCTGATTTCACCCCTCTCTCTCTAATCCTGCAGTCACTGGACAGTGATCAGGAGCAGTAACCCTGGCTGATTTCCCCTGCCTCTCTAACCCAGACATCACTAGATAGTGATCAGGAGTATGAATCCCGGGTGATTTCTCCTCTCTCTCTCACTAACGCAGGGATCACTGGACAGTGATCAGGAGCAGGAATCGGGCTGATTTCCTCTCTCTCTCTAACCCAGGGATCACTGGACAGTGATCAGGAGCAGGAATCGGACTGATTTCCTCTCTCTCTCTAACCCAGGGATCACTGGACAGGGATCAGGAGCAGGAACGCTGGCTGATTTCCCCTCTCCCTCTCTAACCCAGGGATCACTGGACAGTGATCAGGAGCAGGAACCCTGGCTGATTTCCCCTCTCTCTCTCTAACCCAGGGATCACTGCACAGTGATCAGGAGCAGGAACCCTGGCTGATTTCCCCCCTCTCTCTCTCTCTTACCCAGGGATCACTGGACAGGGATCAGGAGCAGGAATCCTGGCTGATTTCCCCTCCCTCTCTCTCCCTCTCTCTAACACAGGGATCACTGGACAGTGATCACGAGCAGGAACCCTGGCTGATTTCCACCCTCTCTCTCTCTAACCCAGGGATCACTGGACAGTGATCAGGAACAGGAACCCTGGCTGATTTCCCCACTCTCTCTCAAACCCAGGGGGCACTGGACAGTGATCAGGAGCTGGAACCCCGGCTGATTTCCCCTCTCTCTCTCTAACCCAGGGATCAGTGGACAGGGATCAGGAGCAGGAACCCTGGCTGATTTCCCCTCTCTTTCAAACCCAGAGACCACTGGACAGTATCAGGAGCAGGAACCCTGGCTGATTTCCCCTCTCTCTCTAACCCAGGCATCACTATATAGTGATCAGGAGTAGGAATCCCGGGTGATTTCCCCTCTCTCTCTCTCTAACGCAGGGTTCACTGGACAGTGATCAGGAGCAGGAGCCCGGGCTGATTTCCTCTCTCTCTCTAACCCCGGGATCACTGGACAGGGATCAGGAGCAGGAACCCTGGCTGATTTCCCCTCTCTCTCTCTAACCCAGCGATCATTGGACAGTGATCAGGAGCAGGAACCCTGGCTGATTTCCGCCCTCTCTCTCTCTCTGTCACAGTTATCACTGGAAAGTAATCAGGAGCAGAAACCATGGCTGATTTCCTCTCTCTCTCTCTAACCCAGCGGTCACTGGACAGTGATCAGGAGCAGGAACCCTGGCTGATTTCCTCTCTCTCTCTCTCTAACCCAGGGATCACTGGACAGGGATCAGGAGCAGGAGCCCTGGCTGATTATCCCCCTCTCTCTCTCCCTCTCTCTAACCCAGGGGTCACGGAACAGTCATCAGGAACAAGAACGCTGGCTGATTTCCCCTCTCTCTCTCTCTAACCCAGTGACCTCTGGACAGTGATCAGGAGCAGGAACCCTGGCTGATTTCCCCGCTCTCTCTCTCTAAACCAAGGAACTTTTGGACAGTGATCAGGAGCAGGAACCCTGGCTGATTTCCCCTCTCTCTCTCTAACCCAGGGATCAGTGGACAGGGATCAGGAGCAGGAACCCTGGCTGATTTCCCCTCTCTTTCAAACCCAGAGACCACTGGACAGTATCAGGAGCAGGAACCCTGGCTGATTTCCCCTCTCTCTCTAACCCAGACATCACTAGATAGGGATCAGGAGTAGGAATCCCGGGTGATTTCCCCTCTCTCTCTCTCTAACGCAGGGATCACTGGACAGTGATCAGGAGCAGGAACCCTGGCTGATTTCCGCTCACTGTCTCTAACCCAGGGATAACAGGACAGTGCTCAGGAGCAGGAACACTGACTGATTTCCTCTCTTTTTCTCTAACCCAGGGATTACTGGACAGGGATCAGGAGTAGGAATCCTGGCTGATTTCACCCCTCTCTCTCCAATCCTGCAGTCACTGGACAGTGATCAGGAGCAGTAACCCTGGCTGATTTCCCCTGCCTCTCTAACCCAGACATCACTAGATAGTGATCAGGAGTATGAATCCCGGGTGATTTCTCCTCTCTCTCTCACTAACGCAGGGATCACTGGACAGTGATCAGGGGCAGGAATCGGGCTGATTTCCTCTCTCTCTCTAACCCAGGGATCACTGGACAGGGATCAGGAGCAGGAACCCTGGCTGATTTCCCCTCTCCCTCTCTAACCCAGCGATCATTGGACAGTGATAAGGAGCAGGAACCCGGGCTGATTTCCCCTCTCTCTCTAGCCCAGGGCTCACTCGACAGTGATCAGGAGCAGGAACCCTGGCTGAATTCCTCTCTTTCTCTAACCCAGGAATAACTGGACAGTGATCAGGAGCAGGAACCCTGGCTGATTTCCCCATTCTCTCTCTCTAATCCAGGGATCACTTGACAGTGATCAGGAGCAGGAACCCTGGCTGATTTCCCCTCTCTCTCTAACCCAGGGACCACTGGACAGTGATCAGGAGCAGGAACCCTGGCTGATTTCCCCTCTCTCTCTAACCCAGGGATCACTGGACAGTGATCAGGAGCAGGAACCCTGCCTGATTTCCCTTCTCTCTCTCTCTCTTACCCAGGGATCACAGGACAGTGCTCAGGAGCAGGAATCGGGCTGATTTCCTCTCTCTCTCTCTAACCCAGGGATCACTGGACAGTGATCAGGAGCAGGAATCGGGCTGATTTCCTCTCTCTCTCTAACCCAGGGATCACTGGACAGGGATCAGGAGCAGGAACCCTGGCTGATTTCCCCTCTCCCTCTCTAACCCAGCGATCATTGGACAGTGATCAGGAGCAGGAACACTGGCTGATTTCCTCTCTCTCTCTCTAACCCAGGGATCACTGGACAGTGATCAGGAGCAGGAACCCTGGCTGATTTCCCCTCTCTCTCTCTAACCCAGGGATCACTGCACAGTGATCAGGAGCAGGAACCCTGGCTGATTTCCCCCCTCTCTCTCTCTCTTACCCAGGGATCACTGGACAGGGATCAGGAGCAGGAATCCTGGCTGATTTCCCCTCCCTCTCTCTCCCTCTCTCTTACCCAGGGATCACTGGACAGTGATCAGGAACAGGAACCCTGGCTGATTTCCCCTCTCTCTGTCTAACACAGGGATCACTGTACAGTGATCAGGAGCAGGAACCCTGGCTGATTTCCTCTCTCTCTCTCTAACACAGGGATCACTGGACAGTGATCACGAGCAGGAACCCTGGCTGATTTCCACCCTCTCTCTCTCTAACCCAGGGATCACTGGACAGTGATCAGGAACAGGAACCCTGGCTGATTTCCCCACTCTCTCTCAAACCCAGGGGGCACTGGACAGTGATCAGGAGCTGGAACCCCGGCTGATTTCCCCTCTCTCTCTCTAACGCAGGGATCAGTGGACAGGGATCAGGAGCAGGAACCCTGGCTGATTTCCCCTCTCTTTCAAACCCAGAGACCACTGGACAGTATCAGGAGCAGGAACCCTGGCTGATTCCCCCTCTCTCTCTAACCCAGACATCACTAGATAGTGATCAGGAGTAGGAATCCCGGGTGATTTCCCCTCTCTCTCTCTCTAACGCAGGGATCACTGGACAGTGATCAGGAGCAGGAACCCTGGCTGATTTCCGCTCACTCTCTCTAACCCATGGATCACTGGACAGTGATCAGGAGCAGGAACCCTGCCTGATTTCCTTTCTTTTTCTCTAACCCAGGGATCACTGGACAGGGATCAGGAGCAGGAACCCTGGCTGATTTCACCCCTCTCTCTCCAATCCTGGAGTCACTGGACAGTGAGGATCAGGAGCAGGAACCGTGGCTGATTTCCCCTCTCTATCTAATCCAGACATCACTAGATAGTGATCAGGAGTATGAATCCCGGGTGATTTCCTCTCTCTCTCTCTCTAACGCAGGGATCACTGGACAGTGATCAGGAGCAGGAACCCTGGCTGATTTGCCCTCTCTCTCTAGCCCAGGGCTCACTGGACATTGATCAGGAGCAAGAACCCTGGATGATTTCCCCTCTCTTTCTCTCTCTCTTACCCGGGAATCACTGGACAATGATCAGGAGCAGGAACCCTGGCTGATTTCCCCACACTCTCTCTCTAACCCAGGGATCAGTGGACAGGGATCAGGAGCAGGAACCCTGGCTGATTTCCCCTCTCTCTCTCTCTACCCCAGGGATCAGTGGACAGGGATCAGGAGCAGGAACCCTGGCTGATTTCCCCTCTCTTTCTCTCTCTCTTACCCGGGAATCACTGGACAATGATCAGGAGCAGGAACCCTGGCTGATTTCCACGCTCTCTCTCTCTAACCCAGGGATCACTGAACAGTGACCAGGAACAGGAACCCTGGCTGATTTCCCCACTCTCTCTCTAACCCAGGGATCACTGGACAGTGATCAGGAGCAGGAATCCTGGCTGATTTCCCCTCTCTAACCCAGGGATCACTGGACAGTGATCAGGAGCAGGAACTCTGGCTGATTTCCCCTGTCTCTCGCTCTAACCCAGGGATCTCTGGACAGTGATCAGAAGCAAGAACCCTGGCTGATTTCCCCTCTCTCGCTAACGCAGGGATCACTGGACAGTGATCAGGAGCAGTAACCCTGGCTGATTTCCGCTGTCTCTCTCTCTAAACCAGGAGTCACTGGACAGGGATCAGGAGCAGGAACCCTGGCTGATTTCCCCCCTCTCTCTCTCTCTCACTCTAACCCAGGGATCACTGGACAGTGATCAGGAGCAGGAACCCAGGCTCATTTCCCCTCTCTCTCTAACCCAGGGATCACTGGACAGTGATCCGGAGCAGGAACCCTGGCTGATTTCCCATCTTGCTCTCTAATCCAGGGATCACTGGACAGTGATCAGGAGCAGGAACCCTGATTGATTTCTGCTCTTTTTCTCTAAGCCAGGGATCACTGCACAGGGATCAGGAGCAGGAACAGTGGCTGAATTCCCCCCTCTCTCTCTAATCCAGGAGTCACTGGACAGTGATCAGAAGCAAGAATCCTGGCTGATTTCCCCTCTCTCTCGCTCATCCAGGGATCACTGGACAGTGATCAAGAGCAGGAACCCTGACTGATTTCCCCTCTCTCTCTCTCTCTCTGTCTAACCCAGGGATCACTGGAACGGGATCAGGAGCATGAACCCTGGCTGATTTCCCCTCTCTCTCTCTAACCCAGGGATCACTGGACAGTGATCAGGAGCAGGAACCCTTGCTGATTTCCCCTCTCTCTCTCTAACCCAGGGATCACTGACAGTGATCAGGAGCAGGAACCCTGGCTGATTTCCCCTCTCTCTCTAACCCAGGGATCACTGGACAGTGATCAGGAGCAGGAACCCTGGCTGATTTCCTCTCTTTTTCTCTAAACCAGGGATTACTGGACAGGGATCAGGAGTAGGAACCCTGGCTCATTTCACCCCTCTCTCTCTAATCCTGGAGTCACTGGACAGTGATCAGGAGTAGGAACCCTGGCAGATTTCCCCTCTCTCTCTCTAACACAGGGATCACTGGAAAGTGATCAGGAGCAGGAACCCTGGCTGATTTGCTCTCTCTCTCTCTAACCCAGGGATCACTGGACAGTGATCAGGAGCAGGAACCCTGGCTGATTTCCCCTCTCTCTCTAACCCAGGGATTACTGGACAGTGATCTGGAGCAGGAACCCTGGCTGATTTCCGCTCTCACTCTCTAACCCAGGGATTACAGGACAGTGATCAGGAGCAGGAACCCTGGCTGATTTCCCCTCTCTCGCTAACCCAGGGATCACTGGACAGTGATCAGGACCAGGAACCCTGACTGATTTCCTCTCTTTTTCTCTAACCCAGGGATCACTGGACAGGGATCAGGAGTAGGAACCCTGGCTCATTTCACCCCTCTCTCTCTAATCCTGGAGTCACTGGACAGTGATCAGGAGCAGTAACCCTGGCTGATTTCCCCTCTCTCTGTCTCCCTCTCTCTAACCCAGGGGTCACGGGACAGGGATCAGGAACAGGAACCATGGCTGATTACCCCTCTCTCTCTCTAACCCAGGGATCACAGGACAGTGATCAGGAGCAGGAACCCTGACTGATTTCCTCTCTTTTGCTCTAACCCAGGGATTACTGGACAGGGATCAGGAGTCGGAACCCTGGCTGATATCCCCTCTCTCTCTCTCTAATCCTGGAGTCACTGGACAGAGATCAGGAGCAGGAACCCTGGCTGATTTCCTTTCTCTCTCTAACCCAGGGATCACTGGACAGTGATCAGGAGCAGGAACCCTGGCTGATTTTCTCTCTCTCTGTCTAACCCAGGGATCACTGGACAGTGATCAGGAGCAGGAACCCTGGCTGATTTCCCCTCTCTCTCTAACCCAGGAATCACTGGACAGTGATCAGAAGCAAGAACCCTGGCTGATTTCCCCTCTCTCGCTAACCCAGGGATCACTGGACAGTGATCAGGAGCAGTAACCCTGGCTGATTTCCGCTGTCTCTCTCTCTAAACCAGGAGTCACTGGACAGGGATCAGGAGCAGGAACCCTGGCTGATTTCCCCCCTCTCTCTCTCTCTCACTCTAACCCAGGGATCACTGGACAGTGATCAGGAGCAGGAACCCAGGCTCATTTCCCCTCTCTCTCTAACCCAGGGATCACTGGACAGTGATCCGGAGCAGGAACCCTGGCTGATTTCCCATCTTGCTCTCTAACCCAGGGATCACTGGACAGTGATCAGGAGCAGGAACCCTGATTGATTTCTGCTCTTTTTCTCTAAGCCAGGGATCACTGCACAGGGATCAGGAGCAGGAACAGTGGCTGAATTCCCCCCTCTCTCTCTAATCCAGGAGTCACTGGACAGTGATCAGGAGCAGGAACCCTGGCTGAATTAACCTCTCTCTATCTAACCCAGGGATCATTGGACAGTGATCAGAAGCAGGAACCCTGACTGATTTCCCCCCCTCTCTCTCTAACCCAGGGATCACTGGACAGTGATCAGGATCAGGAACCCTGATTGATTTCCCCTCTTTTTCTCTAACCCAGGGATCACTGCACAGGGATCAGGAGCAGGAACAGTGGCTGAATTCCCCCCTCTCTCTCTAATCCAGGAGTCACTGGACAGTGATCAGAAGCAAGAATCCTGGCTGATTTCCCCTCTCTCTCGCTCATCCAGGGATCACTGGACAGTGATCAAGAGCAGGAACCCTGACTGATTTCCCCCCTCTCTCTCTCTCTCTGTCTAACCCAGGGATCACTGGAAAGGGATCAGGAGCATGAACCCTGGCTGATTTCCCCTCTCTCTCTCTAACCCAGGGATCACTGGACAGTGATCAGGAGCAGGAACGGTGGATGATTTCCCCTCTCTCTCTCTAACCCAGGGATCACTGGACAGTGATCAGGAGCAGGAACCCTGGCACATTTCACCCCTCTCTCTCTAATCCTGGAGTCACTGGACAGTGATCAGGAGCAGGTACCCTGGCTGATTTCCCCTCTCTCTCTCTAACACAGGGATCACTGGAAAGTGATCAGGAGCAGGAACCCTGGCTGATTTCCTCTCTCTCTCTCTCTAACCCAGGGATCACTGGACAGTGATCAGGAGCAGGAACCCTGGCTGATTTCCTCTCTCTCTGTCTAACCCAGGGATCACTGGACAGTGATCAGGAGCAGGAACCCTGGCTGATTTCCCCTCTCTCTCTAACCCAGGGATCACTGGACAGTGATCAGAAGCAAGAACCCTGGCTGATTTCCCCTCTCTCGCTAACCCAGGGATCACTGGACAGTGATCAGGAGCAGGAACCCTGGCTGATTTCCCCTCTCTCTCTAACCCAGGGATCACTGGACAGTGATCAGAAGCAAGAACCCTGGCTGATTTCCCCTCTCTCGCTAACCCAGGGATCACTGGACAGTGATCAGGAGCAGGAACCCTGGCTGATTTCCCCTCTCTCTCTAACCCAGGGATCACTGGACAGGGATCAGGAGTAGGAATCCTGGCTCATTTCACCCCTCTCTCTCTAATCCTGGAGTCACTGGACAGTGATCAGGAGCAGGAACCCTGGCTGATTTCCCCTCTCTCTCTCTAACACAGGGATCACTGGAAAGTGATCAGGAGCAGGAACCCTGGCTGATTTCCTCTCTCTCTCTCTCTAACCCAGGGATCACTGGACAGTGATCAGGAGCAGGAACCCTGGCTGATTTTCTCTCTCTCTGTCTAACCCAGGGATCACTGGACAGTGATCAGGAGCAGGAACCCTGGCTGATTTCCCCTCTCTCTCTAACCCAGGAATCACTGGACAGTGATCAGAAGCAAGAACCCTGGCTGATTTCCCCTCTCTCGCTAACCCAGGGATCACTGGACAGTGATCAGGAGCAGTAACCCTGGCTGATTTCCGCTGTCTCTCTCTCTAAACCAGGAGTCACTGGACAGGGATCAGGAGCAGGAACCCTGGCTGATTTCCCCCCTCTCTCTCTCTCTCACTCTAACCCAGGGATCACTGGACAGTGATCAGGAGCAGGAACCCAGGCTCATTTCTCCTCTCTCTCTAACCCAGGGATCACTGGACAGTGATCCGGAGCAGGAACCCTGGCTGATTTCCCATCTTGCTCTCTAACCCAGGGATCACTGGACAGTGATCAGGAGCAGGAACCCTGATTGATTTCTGCTCTTTTTCTCTAAGCCAGGGATCACTGCACAGGGATCAGGAGCAGGAACAGTGGCTGAATTCCCCCCTCTCTCTCTAATCCAGGAGTCACTGGACAGTGATCAGGAGCAGGATCCCTGGCTGAATTAACCTCTCTCTATCTAACCCAGGGATCATTGGACAGTGATCAGAAGCAGGAACCCTGACTGATTTCCCCCCCTCTCTCTCTAACCCAGGGATCACTGGACAGTGATCAGGATCAGGAACCCTGATTGATTTCCCCTCTTTTTCTCTAACCCAGGGATCACTGCACAGGGATCAGGAGCAGGAACAGTGGCTGAATTCCCCCCTCTCTCTCTAATCCAGGAGTCACTGGACAGTGATCAGAAGCAAGAATCCTGGCTGATTTCCCCTCTCTCTCGCTCATCCAGGGATCACTGGACAGTGATCAAGAGCAGGAACCCTTGCTGATTTCCCCTCTCTCTCTCTAACCCAGGGATCACTGACAGTGATCAGGAGCAGGAACCCTGGCTGATTTCCCCTCTCTCTCTAACCCAGGGATCACTGGACAGTGATCAGGAGCAGGAACCCTGGCTGATTTCCTCTCTTTTTCTCTAAACCAGGGATTACTGGACAGGGATCAGGAGTAGGAACCCTGGCTCATTTCACCCCTCTCTCTCTAATCCTGGAGTCACTGGACAGTGATCAGGAGCAGGAACCCTGGCAGATTTCCCCTCTCTCTCTCTAACACAGGGATCACTGGAAAGTGATCAGGAGCAGGAACCCTGGCTGATTTGCTCTCTCTCTCTCTAACCCAGGGATCACTGGACAGTGATCAGGAGCAGGAACCCTGGCTGATTTCCCCTCTCTCTCTAACCCAGGGATTACTGGACAGTGATCAGGAGCAGGAACCCTGGCTGATTTCCCCTCTCTCGCTAACCCAGGGATCGCTGGACAGTGATCAGGACCAGGAACCCTGACTGATTTCCTCTCTTTTTCTCTAACCCAGGGATCACTGGACAGGGATCAGGAGTAGGAACCCTGGCTCATTTCACCCCTCTCTCTCTAATCCTGGAGTCACTGGACAGTGATCAGGAGCAGTAACTCTGGCTGATTTCCCCTCTCTCTGTCTCCCTCTCTCTAACCCAGGGGTCACGGGACAGGGATCAGGAACAGGAACCATGGCTGATTACCCCTCTCTCTCTCTAACCCAGGGATCACAGGACAGTGATCAGGAGCAGGAACCCTGACTGATTTCCTCTCTTTTGCTCTAACCCAGGGATTACTGGACAGGGATCAGGAGTCGGAACCCTGGCTGATATCCCCTCTCTCTCTCTCTAATCCTGGAGTCACTGGACAGAGATCAGGAGCAGGAACCCTGGCTGATTTCCTTTCTCTCTCTAACCCAGGGATCACTGGACAGTGATCAGGAGCAGGAACCCTGGCTGAATTCCCCTCTCTCTCTCTAACCCAGGGATCACTGGACAGGGATCAGGAGCAGGAACCCTGGCTGATTTCCTCTCTCTCTCTCTCTAACCCAGGGATCACTGGACAGGGATTAGGAGCAGGAACCCTGGCTGATTTCCTTTCTCTCTCTAACCCAGGGATCACTGGACAGTGATCACGAGCAGGAACCCTGGCTGAATTCCCCTCTCTCTCTCTAATCCAGGAGTCACTGGACAGTGATCAGGAGCAGGAACCCTGACTGATTTCCCATCTCTCTCTCTCTCTCTTTCTCTCTAACCCATGGATCACTGGACAGAGATCAGGAGCAGGAACCCTGGCTGATTTCCCCTCTCCCTCTCTAACCCGAGGATCACTGGACAGTCATCAGGAGCAGGAAACCTGGCTGATTTCACCCCTCTCTCTCTAACCCATGGATCACTGGGCAGTGATCAGGAGCAGGAAGCCTGCCTGATTTCCTCTCTTTTTCTCTAACCCAGACATCACTAGATAGTGATCAGGAGTATGAATCCCGGGTGATTTCCCCTCTCTCTCTCTCTAACGCAGGGATCACTGGACAGTGATCAGGAGCAGGAACCCTGGCTGATTTCCCCTCTCTCTTTCTCTAACCCAGGGATCACTGGACAGTGATCAGGAGCAGGAACCCTGGCTGATTTCCTCTCTCTCTCTCTAACCCAGGGATCACTGGACAGTGATCAGGAGCAGGAACCCTGGCTGATTTCCCCTCTCTCTCTCTCTCTAACCCAGGCATCACTGGACAGTGATCAGGAGCAGGAACCCTGGCTGATTTCCCCTCTCTTTCAAACCCAGAGATCACTGGACAGGGATCAGGAGCAGGAACCCTGGCTGATTTCCCCTCTCTCTCTCTCTAACCCAGGGACCTCTGGACAGTGATCAGGAGCAGGAACCCTGGCTGATTTCCCCTCTCTCTCTCTAGCACAGGGATCACTGGACAATGACCAGGAACAGGAACGCTGGCTGATTTCCCCACTCTCTCTCTAACCCAGATGGCACTAGACAGTGATCGGGAGCTGGAACCCCGGCTGATTGCCCCTCTCTCTCTAACCCAGGGATCACTGACCAGTGATCAGGAGCAGGAACCCTGGCTGATTTCCACCCTCTCTCTCTCTAACCCAGGGATCACTGGACAGTGATCAGGAGCAGTAACCCTGGCTGATTTCCGCTGTCTCTCTCTCTAACCCAGGAGTCACTGGACAGGGATCAGGAGAAGGAACCCTGGCTGATTTCCCCCCTCTCTCTCTCTCTCACTCTAACCCAGGGATCACTGGACAGTGATCAGGAGCAGGAACCCTGGCTGATTTCCGCTCTCTCTCTCTCTAACCCAGTGATCAATGGACAGTGATCAGGAGCAGGAACCCTGGCTGATTTCCCCTCTCTCTCTAACCCTGACATTACTAGATAGTGATCAGGAGTTGGAATCCTGTGTTATTTCCCCTCTCTCTCTATCTAACGCAGGGATCACTGGACAGTGATCAGGAGCACGAACCCTGGCTGATTTCCCCTCTCTCTCTAACACAGGGCTCACTGGACAGTGATCAGGAGCACGAACCTTGGCTGATTTCCCCTCTCTCTCTCTTGCCCAGGGGTCACTGGACAGTGATCAGGAGCAGGAACCCTGGCTGATTTCCTCTCTCTTTTTCTCTACCCCAGGGATCATTGGACAGTGATTAGGAGATGGAACCCTAGCTGATTTCCCCACTCTCTCTCTCTCTCTCTAATCCAGGGATCACTGGACTGTGATCAGGAGCAGGAACCCTGGCTCATTTCCCATCTCTCTCTCTAATCCAGGGATCACTGGACAGTGATCAGGAGCAGGAACCCTGGCTGTACATGATGAAAGGAGTACACACATGCAATGTGTATTATTAAGGATCTGGCTCTGATGACTTGCAGTGTCAAATAGGGACTGGAATTAAACGCGAGCACACACGAGTGCATTCCCCACCCAAGGAATGCCAGCCGCACTGAAAACAAGCAGTTACCTCGAGGTACATGACCTGAAATAAATTCTACCAATAACAGGATCTGGGGCAAGAGGGCGTTAGAATATTCTATGCATTGTTAACAGAAGAGGAAAAGAGACAATAAATGAATGTTCAGACACCAGTGGTTTCTGGGAAAGCAGTTCTAGTGTGGAGAGAGGGAAAGAGGGAGACGGAGGGGGACTGGGGTAGACGGAGAGGGAACGGGGGGAGACGGAGAGGGGACGGGGGGAGACGGAGGGGGACTGGGGTAGATGGAGGGGGCTGGGGGAGATGGAGGGGGACGGGGGGAGACGGGGGGAGACGGAGGAGGACGGAGGGGGACGGAGGGGGACGGAGGGGGACAGGGGGAGACGGAAGAGGACGGAGGGGGAGGGGGGAAGACGGAGGAGGACGAAGGGGGACGGGGGGAGATGGAGGGGGACGGAGGAGGACGGAGAGAGACGGAGGGGGACGGAGGGGGACTGGGGGAGACGGAGGGGGACTGGAGGAGACGGAGGGGGACGGGGGGAGATGGGGGGGGATGGGGGGAGACGGAGGAGGACGGAGGGGGACGGGGGGGAGACGGAGGAGGACGGAGGGGGACGGGGGGAGACGGAGGAGGACGGAGGGGGACGGAGGGGGACGGAGGGGGACGGGGGGAGACGGAGGAGGACGGAGGGGGACGGAGGGGGACGGGGGGGATGGAAGGAGACGGAGGGGGACGGGGGGAGACGGAGGAGGACGGAGGGGGATGGAAGGAGACGGAGGGGGACGGGGGGGAGACGGAGGAGGAGGGGGGAGAACGCATGGGAGAGCAAGAGAGAGATAGAGAGAGCGAGAGGATGGTACAGAGAGAGAATGCGAGAGAGAGAAAAGAGGGTACAGATTTAGGGAGAGAGAGAATGACAGAGAGAGAGAGAGAGAGAGAGAAGAGGGTACAGAAGTAGGGAGAGAGAGAATGAGAGGGAGAGAGAGAGAGAGAGAGAGGAGGCTACAGAGGGAGGGAGAGAGAGAAAGGAGGGTCCAGAGGTAGGGAGAGAGAGAACGAGAGAGCGAGAGAGAGGAGGGTACCGAGAGAGACAGAGCGCGAGAGCAAGAGGAGGGTTCAGACAGAGCAAGAGTGAGAGAGAGAGAGAGGAGGGTACAGAGGGAGAGATAGAGAAGGGTAGAGGGAGAGAGAGCACGAGAGAGAGAGTGATAGCGCTACAGAGAGAGACAGAGAGAGCGAGAGTGCGCCAGAGAGAGCGACAAAGTGCGTCAGAGCGACACAGAAAGCGACACAGAGAGCGAGAACGCGCGCGAGAGAGAGCACGCGGGCGAGAGAGGATGGTACAGAGTGAGAGAGAGAGAGAGATACAGAGGGAGAGATGAGGGTACAGAGGGAGAGAGAGAGGAGGGTACAGAGGGGGAGAGAGAGAACGAGAGCGCGAGAGAGAGGAGGGTACCGAGAGAGACAGAGCGCGAGAGTGAGAGGAGGGTTCAGACAGAGCAAGAGTGAGAGAGAGACAGAGAGAGAGAGGAGGGTACAGAGGGAGAGATAGAGAAGGGTAAAGGGAGAGAGAGCGCGAGAGAGAGAGTGATAGCGCTACAGAGAGAGACAGAGAGAGCGAGAGTGAGCCAGAGAGAGCGACACAGAGAGCGAGAACGCGCGCGAGAGAGAGAACGCGCGCGAGAGACAGAACGCGCGAGAGAGAGAGAACGCGCGTGAGAGAGAGAACGCGCGCGAGAGAGAGAACGCGGGCGAGAGAGAGAATGCGTGAGAGACAGAACGCACGAGAGAGAACGCGCGAGAGAGAGAGAACGCGCGCGAGAGAGAGAACACGCGCGAGAGAGAGAACGCGCGCGAGAGAGAGAACGCGCGAGAGAGAACGCGCGCGAGAGAGAACGAGCGCGAGAGAGAGAACGCGCGCGAGAGAGAGAACGCGCGCGAGAGAGAGAACGCGGGCGAGAGAGAGAACGCGGGCGAGAGAGAGAACGCGGGCGAGAGAGAGAACGCGCGCGAGAGAGAGAACGCGCACGAGAGAGAGAACGCGCGCGAGAGAGAACGCGCACGAGACAGAGAACGCGCGCGAGAGAACGCGGGCGAGAGAGAGAATGCGGGCGAGAGAGAGAACGCGCGCGAGAGAAAGAACGCGCGCGAGAGAGAGAACGCGCGCGAGAGAGAGAACGCGGGCGACAGAGAGAACGCGCGCGATAGAGGATGGTACAGAGGGAGAGAGAGAGAGATACAGAGGGAGAGATGAGGGTACAGAGGGAGAGAGAGAGATAGAAGGGTACAGAGAGAGAGAGTGAGGTGGGTACAGAGGGTGAGAGAGAGGTGGGTACAGAGAGAGAGAGTGAGGTGGGTACAGAGGGAGAGAGAGAGGTGGGTACAGAGGGTGAGAGAGAGGTGGGTACAGAGGGTGAGAGAGAGGTGGGTACAGAGAGAGAGAGAGAGGTGGGTACAGAGAGAGAGAGAGAGAGAGGTGGGTACAGAGGGAGAGAGAGAGTTGGATACCGCGGGAGAGAGAGAGAGAGGAGGATACAGAGGGAGAGAGAGAGGAGGGTACAGAGGGAGAGAGAGAGGTGGGTACAGAGAGAGAGAGAGGTGGGTACAGAGAGAGAGAGAGAGGTGGGTACAGAGGGAGAGAGAGAGTTGGATACCGCGGGAGAGAGAGAGAGAGGAGGGTACAGAGGGAGAGAGAGACAGACAGAGAGGAGGGTACAGAGGGAGAGAGAGAGGAGGGTACAGAGGGAGAGAGAGGTGGGGACAGAGGGAGAGAGAGAGGAGGGTACAGATGGAGAGAGAGAGAGAGAGAGGAGGGTACAGAGGGAGAGAGAGAGGAGGGTACAGAGGGAGAGAGAGAGAGACAGAGGAGGGTACAGAGGGAGAGAGAGAGGAGGGTACAGAGGGAGAGAGAGAGAGACAGAGGAGGGTACAGAGGGAGAGAGAGAGGAGGGTACAGAGGGAGAGAGAGAGAGAGGAGGGTACAGAGGGAGAGAGAGAGGAGGGTACAGAGGGAGAGAGAGAGAGAGGAGGGTACAGAGGGAGAGAGAGAGGAGGGTACAGAGGGAGAGAGAGAGAGACAGAGGAGGGTACAGAGGGAGAGAGAGAGGAGGGTACAGAGGGAGAGAGAGAGGAGGGTACAGAGGGAGAGAGAGAGAGACAGAGGAGGGTACAGAGGGAGAGAGAGAGGAGGGTACAGAGGGAGAGAGAGAGAGAGGAGGGTACAGAGGGAGAGAGAGAGGAGGGTACAGAGGGAGAGAGAGAGAGAGGAGGGTACAGAGGGAGAGAGAGAGGAGGGTACAGAGGGAGAGAGAGAGAGAGAGAGGAGGGTACAGAGGGAGAGAGAGAGGAGGGTACAGAGGGAGAGAGAGAGGAGGGTACAGAGGAAGAGAGAGAGAGAGGAGGGTACAGAGGGAGAGAGAGAGGAGGGTACAGAGGGAGAGAGAGAGAGAGAGAGGAGGGTACAGAGGGAGAGAGAGAGGAGGGTACAGAGGGAGAGAGAGAGAGAGAGAGAGAGGAGGGTACAGAGGGAGAGAGAGAGGAGGGTACAGAGAGAGAGAGAGAGAGAGAGAGAGGAGGGTACAGAGGGAGAGAGAGAGGAGGGTACAGAGGGAGAGAGAGAGAAAGGAGGGTACAGAGGGAGAGAGAGAAAGACAGAGACAGAGAGAGAAAGACAGAGAGAGAGAGATGAATGTGTGGATCAAAGAATTGTGTGGGAATAGTGGGTTCTGTTTTGTGGGGCATTGGCACCAGTACTGAGGAGAGTGGGGGCTGTAACACTGGGACACTTTACACCTGAACCATGAGGAATGATTGCCCTTGTGAATCGCACAAGTCAGGACGTCCAGAGGCTTTGAAAGTAAACAAGATGGGGATGAAGCCTGGTAGATGTGACAAACGAAGGGCTTGATTCAAGTTGGAGACCATAATAGTGTTATGGGAAATGAGGTCGATAGATTATGGTTAGGCAGGGGAATCGAAGGTCATCAGGGGTAAATAGCAATGAGTAATTCAAAACACAAACGGATCAGCGTGTGTGAGAGGTAGGGGGTGGGGCAGGCGGGTGACAGGGTTGGCGAGGGTGAGGTTGATGGAGAGAGAAAAAGAAAGGTTTAGAGAGAGTGATGGATGGAGGGGGTTGGGGGAAAGAGAGAGAGATGAATAGAGAGGGGGTTGGGGCAGAGAGTTGGGGTGGGGAGGAGAGAGAGAGAGAGAGAGAGAGAGAGAGAATGTGGCCACTCACCTGATTTTGAGCTGCTAACAGAGTGTCTCGATGTTACAGCCCAGTATACTAAACACTGAACACGGACCCATTTACTCCATCCCGTGCAAAGCTCCATCCCCTGTGTGATCAAGCAGAACTCACCATTGTCGCTGATATTGTTTTCCTCAACATTTAACTGCTCTGATAGGTCAGTTAGGGATTTCTCAGACGCCTGACTACCCCGCAGGGTCATGGAGAGCTGACGCTTGATTTTCTTCATGCGATCCATCAGGTTCCGATATGCAATTGCCTGAAAAACATGGGTGGAAGAGTGAGAGGTAACGGAGTCAGCACACAGTTAGGGGAGACAGGGTGAATGGTAACTGAGTCAATACACAGTGAGGGGAGACAGGGTGAATGGTAACTGAGTCAGTACACAGTGAGCGGAGACAGGGTGAATGGTAACTGTCTCAGTACACAGTGAGGGGAGACAGGGTGAATAGTAACTGAGTCTGTACACAGTGAGGGGAGACAGGGTGAATGGTAACTGAGTCAGCACACAGTGAGGGGAGACAGGGTGAATGGTAACTGGGTCAGTACACAGTGAGGGGAGACAGGGTGAATGGTAACTGAGTCAGTACACAGTGAGGGGAGACAGGGTGAATGGTAACAGAGTCAGTACACAGTGAGGGGAGACAGGGTGAATGGTAACAGAGTCAGTACACAGTGAGGGGAGACAGGGTGAATGGTAACTCAGTCAGTACACAGTGATGGGAGACAGGGTGAATGGTAACTGAGTCAGTACACAGTGAGGGGAGACAGGGTGAATGGTAACTGAGTCAGTAACAGTGAGGGGAGACAGGGTGAATGGTAACTGGGTCAGTACACAGTGAGGGGAGACAGGGTGAATGGTAACTGAGTCAGTACACTGAGGGGAGACAGGGTGAATGGTAACTGAGTCAGTACACAGTGAGGGGAGACAGGGTGAATGGTAACTGAGTCAGTACACAGTGAGGGGAGACAGGGTGAATGGTAACTGAGTCAGTACACAGTGAGGGGAGACAGGGTGAATGGTAACTGAGTCAGTACACAGTGAGCGGAGACAGGGTGAATGGTAACTGTCTCAGTACACAGTGAGGGGAGACAGGGTGAATAGTAACTGAGTCAGTACACAGTGAGGGGAGACAGGGTGAATGGTAACTGAGTCAGCACACAGTGAGGGGAGACAGGGTGAATGGTAACTGGGTCAGTACACAGTGAGGGGAGACAGGGTGAATGGTAACTGAGTCAGTACACAGTGAGGGGAGACAGGGTGAATGGTAACTGAGTCAGTACACAGTGAGGGGAGACAGGGTGAATGGTAACAGAGTCAGTACACAGTGAGGGGAGACAGGGTGAATGGTAACAGAGTCAGTACACAGTGAGGGGAGACAGGGTGAATGGTAACTCAGTCAGTACACAGTGATGGGAGACAGGGTGAATGGTAACTGAGTCAGTACACAGTGAGGGGAGACAGGGTGAATGGTAACTGAGTCAGTAACAGTGAGGGGAGACAGGGTGAATGGTAACTGGGTCAGTACACAGTGAGGGGAGACAGGGTGAATGGTAACTGAGTCAGTACACTGAGGGGAGACAGGGTGAATGGTAACTGAGTCAGTACACAGTGAGGGGAGACAGGGTGAATGGTAACTGAGTCAGTACACAGTGAGGGGAGACAGGGTGAATGGTAACTGAGTCAGTACACAGTGAGGGGAGACAGGGTGAAAGGTAACGGAGTCAGTACACAGTGAGGGGAGACAGGGTGAATAGTAACTGAGTCAGTACACAGTGAGGGGAGACAGGGTGAATAGTAACCGAGTCAGTACACAGCGAGGGGAGAGAGGGTGAATGGTAACTGAGTCAGTACACAGTGAGGGGAGACAGGGTGAATGGTAACTGAGTCAGTACACGGTGAAGGGAGACAGGGTGAACAGTAACTGAGTCAGTGCACAGTGAGGTGAGAGAGGATGAATGGTAACTGAGTCAGTACACAGTGAGGGGAGACAGGGTGAATGGTAACTGAGTCAGTACACGGTGAGGGGAGAGAGGGTGAATGGTAACTGAGTCAGTACACAGTGAGGGGAGACAGGGTGAATGGTAACTGAGTCAGTACACAGCGAGGGGAAACAGGGTGAATAGTAACTGAGTCAGTACACAGTGAGGGGAGACAGGGTGAATGGTAACTGAGTCAGTACACAGTGATGGGAGACAGGGTGAAAGGTAACTGAGTCAGTAAACAGTGAGGGGAGACGGGGTGAATGGTAACTGAGTCAGTACACAGTGAGGGGAGACAGGGTGAATGGTAACTGAGTCAGTACACAGTGAGGGGAGACAGGGTGAATGGTAACTGAGTCTGTACACAGTGAGGGGAGACAGGGTGAATGGTAACTGAGTCCGTACACAGTGAGGGGAGACAGGGTGAATGGTAACTGAGTCAGTACACAGTGAGGGGAGACAGGGTGAATAGTAACTGTCTCAGTACACAGTGAGGGGAGACAGGGTGAATGGTAAGTGAGTCAGTAACAGTGAGCGGAGACAAGGTGAAAGGTAACTGAGTCAGTACACGATGAGGGGAGACAGGGTGAATGGTAACTGGGTCAGTACACAGTGAGGGGAGACAGGGTGAATGGTAACTGAGTCAGTACACAGTGAGGGGAGAAAAAGTGAATGGTAACTGAGTCAAAAGACAGTGAGGGGAGACAGGGTGAATGGTAACTGAGTCAGTACACAGTGAAGGGAAAAAGAGTGAATGGTAACAGAGTCAGTACACAGTGAGAGGAGACAGGGTGAACGGTAACTGAGTCAGTACACAGTGAGGGGAGACAGGGTTAATGGTAACTGAGTCAGTACACAGTGAGGGGAGACAGGCTGAATGGTAGCTGAGACAGTACACAGTGAGGGGAGACAGGGTGAATGGTAACTGGGACAGCACACAGTGATGGGAGACAGGGTGAATGGTAACTGAGTCAGTACACGGTGAGGGGAGACAGGGTGAATGGTAACTCAGTCAGTACACAGTGATGGGAGACAGGGTGAATGGTAACTGAGTGAGTACACAGTGAGGGGAGACAGGGTGAATGGTAACTGAGTCAGTACACAGTGAGGGGAAAAAGTGTGAATGCTAACAGAGTCAGTACACAGTGAGGGGAGACAGGGTGTGTGGTAACTGAGTCAGTACACAGTGAGGGCAGACAGGGTGAATGGTATTTGAGTCAATACACAGTGAGGGGAGACAGGGTAAATGGTAACTGAGTCAGAAGACAGTGAGGGGAGACAGGGTGAATGGTAACTGAGTCAGTAAACAGTGAGGGGAAAAAGGGTGAATGGGAACTGAGTCAGTACACAGTGAGGGGAGACAGAGTGAATGGTAACTGAGTCAGTACACAGTGAGGGGAAAATGGGTGAATGTTAACTGAGTCAGTACACTGTGAGGGGAGACAGGGTGAATGGTAACAGAGTCAGTACACAGTGAGGGGAGACAGGGTGAACGGAAACTGAGTCAGTATACAGTGAAGGGAGACAGGGTGAAAGGTAACTGAGTCAGTACACAGTGAGGGGAGACAGGGTGAATGGTAACTGAGTCAGTACACAGTGAGGGGAGACAGGGTGAATGGTAACTGAGTCAGTACACAGTGAGGGGAGACAGGGTGAATGGTAACTGAGTCAGTACACAGTGAGGGGAGACAGGGTGAATGGTAACTGAGTCAGTACACAGTGAGGGGAGACAGGGTGAATGGTAACTGAGTCAGTACACAGTGAGGGGAGACAGGGTGAATGGGAACTGAGTCAGTACACTGTGAGGGGAGACAGGGTGAATGGTAACTGTCTCAGTACACAGTGAGGGGAGACAGGGTGAATGGTAAGTGAGTCAGTAACAGTGAGCGGAGACAAGGTGAAAGGTAACTGAGACAGTACACGATGAGGGGAGACAGGGTGAATGGTAACTGAGTCAGTACACAGTGAGAGGAGACAGGGTGAACGGTAACTGAGTCAGTACACAGTGAGGTGAGAGAGGATGAATGGTAACTGAGTCAGTATACAGTGAGGGGAGACAGGGTGAATGGTAACTGAGACAGTACACAGTGAGGGGAGACAGGGTGAATGGTAACTGAGTCTGTACACAGTGAGGGGAGACAGGGTGAATGGTAACTGAGTCCGTACACAGTGAGGGGAGACAGGGTGAATGGTAACTGAGTCAGTACACAGTGAGGGGAGACAGGGTGAATGGTAACTGAGTCAGTACACGGTGAGGAGAGACAGGGTGAATGGTAACTGAGTCAGTACACAGTACACAGTGAGGGGAGAGAGGGTGAACGGTAACTGAGTTAGTACACGGTGAGGGGAGAGAGGGTGAATGGAAAGTGAGTCAGAACACAGCGAGGGGAGACAGGGTGAATGGTAACTGAGTCAGTACACAGTGAGGGGAGACAGGGTGAATGGTAACTGAGTAAGTACACAGTGAGGGGAGACAGGGTGAATGGTAACTGAGTCAGTAAACAGTGAGGGGAGACAGGGTGAATGGTAACTGAGTCAGTACAGAGTGAATGAACACAGGCAGAATGGTAACTGAGTCAATACACCGTGAGAGGAGACAGGGTGAACGGTAACTGAGTCAGTACACAGTGAGGAGAGACAGGGTTAATGCTAACTGAGTCAGTACACAGTGAGGGGAGACAGGGTGAATGGAAACTGAGACAGCACACAGTGAGGGGAGACAGGGTAAATGGTAACTGAGACAGTACACAGTGAGGAGAGACAGGGTGAATGGTATTTGAGTCTGGACACAATGATGGGAGACAGGGTGAATGGTAACTGAGTCTGGACACAGTGAGGGGAGACAGGGTGAATGGTAACTGGGACAGCACACAGTGATGGGAGACAGGGTGAATGGTAACTGAGTCAGCACACGGTGAGGGGAGACAGGGTGAATGGTAACTCAGTCAGTACACAGTGAGGGGAGACAGGGTGAATGGTAACTGAGTCAGTACACAGTGAAGGGAAAAAGGGTGAATGTTAACTGAGTCAGTACACTATGAGGGGAGACAGGGTGAATGGTAACAGAGTCAGTACACAGTGAGGGGAGACAGGGTGAATGGAAACTGAGTCAGTATACAGTGAAGGGAGACAGGGTGAAAGGTAACTGAGTCTGTACACAGTGAGGGGAGACAGGGTGAATGGTAACTGAGTCAGTACACAGTGAGGGGAGACAGGGTGAATGGTAACTGAGTCAGTACACAGTGAGGGGAGACAGGGTGAATGGTAACTGAGTCAGTACACAGTGAGGGGAGACAGGGTGAATGGGAACTGAGTCAGTACACTGTGAGGGGAGACAGGGTGAATGGTAACTGTCTCAGTACACAGTGAGGGGAGACAGGGTGAATGGTAAGTGAGTCAGTAACAGTGAGCGGAGACAAGGTGAAAGGTAACTGAGACAGTACACGATGAGGGGAGACAGGGTGAATGGTAACTGAGTCAGTACACAGTGAGAGGAGACAGGGTGAACGGTAACTGAGTCAGTACACAGTGAGGTGAGAGAGGATGAATGGTAACTGAGTCAGTATACAGTGAGGGGAGACAGGGTGAATGGTAACTGAGACAGTACACAGTGAGGGGAGACAGGGTGAATGGTAACTGAGTCTGTACACAGTGAGGGGAGACAGGGTGAATGGTAACTGAGTCCGTACACAGTGAGGGGAGACAGGGTGAATGGTAACTGAGTCAGTACACAGTGAGGGGAGACAGGGTGAATGGTAACTGAGTCAGTACACGGTGAGGAGAGACAGGGTGAATGGTAACTGAGTCAGTACACAGTACACAGTGAGGGGAGAGAGGGTGAACGGTAACTGAGTTAGTACACGGTGAGGGGAGAGAGGGTGAATGGTAACTGAGTCAGAACACAGCGAGGGGAGACAGGGTGAATGGTAACTGAGTCAGTACACAGTGAGGGGAGACAGGGTGAATGGTAACTGAGTCAGTACACAGTGAGGGGAGACAGGGTGAATGGTAACTGAGTCAGTAAACAGTGAGGGGAGACAGGGTGAATGGTAACTGAGTCAGTACAGAGTGAATGAACACAGGCAGAATGGTAACTGAGTCAATACACCGTGAGAGGAGACAGGGTGAACGGTAACTGAGTCAGTACACAGTGAGGGGAGAAAGGTTGAATAGTAGGTGAGTCATTACACAGTGAGGGGAGACAGAGTGAATGATAACTGAGTCAGTTCACAGTGAGGGGAGACTAGGAGAATGGTAACTGAGTCAGTACACAGTGAGAGGAGACAGGGTGAACGGTAACTGAGTCAGTACACAGTGAGGGGAGACAGGGTTAATGGTAACTGAGTCAGTACACAGTGAGGAGAGACAGGCTGAATGGTAGTTGAGACAGTACGCAGTGAGGGGAGACAGGGTGAATGGTAACTGAGTCAGTACACGATGAGGGGAGACAGGGTGAATGGTAACTGGGTCAGTACACAGTGAGGGGAGACAGGGTGAATGGTAACTGAGTCAGTACACAGTGAGGGGAGAAAGAGTGAATGGTAACTAGGTCAGTACACAGTGAGAGGAAAAAGAGTGAATGGTAACAGAGTCAGTACACAGTGAGGGGAGAAAGGGTGTGTGGTAACTGAGTCAGTACACAGTGAGGGCAGACAGGGTGAATGGTATTTGAGTCAATACACAGTGAGGGGAGACAGGGTAAATGGTAACTGAGTCAGAAGACAGTGAGGGGAGACAGGGTGAATGGTAACTGAGTCAGTAAACAGTGAGGGGAAAAAGGGTGAATGGGAACTGACTCAGTACACAGTGAGGGGAGACAGAGTGAATGGTAACTGAGTCAGTACACAGTGAGGGGAAAATGGGTGAATGTTAACTGAGTCAGTACACTGTGAGGGGAGACAGGGTGAATGGTAACAGAGTCAGTACACAGTGAGGGGAGACAGGGTGAACGGAAACTGAGTCAGTATACAGTGAAGGGAGACAGGGTGAAAGGTAACTGAGTCAGTACACAGTGAGGGGAGACAGGGTGAATGGTAACTGAGTCAGTACACAGTGAGGGGAGACAGGGTGAATGGTAACTGAGTCAGTACACAGTGAGGGGAGACAGGGTGAATGGTAACTGAGTCAGTACACAGTGAGGGGAGACAGGGTGAATGGTAACTGAGTCAGTACACAGTGAGGGGAGACAGGGTGAATGGTAACTGAGTCAGTACACAGTGAGGGGAGACAGGGTGAATGGGAACTGAGTCAGTACACTGTGAGGGGAGACAGGGTGAATGGTAACTGTCTCAGTACACAGTGAGGGGAGACAGGGTGAATGGTAAGTGAGTCAGTAACAGTGAGCGGAGACAAGGTGAAAGGTAACTGAGACAGTACACGATGAGGGGAGACAGGGTGAATGGTAACTGAGTCAGTACACAGTGAGAGGAGACAGGGTGAACGGTAACTGAGTCAGTACACAGTGAGGTGAGAGAGGATGAATGGTAACTGAGTCAGTATACAGTGAGGGGAGACAGGGTGAATGGTAACTGAGACAGTACACAGTGAGGGGAGACAGGGTGAATGGTAACTGAGTCTGTACACAGTGAGGGGAGACAGGGTGAATGGTAACTGAGTCCGTACACAGTGAGGGGAGACAGGGTGAATGGTAACTGAGTCAGTACACAGTGAGGGGAGACAGGGTGAATGGTAACTGAGTCAGTACACGGTGAGGAGAGACAGGGTGAATGGTAACTGAGTCAGTACACAGTACACAGTGAGGGGAGAGAGGGTGAACGGTAACTGAGTTAGTACACGGTGAGGGGAGAGAGGGTGAATGGAAAGTGAGTCAGAACACAGCGAGGGGAGACAGGGTGAATGGTAACTGAGTCAGTACACAGTGAGGGGAGACAGGGTGAATGGTAACTGAGTAAGTACACAGTGAGGGGAGACAGGGTGAATGGTAACTGAGTCAGTAAACAGTGAGGGGAGACAGGGTGAATGGTAACTGAGTCAGTACAGAGTGAATGAACACAGGCAGAATGGTAACTGAGTCAATACACCGTGAGAGGAGACAGGGTGAACGGTAACTGAGTCAGTACACAGTGAGGAGAGACAGGGTTAATGCTAACTGAGTCAGTACACAGTGAGGGGAGACAGGGTGAATGGAAACTGAGACAGCACACAGTGAGGGGAGACAGGGTAAATGGTAACTGAGACAGTACACAGTGAGGAGAGACAGGGTGAATGGTATTTGAGTCTGGACACAATGATGGGAGACAGGGTGAATGGTAACTGAGTCTGGACACAGTGAGGGGAGACAGGGTGAATGGTAACTGGGACAGCACACAGTGATGGGAGACAGGGTGAATGGTAACTGAGTCAGCACACGGTGAGGGGAGACAGGGTGAATGGTAACTCAGTCAGTACACAGTGAGGGGAGACAGGGTGAATGGTAACTGAGTCAGTACACAGTGAAGGGAAAAAGGGTGAATGTTAACTGAGTCAGTACACTATGAGGGGAGACAGGGTGAATGGTAACAGAGTCAGTACACAGTGAGGGGAGACAGGGTGAATGGAAACTGAGTCAGTATACAGTGAAGGGAGACAGGGTGAAAGGTAACTGAGTCTGTACACAGTGAGGGGAGACAGGGTGAATGGTAACTGAGTCAGTACACAGTGAGGGGAGACAGGGTGAATGGTAACTGAGTCAGTACACAGTGAGGGGAGACAGGGTGAATGGTAACTGAGTCAGTACACAGTGAGGGGAGACAGGGTGAATGGGAACTGAGTCAGTACACTGTGAGGGGAGACAGGGTGAATGGTAACTGTCTCAGTACACAGTGAGGGGAGACAGGGTGAATGGTAAGTGAGTCAGTAACAGTGAGCGGAGACAAGGTGAAAGGTAACTGAGACAGTACACGATGAGGGGAGACAGGGTGAATGGTAACTGAGTCAGTACACAGTGAGAGGAGACAGGGTGAACGGTAACTGAGTCAGTACACAGTGAGGTGAGAGAGGATGAATGGTAACTGAGTCAGTATACAGTGAGGGGAGACAGGGTGAATGGTAACTGAGACAGTACACAGTGAGGGGAGACAGGGTGAATGGTAACTGAGTCTGTACACAGTGAGGGGAGACAGGGTGAATGGTAACTGAGTCCGTACACAGTGAGGGGAGACAGGGTGAATGGTAACTGAGTCAGTACACAGTGAGGGGAGACAGGGTGAATGGTAACTGAGTCAGTACACGGTGAGGAGAGACAGGGTGAATGGTAACTGAGTCAGTACACAGTACACAGTGAGGGGAGAGAGGGTGAACGGTAACTGAGTTAGTACACGGTGAGGGGAGAGAGGGTGAATGGTAACTGAGTCAGAACACAGCGAGGGGAGACAGGGTGAATGGTAACTGAGTCAGTACACAGTGAGGGGAGACAGGGTGAATGGTAACTGAGTCAGTACACAGTGAGGGGAGACAGGGTGAATGGTAACTGAGTCAGTAAACAGTGAGGGGAGACAGGGTGAATGGTAACTGAGTCAGTACAGAGTGAATGAACACAGGCAGAATGGTAACTGAGTCAATACACCGTGAGAGGAGACAGGGTGAACGGTAACTGAGTCAGTACACAGTGAGGGGAGAAAGGTTGAATAGTAGGTGAGTCATTACACAGTGAGGGGAGACAGAGTGAATGATAACTGAGTCAGTTCACAGTGAGGGGAGACTAGGAGAATGGTAACTGAGTCAGTACACAGTGAGAGGAGACAGGGTGAACGGTAACTGAGTCAGTACACAGTGAGGGGAGACAGGGTTAATGGTAACTGAGTCAGTACACAGTGAGGAGAGACAGGCTGAATGGTAGTTGAGACAGTACGCAGTGAGGGGAGACAGGGTGAATGGTAACTGAGTCAGTACACGATGAGGGGAGACAGGGTGAATGGTAACTGGGTCAGTACACAGTGAGGGGAGACAGGGTGAATGGTAACTGAGTCAGTACACAGTGAGGGGAGAAAGAGTGAATGGTAACTAGGTCAGTACACAGTGAGAGGAAAAAGAGTGAATGGTAACAGAGTCAGTACACAGTGAGGGGAGAAAGGGTGTGTGGTAACTGAGTCAGTACACAGTGAGGGGAGAAAGGTTGAATAGTAGGTCAGTCATTACACAGTGAGGGGAGACAGAGCGAATGGTAACTGAGTCAGTTCACAGTGAGGGGAGACAGGGTGAATGGCAACTGAGTCAGTACACAGTGAGGGGAGACAGGGTGAACGGTAACTGAGTCAGTACACAGTGAGGGGAGACAGGGTGAATGGTAACTGAGTCAGTACACAGTGAGGGGAGACAGGGAGAATGGTAACTGAGTCAGTACACAGTGAGAGGAGACAGGGTGAACGGTAACTGAGTCAGTACACAGTGAGGGGAGACAGGGTGAATGGTAACTGAGAAAGTACACAGTGAGGGGAGACAGGGCGAAAGGTAACTGAGTGAGTACACAGTGAGAGGAGACAGGGTGAATGGTAACTGAGACAGTATACAGTGAGGGGAGACAGGGTAAATGGAAACTGAGTCAGTACACAGTGAAGGGAGACAGGGCGAAAGGTAACTGAGTCAGTACACAGTGAGGGGAGACAGGGTGAATGGTATTTGAGTCAGTACACAGTGAGGGGAGACAGGGTGAATGGTAACTGAGTCAGTACACAGTGAGGGGAGACAGGGTGAATGGTAACTGTCTCAGTACACAGTGAGGGGAGACAGGGTGAATGGTAAGTGAGTCAGTAACAGTGAGCGGAGACAAGGTGAAAGGTAACTGAGTCAGTACACGATGAGGGGAGACAGGGTGAATGGTAACTGGGTCAGTACACAGTGAGGGGAGACAGGGTGAATGGTAACTCAGTCAGTACACAGTGAGGGGAAAAAGAGTGAATGGTAACAGAGTCAGTACACAGTGAGGGGAGACAGGGTGTGTGGTAACTGAGTCAGTACACAGTGAGGGGAAAAAGAGTGAATGGTAACAGAGTCAGTACACAGTGAGGGCAGACAGGGTGAATGGTATTTGAGTCAGTACACAGTGAGGGGAGACAGGGTGAATGGTAACTGAGTCAGAACACAGTGAGGGGAGACAGGGTGAATGGTAACTGAGTCAGAACACAGTGAGGGGACAAAGGATGAATAGGAGGTGAGTCATTACACAGTGAGGGGAGACAGAGTGAATGGTAACTGAGTCAGTTCACAGTGAGGGGAGACAGGGTGAATGGTAACTGAGTCAGTACACAGTGAGCAGAACAGGGTGAATGGTAACTGAGTCAGTACACTGAGGGGAGACAGGGTGAATGGTAACTCGGTCAGTACACAGTGAGGGGAGAAAGGGTGAATGGTAACTCAGTCAGTACACAGTGAGGGGAGACAGGGTGAATGGTAACTGAGTCAGTACACAGTGATGGGAGACAGGGTGAATGGTAACTGAGTGAGTACACAGTGAGGGGAGACAGGGTGAATGGTAACTGAGTCAGGACACAGTGAGGGGAAAAAGAGTGAATGCTAACAGAGTCAGTACACAGTGAGGGGAGACAGGGTGTGTGGTAACTGAGTCAGTACACAGTGAGGGCAGACAGGGTGAATGGTATTTGAGTTAGTACACAGTGAGGGGAGACAGGGTGAATGGTAACTGAGTCAGAACACAGTGAGGGGAGACAGGGTGAATGGTAACTGAGTCAGAAGACAGTGAGGGGAGAAAGGTTGAATAGTAGGTGAGTCATTACACAGTGAGGGGAGACAGAGTGAATGGTAACTGAGTCAGTTCACAGTGAGGGGAGACAGGGTGAATGGTAACTGAGTCAGTACACAGTGAGGGGAGACAGGGAGAACGGTAACTGAGTCAGTACACAGTGAGAGGAGACAGGGTGAACGGTAACAGAGTCAGTACACAGTGAGGGGAGACAGGGTGAATGGTAACTGAGACAGTACACAGTGAGAGGAGACAGGGTAAATGGTAACTGAGTCTGTACACAGTGAGGGGAGACAGGGTGAATGGTAACTGAGTCTGGACACAGTGAGGGGAGACAGGGTGTGTGGTAACTGAGTCAGTACACAGTGAGGGGAAAAAGATTGAATGGTAACAGAGTCAGTACACAGTGAGGGGAGACAGGGTGTGTGGTAACTGAGTCAGTACACAGTGAGGGCAGACAGGGTGAATGGTATTTGAGTCAGTACACAGTGAGGGGAGACAGGGTGAATGGTAACTGAGTCAGAACACAGTGAGGGGAGACAGGGTGAATGGTAACTGAGTCAGTACACAGTGAGGGGAGACAGGGTGAATGGTAACTGAGTCAGTACACAGTGAGGGGAGACAGGGTGAATGGTAACTGAGTCAGTACACTGTGAGGGGAAAAAGGGTGAATGTTAACTGAGTCAGTACACTGAGGGGAGACAGGGTGAATGGTAACAGAGTCAGTACACAGTGAGGGGAGACAGGGTGAATGGTATTTGAGTCAGTACACAGTGAGGGGAGAGAGGGTGAATGGTAACTGAGTCAGTACATAGTGAAGGAAGACAGGGTGAATGGTAACTGAGTCAGTAACAGTGAGGGGCGACAGGGTGAATGGTAACTGAGTCAGTACACAGTGAGGGGAGACAGGGTGAATGGTAACTGAGTCAGTACACAGTGAGGGGAGACAGGGTGAATGGTAACTGAGTCAGTACACTGTGAGGGGAGACAGGGTGAATGGTATTTGAGGCAGTACACAGTATTGGGAGACAGGGTGAATGGTAACTGAGTCAGTACACAGTGAGGGGAGACAGGGTGAATGGTAACTGAGTCAGTACACAGTGGGGGAGACAGGGTGAAAGGTAACTGAGTCAGTACACAGTGAGGGGAGACAGGGTGAATGGTATTTGAGTCAGTACACAGAGAGGGGAGACAGGGTGAATGGTAACTGAGTCAGTACACTGTGAGGGGAGACAGGGTGAATGGTATTTGAGTCAGTACACAGTATTGGGAGACAGGGTGAATGATAACTGAGTCAGTACACAGTGAGGGGAGACAGGGTGAATGGTAACAGAGTCAGTACACAGTGAGGGGAGACAGGGTGAATGGTAACTGAGTCAGTACACTGAGGGGAGACAGGGTGAATGGTAAGTGAGTCAGTAACAGTGAGCGGAGACAGGGTGAAAGGTAACTGAGTCAGTACACAGTGAGGGGAGACAGGGTGAATGGTAACTGAGTCAGTACACAGTGAGGGGAGACAGGGTGAATGGTAACTGAGTCAGTACACAGTGAGGGGAGACAGGGTGAATGGTAACTGAGTCAGTACACAGTGAGGGGAGACAGGGTGAATGGTAACTGAGTAAGTACACAGTGAGGGGAGACAGGGTGAATGGTAACTGAGACAGTACACAGTGTGGGGAGACAGGGTGAATGGTAACTGAGTCAGTACACAGTGAGGGGAGACAGGGTGAATGGTAACTGAGTCAGTACACAGTGAGGGGAGACAGGGTGAATGTAAACTGAGTCAGTACACTGTGAGGGGAGACAGGGTGAATGGTAAGTGAGTCAGTAACAGTGAGCGGAGACAGGGTGAAAGGTAACTGAGTCAGGACACAGTGAGGGGAGACAGGGTGAATGGTAACTGAGTCAGTACACAGTGAGGGGAGACAGGGTGAATGGTAAGTGAGTCAGTAACAGTGAGCGGAGACAGGGTGAATGGTAACTGGGTCAGTACACAGTGAGGGGAGACAGGGCGAATGGTAACTGAGTCAGTACACAGTGAGGGGAGACAGGGCGAATGGAAACTGAGTCAGTACACAGTGAGGGGAAACAGGGTGAATGGTAACTCAGTCAGTACACAGTGAGGGGAGACAGGGTGAATGGTATTTGAGTCAGTGCACAGTGAGGGGAGACAGGGTGAATGGTAACTGAGTCTGTACACAGAGAGGGAAGACAGGGTGAATGGTAACTGAGTCAGTAACAGTGAGGGGAGACAGGGTGAAAGGTATTTGAGTCAGTACACAGTGAGGGGAGACAGGGTGAATGGTAACTCAGTCAGTACACAGTGAGGGGAGACAGGGTGAATGGTAACTCAGTCAGTACACAGTGAGGGGAGACAGGGTGAATGTAAACTGAGTCAGTACACAGTGAGGGGAGACAGGGCGAATGGTAACTGAGTCAGTACACAGTGAGGGGAGACAGGGTGAATGGTAACTGAGTCAGTACACTGTGAGGGGAGACAGGGTGAATGGTAACTGTCTCAGAACACAGTGAGGAGACAGGGTGAATGGTAAGTGAGTCAGTAACAGTGAGCGGAGACAGGGTGAAAGGTAACTGAGTCAGTACACAGTGAGGGGAGACAGGGTGAAAGCTAACTGAGTCAGTACACAGTGAGGGGAGACAGGGTGAATGGTAACTGAGTCAGTACACAGTGAGGGGAGACAGGGTGAATGGTAACTGAGTCAGTACACTGTGAGGGGAGACAGTGTGAATGGTATTTGAGACAGTACACAGTATTGGGAGACAGGGTGAATGGTAACTGAGTCAGTACACAGTGAGGGGAGACAGGGTGAATGGTAACTGAGTCAGTACACAGTGAGGGGAGACAGGGTGAATGGTAACTGAGTCAGTACACAGTGAGGGGAGACAGGGTGAATGGTATTTGAGTCAGTACACAGTATTGGGAGACAGGGTGAATGGTAACTGAGTCAGTACACAGTGAGGGGAAAAAGGTTGAATGTTAACTGAGTCAGTACACTGAGGGGAGACAGGGTGAATGGTAACAGAGTCAGTACACAGTGAGGGGAGACAGGGTGAATGGTAACTGAGTCAGTACACTGAGGGGAGACAGGGTGAATGGTAACTGAGTCAGTACACAGTGAGGGGAGACAGGGTGAATGGTAACAGAGTCAGTACACAGTGAGGGGAGACAGGGTGAATGGTAACTGAGTCAGTACACAGTGAGGGGAGACAGGGTGAATGGTAACTGAGTCAGTACACAGTGAGGGGAGACAGGGTGAATGGTAACAGAGTCAGTACACAGTGAGGGGAGACAGGGTGAATGGTAACTGAGTCAGTACACTGAGGGGAGACAGGGTGAATGGTAACTGAGTCAGTACACAGTGAGGGGAGACAGGGTGAATGGTAACTGAGTCAGTACACAGTGAGGGGAGACAGGGTGAATGGTAACTCAGTCAGAACACAGTGAGGGGAGACAGGGTGAAAGGTAACTGAGTCAGTACACAGTGAGGGGAGACAGGGTGAATGGTAACTCAGTCAGTACACAGTGAGGGGAGACAGGGTGAATGGTAACTGAGTCAGTACACAGTGAGGGGAGACAGGGTGAATGGTAACTGTCTCAGTACACAGTGAGGGGAGACAGGGTGAATGGTATTTGAGTCAGTACACAGTGAGGGGAGACAGGGTGAATGGTAACTGAGTCAGAACACAGTGAGGGGAGACAGGGTGAATGGTAACTGAGTCAGTACACAGTGAGGAGAGAAAGGTTGAATAATAGGTGAGTCATTACACAGTGAGGGGAGACAGAGCGAATGGTAACTGAGTCAGTTCACAGTGAGGGGAGACAGGGTGAATGGTAACTGAGTCAGTACACAGTGAGGGGAGACAGGGTGAATGGCAACTGAGTCAGTACACAGTGAGGGGAGACAGGGTGAATGGTAACTGAGTCAGTACACAGTGAGGGGAGACAGGGAGAATGGTAACTGAGTCAGTACACAGTGAGAGGAGACAGGGTGAACGGTAACTGCGTCAGTACACAGTGAGGGGAGACAGGGTTAATGATAACTGAGAAAGTACACAGTGAGGGGAGACAGGGTGAATGGTAACTGAGACACTACACAGTGAGGGGAGACAGGGTAAAAGGTAACTGGGACAGTACACAGTGAGGGGAGACAGGTTGAATGGAAACTGAGTCTGTACACAGTGATGGGAGACAGGGTGAATGGTATTTGAGTCTGGACACAGTGATGGGAGACAGGGTGAATGGTAACTCAGTCAGTACACAGTGAGGGGAGACAGGGCGAATGGTAACTGAGTCTGTACACAGTGAGGGGAGACAGGGTGAATGGTAACTGGGACAGCAGACAGGGATGGGAGACAGGGTGAATGGTAACTGAGTCAGTACACAGTGAGGGGAGACAGGGTGAATGGCAACTGAGTCAGTACACAGTGAGGGGAGACAGGGTGAATGGTAACTGAGTCAGTACACAGTGAGGGGAGACAGGGTGAATGGTAACTGAGTCAGTACACAGTGAGGGGAGACAGGGTGAATGGTAACTGAGTCTGTACACAGTGAGGGGAGACAGGGTGAATGGTAACTGAGTCCGTACACAGTGAGGGGAGACAGGGTGAATGGTAACTGAGTCAGTACACAGTGAGGGGAGACAGGGTGAATAGTAACTGTCTCAGTACACAGTGAGGGGAGACAGGGTGAATGGTAAGTGAGTCAGTAACAGTGAGCGGAGACAAGGTGAAAGGTAACTGAGTCAGTACACGATGAGGGGAGACAGGGTGAATGGTAACTGGGTCAGTACACAGTGAGGGGAGACAGGGTGAATGGTAACTGAGTCAGTACACAGTGAGGGGAGAAAAAGTGAATGGTAACTGAGTCAAAAGACAGTGAGGGGAGACAGGGTGAATGGTAACTGAGTCAGTACACAGTGAAGGGAAAAAGAGTGAATGGTAACAGAGTCAGTACACAGTGAGAGGAGACAGGGTGAACGGTAACTGAGTCAGTACACAGTGAGGGGAGACAGGGTTAATGGTAACTGAGTCAGTACACAGTGAGGGGAGACAGGCTGAATGGTAGCTGAGACAGTACACAGTGAGGGGAGACAGGGTGAATGGTAACTGGGACAGCACACAGTGATGGGAGACAGGGTGAATGGTAACTGAGTCAGTACACGGTGAGGGGAGACAGGGTGAATGGTAACTCAGTCAGTACACAGTGATGGGAGACAGGGTGAATGGTAACTGAGTGAGTACACAGTGAGGGGAGACAGGGTGAATGGTAACTGAGTCAGTACACAGTGAGGGGAAAAAGAGTGAATGCTAACAGAGTCAGTACACAGTGAGGGGAGACAGGGTGTGTGGTAACTGAGTCAGTACACAGTGAGGGCAGACAGGGTGAATGGTATTTGAGTCAATACACAGTGAGGGGAGACAGGGTAAATGGTAACTGAGTCAGAAGACAGTGAGGGGAGACAGGGTGAATGGTAACTGAGTCAGTAAACAGTGAGGGGAAAAAGGGTGAATGGGAACTGAGTCAGTACACAGTGAGGGGAGACAGAGTGAATGGTAACTGAGTCAGTACACAGTGAGGGGAAAATGGGTGAATGTTAACTGAGTCAGTACACTGTGAGGGGAGACAGGGTGAATGGTAACAGAGTCAGTACACAGTGAGGGGAGACAGGGTGAACGGAAACTGAGTCAGTATACAGTGAAGGGAGACAGGGTGAAAGGTAACTGAGTCAGTACACAGTGAGGGGAGACAGGGTGAATGGTAACTGAGTCAGTACACAGTGAGGGGAGACAGGGTGAATGGTAACTGAGTCAGTACACAGTGAGGGGAGACAGGGTGAATGGTAACTGAGTCAGTACACAGTGAGGGGAGACAGGGTGAATGGTAACTGAGTCAGTACACAGTGAGGGGAGACAGGGTGAATGGTAACTGAGTCAGTACACAGTGAGGGGAGACAGGGTGAATGGGAACTGAGTCAGTACACTGTGAGGGGAGACAGGGTGAATGGTAACTGTCTCAGTACACAGTGAGGGGAGACAGGGTGAATGGTAAGTGAGTCAGTAACAGTGAGCGGAGACAAGGTGAAAGGTAACTGAGACAGTACACGATGAGGGGAGACAGGGTGAATGGTAACTGAGTCAGTACACAGTGAGAGGAGACAGGGTGAACGGTAACTGAGTCAGTACACAGTGAGGTGAGAGAGGATGAATGGTAACTGAGTCAGTATACAGTGAGGGGAGACAGGGTGAATGGTAACTGAGACAGTACACAGTGAGGGGAGACAGGGTGAATGGTAACTGAGTCTGTACACAGTGAGGGGAGACAGGGTGAATGGTAACTGAGTCCGTACACAGTGAGGGGAGACAGGGTGAATGGTAACTGAGTCAGTACACAGTGAGGGGAGACAGGGTGAATGGTAACTGAGTCAGTACACGGTGAGGAGAGACAGGGTGAATGGTAACTGAGTCAGTACACAGTACACAGTGAGGGGAGAGAGGGTGAACGGTAACTGAGTTAGTACACGGTGAGGGGAGAGAGGGTGAATGGAAAGTGAGTCAGAACACAGCGAGGGGAGACAGGGTGAATGGTAACTGAGTCAGTACACAGTGAGGGGAGACAGGGTGAATGGTAACTGAGTAAGTACACAGTGAGGGGAGACAGGGTGAATGGTAACTGAGTCAGTAAACAGTGAGGGGAGACAGGGTGAATGGTAACTGAGTCAGTACAGAGTGAATGAACACAGGCAGAATGGTAACTGAGTCAATACACCGTGAGAGGAGACAGGGTGAACGGTAACTGAGTCAGTACACAGTGAGGAGAGACAGGGTTAATGCTAACTGAGTCAGTACACAGTGAGGGGAGACAGGGTGAATGGAAACTGAGACAGCACACAGTGAGGGGAGACAGGGTAAATGGTAACTGAGACAGTACACAGTGAGGAGAGACAGGGTGAATGGTATTTGAGTCTGGACACAATGATGGGAGACAGGGTGAATGGTAACTGAGTCTGGACACAGTGAGGGGAGACAGGGTGAATGGTAACTGGGACAGCACACAGTGATGGGAGACAGGGTGAATGGTAACTGAGTCAGCACACGGTGAGGGGAGACAGGGTGAATGGTAACTCAGTCAGTACACAGTGAGGGGAGACAGGGTGAATGGTAACTGAGTCAGTACACAGTGAAGGGAAAAAGGGTGAATGTTAACTGAGTCAGTACACTATGAGGGGAGACAGGGTGAATGGTAACAGAGTCAGTACACAGTGAGGGGAGACAGGGTGAATGGAAACTGAGTCAGTATACAGTGAAGGGAGACAGGGTGAAAGGTAACTGAGTCTGTACACAGTGAGGGGAGACAGGGTGAATGGTAACTGAGTCAGTACACAGTGAGGGGAGACAGGGTGAATGGTAACTGAGTCAGTACACAGTGAGGGGAGACAGGGTGAATGGTAACTGAGTCAGTACACAGTGAGGGGAGACAGGGTGAATGGGAACTGAGTCAGTACACTGTGAGGGGAGACAGGGTGAATGGTAACTGTCTCAGTACACAGTGAGGGGAGACAGGGTGAATGGTAAGTGAGTCAGTAACAGTGAGCGGAGACAAGGTGAAAGGTAACTGAGACAGTACACGATGAGGGGAGACAGGGTGAATGGTAACTGAGTCAGTACACAGTGAGAGGAGACAGGGTGAACGGTAACTGAGTCAGTACACAGTGAGGTGAGAGAGGATGAATGGTAACTGAGTCAGTATACAGTGAGGGGAGACAGGGTGAATGGTAACTGAGACAGTACACAGTGAGGGGAGACAGGGTGAATGGTAACTGAGTCTGTACACAGTGAGGGGAGACAGGGTGAATGGTAACTGAGTCCGTACACAGTGAGGGGAGACAGGGTGAATGGTAACTGAGTCAGTACACAGTGAGGGGAGACAGGGTGAATGGTAACTGAGTCAGTACACGGTGAGGAGAGACAGGGTGAATGGTAACTGAGTCAGTACACAGTACACAGTGAGGGGAGAGAGGGTGAACGGTAACTGAGTTAGTACACGGTGAGGGGAGAGAGGGTGAATGGTAACTGAGTCAGAACACAGCGAGGGGAGACAGGGTGAATGGTAACTGAGTCAGTACACAGTGAGGGGAGACAGGGTGAATGGTAACTGAGTCAGTACACAGTGAGGGGAGACAGGGTGAATGGTAACTGAGTCAGTAAACAGTGAGGGGAGACAGGGTGAATGGTAACTGAGTCAGTACAGAGTGAATGAACACAGGCAGAATGGTAACTGAGTCAATACACCGTGAGAGGAGACAGGGTGAACGGTAACTGAGTCAGTACACAGTGAGGGGAGAAAGGTTGAATAGTAGGTGAGTCATTACACAGTGAGGGGAGACAGAGTGAATGATAACTGAGTCAGTTCACAGTGAGGGGAGACTAGGAGAATGGTAACTGAGTCAGTACACAGTGAGAGGAGACAGGGTGAACGGTAACTGAGTCAGTACACAGTGAGGGGAGACAGGGTTAATGGTAACTGAGTCAGTACACAGTGAGGAGAGACAGGCTGAATGGTAGTTGAGACAGTACGCAGTGAGGGGAGACAGGGTGAATGGTAACTGAGTCAGTACACGATGAGGGGAGACAGGGTGAATGGTAACTGGGTCAGTACACAGTGAGGGGAGACAGGGTGAATGGTAACTGAGTCAGTACACAGTGAGGGGAGAAAGAGTGAATGGTAACTAGGTCAGTACACAGTGAGAGGAAAAAGAGTGAATGGTAACAGAGTCAGTACACAGTGAGGGGAGAAAGGGTGTGTGGTAACTGAGTCAGTACACAGTGAGGGGAGAAAGGTTGAATAGTAGGTCAGTCATTACACAGTGAGGGGAGACAGAGCGAATGGTAACTGAGTCAGTTCACAGTGAGGGGAGACAGGGTGAATGGCAACTGAGTCAGTACACAGTGAGGGGAGACAGGGTGAACGGTAACTGAGTCAGTACACAGTGAGGGGAGACAGGGTGAATGGTAACTGAGTCAGTACACAGTGAGGGGAGACAGGGAGAATGGTAACTGAGTCAGTACACAGTGAGAGGAGACAGGGTGAACGGTAACTGAGTCAGTACACAGTGAGGGGAGACAGGGTGAATGGTAACTGAGAAAGTACACAGTGAGGGGAGACAGGGTGAATGGTAACTGAGACAGTATACAGTGAGGGGAGACAGGGTAAATGGAAACTGAGTCAGTACACAGTGAAGGGAGACAGGGCGAAAGGTAACTGAGTCAGTACACAGTGAGGGGAGACAGGGTGAATGGTATTTGAGTCAGTACACAGTGAGGGGAGACAGGGTGAATGGTAACTGAGTCAGTACACAGTGAGGGGAGACAGAGTGAATGGTAACTGTCTCAGTACACAGTGAGGGGAGACAGGGTGAATGGTAAGTGAGTCAGTAACAGTGAGCGGAGACAAGGTGAAAGGTAACTGAGTCAGTACACGATGAGGGGAGACAGGGTGAATGGTAACTGGGTCAGTACACAGTGAGGGGAGACAGGGTGAATGGTAACTCAGTCAGTACACAGTGAGGGGAAAAAGAGTGAATGGTAACAGAGTCAGTACACAGTGAGGGGAGACAGGGTGTGTGGTAACTGAGTCAGTACACAGTGAGGGGAAAAAGAGTGAATGGTAACAGAGTCAGTACACAGTGAGGGCAGACAGGGTGAATGGTATTTGAGTCAGTACACAGTGAGGGGAGACAGGGTGAATGGTAACTGAGTCAGAACACAGTGAGGGGAGACAGGGTGAATGGTAACTGAGTCAGAACACAGTGAGGGGACAAAGGATGAATAGGAGGTGAGTCATTACACAGTGAGGGGAGACAGAGTGAATGGTAACTGAGTCAGTTCACAGTGAGGGGAGACAGGGTGAATGGTAACTGAGTCAGTACACAGTGAGCAGAACAGGGTGAATGGTAACTGAGTCAGTACACTGAGGGGAGACAGGGTGAATGGTAACTCGGTCAGTACACAGTGAGGGGAGAAAGGGTGAATGGTAACTCAGTCAGTACACAGTGAGGGGAGACAGGGTGAATGGTAACTGAGTCAGTACACAGTGATGGGAGACAGGGTGAATGGTAACTGAGTGAGTACACAGTGAGGGGAGACAGGGTGAATGGTAACTGAGTCAGGACACAGTGAGGGGAAAAAGAGTGAATGCTAACAGAGTCAGTACACAGTGAGGGGAGACAGGGTGTGTGGTAACTGAGTCAGTACACAGTGAGGGCAGACAGGGTGAATGGTATTTGAGTTAGTACACAGTGAGGGGAGACAGGGTGAATGGTAACTGAGTCAGAACACAGTGAGGGGAGACAGGGTGAATGGTAACTGAGTCAGAAGACAGTGAGGGGAGAAAGGTTGAATAGTAGGTGAGTCATTACACAGTGAGGGGAGACAGAGTGAATGGTAACTGAGTCAGTTCACAGTGAGGGGAGACAGGGTGAATGGTAACTGAGTCAGTACACAGTGAGGGGAGACAGGGAGAACGGTAACTGAGTCAGTACACAGTGAGAGGAGACAGGGTGAACGGTAACAGAGTCAGTACACAGTGAGGGGAGACAGGGTGAATGGTAACTGAGACAGTACACAGTGAGAGGAGACAGGGTAAATGGTAACTGAGTCTGTACACAGTGAGGGGAGACAGGGTGAATGGTAACTGAGTCTGGACACAGTGAGGGGAGACAGGGTGTGTGGTAACTGAGTCAGTACACAGTGAGGGGAAAAAGATTGAATGGTAACAGAGTCAGTACACAGTGAGGGGAGACAGGGTGTGTGGTAACTGAGTCAGTACACAGTGAGGGCAGACAGGGTGAATGGTATTTGAGTCAGTACACAGTGAGGGGAGACAGGGTGAATGGTAACTGAGTCAGAACACAGTGAGGGGAGACAGGGTGAATGGTAACTGAGTCAGTACACAGTGAGGGGAGACAGGGTGAATGGTAACTGAGTCAGTACACAGTGAGGGGAGACAGGGTGAATGGTAACTGAGTCAGTACACTGTGAGGGGAAAAAGGGTGAATGTTAACTGAGTCAGTACACTGAGGGGAGACAGGGTGAATGGTAACAGAGTCAGTACACAGTGAGGGGAGACAGGGTGAATGGTATTTGAGTCAGTACACAGTGAGGGGAGAGAGGGTGAATGGTAACTGAGTCAGTACATAGTGAAGGAAGACAGGGTGAATGGTAACTGAGTCAGTAACAGTGAGGGGCGACAGGGTGAATGGTAACTGAGTCAGTACACAGTGAGGGGAGACAGGGTGAATGGTAACTGAGTCAGTACACAGTGAGGGGAGACAGGGTGAATGGTAACTGAGTCAGTACACTGTGAGGGGAGACAGGGTGAATGGTATTTGAGGCAGTACACAGTATTGGGAGACAGGGTGAATGGTAACTGAGTCAGTACACAGTGAGGGGAGACAGGGTGAATGGTAACTGAGTCAGTACACAGTGGGGGAGACAGGGTGAAAGGTAACTGAGTCAGTACACAGTGAGGGGAGACAGGGTGAATGGTATTTGAGTCAGTACACAGAGAGGGGAGACAGGGTGAATGGTAACTGAGTCAGTACACTGTGAGGGGAGACAGGGTGAATGGTATTTGAGTCAGTACACAGTATTGGGAGACAGGGTGAATGATAACTGAGTCAGTACACAGTGAGGGGAGACAGGGTGAATGGTAACAGAGTCAGTACACAGTGAGGGGAGACAGGGTGAATGGTAACTGAGTCAGTACACTGAGGGGAGACAGGGTGAATGGTAAGTGAGTCAGTAACAGTGAGCGGAGACAGGGTGAAAGGTAACTGAGTCAGTACACAGTGAGGGGAGACAGGGTGAATGGTAACTGAGTCAGTACACAGTGAGGGGAGACAGGGTGAATGGTAACTGAGTCAGTACACAGTGAGGGGAGACAGGGTGAATGGTAACTGAGTCAGTACACAGTGAGGGGAGACAGGGTGAATGGTAACTGAGTAAGTACACAGTGAGGGGAGACAGGGTGAATGGTAACTGAGACAGTACACAGTGTGGGGAGACAGGGTGAATGGTAACTGAGTCAGTACACAGTGAGGGGAGACAGGGTGAATGGTAACTGAGTCAGTACACAGTGAGGGGAGACAGGGTGAATGTAAACTGAGTCAGTACACTGTGAGGGGAGACAGGGTGAATGGTAAGTGAGTCAGTAACAGTGAGCGGAGACAGGGTGAAAGGTAAATGAGTCAGGACACAGTGAGGGGAGACAGGGTGAATGGTAACTGAGTCAGTACACAGTGAGGGGAGACAGGGTGAATGGTAAGTGAGTCAGTAACAGTGAGCGGAGACAGGGTGAATGGTAACTGGGCCAGTACACAGTGAGGGGAGACAGGGCGAATGGTAACTGAGTCAGTACACAGTGAGGGGAGACAGGGCGAATGGAAACTGAGTCAGTACACAGTGAGGGGAAACAGGGTGAATGGTAACTCAGTCAGTACACAGTGAGGGGAGACAGGGTGAATGGTATTTGAGTCAGTGCACAGTGAGGGGAGACAGGGTGAATGGTAACTGAGTCTGTACACAGAGAGGGAAGACAGGGTGAATGGTAACTGAGTCAGTAACAGTGAGGGGAGACAGGGTGAAAGGTATTTGAGTCAGTACACAGTGAGGGGAGACAGGGTGAATGGTAACTCAGTCAGTACACAGTGAGGGGAGACAGGGTGAATGGTAACTCAGTCAGTACACAGTGAGGGGAGACAGGGTGAATGGAAACTGAGTCAGTACACAGTGAGGGGAGACAGGGTGAATGTAAACTGAGTCAGTACACAGTGAGGGGAGACAGGGCGAATGGTAACTGAGTCAGTACACAGTGAGGGGAGACAGGGTGAATGGTAACTGAGTCAGTACACTGTGAGGGGAGACAGGGTGAATGGTAACTGTCTCAGAACACAGTGAGGAGACAGGGTGAATGGTAAGTGAGTCAGTAACAGTGAGCGGAGACAGGGTGAAAGGTAACTGAGTCAGTACACAGTGAGGGGAGACAGGGTGAAAGCTAACTGAGTCAGTACACAGTGAGGGGAGACAGGGTGAATGGTAACTGAGTCAGTACACAGTGAGGGGAGACAGGGTGAATGGTAACTGAGTCAGTACACTGTGAGGGGAGACAGTGTGAATGGTATTTGAGACAGTACACAGTATTGGGAGACAGGGTGAATGGTAACTGAGTCAGTACACAGTGAGGGGAGACAGGGTGAATGGTAACTGAGTCAGTACACAGTGAGGGGAGACAGGGTGAATGGTAACTGAGTCAGTACACAGTGAGGGGAGACAGGGTGAATGGTATTTGAGTCAGTACACAGTATTGGGAGACAGGGTGAATGGTAACTGAGTCAGTACACAGTGAGGGGAAAAAGGTTGAATGTTAACTGAGTCAGTACACTGAGGGGAGACAGGGTGAATGGTAACAGAGTCAGTACACAGTGAGGGGAGACAGGGTGAATGGTAACTGAGTCAGTACACTGAGGGGAGACAGGGTGAATGGTAACTGAGTCAGTACACAGTGAGGGGAGACAGGGTGAATGGTAACAGAGTCAGTACACAGTGAGGGGAGACAGGGTGAATGGTAACTGAGTCAGTACACAGTGAGGGGAGACAGGGTGAATGGTAACTGAGTCAGTACACAGTGAGGGGAGACAGGGTGAATGGTAACAGAGTCAATACACAGTGAGGGGAGACAGGGTGAATGGTAACTGAGTCAGTACACTGAGGGGAGACAGGGTGAATGGTAACTGAGTCAGTACACAGTGAGGGGAGACAGGGTGAATGGTAACTGAGTCAGTACACAGTGAGGGGAGACAGGGTGAATGGTAACTCAGTCAGAACACAGTGAGGGGAGACAGGGTGAAAGGTAACTGAGTCAGTACACAGTGAGGGGAGACAGGGTGAATGGTAACTCAGTCAGTACACAGTGAGGGGAGACAGGGTGAATGGTAACTGAGTCAGTACACAGTGAGGGGAGACAGGGTGAATGGTAACTGTCTCAGTACACAGTGAGGGGAGACAGGGTGAATGGTATTTGAGTCAGTACACAGTGAGGGGAGACAGGGTGAATGGTAACTGAGTCAGAACACAGTGAGGGGAGACAGGGTGAATGGTAACTGAGTCAGTACACAGTGAGGAGAGAAAGGTTGAATAATAGGTGAGTCATTACACAGTGAGGGGAGACAGAGCGAATGGTAACTGAGTCAGTTCACAGTGAGGGGAGACAGGGTGAATGGTAACTGAGTCAGTACACAGTGAGGGGAGACAGGGTGAATGGCAACTGAGTCAGTACACAGTGAGGGGAGACAGGGTGAATGGTAACTGAGTCAGTACACAGTGAGGGGAGACAGGGAGAATGGTAACTGAGTCAGTACACAGTGAGAGGAGACAGGGTGAACGGTAACTGAGTCAGTACACAGTGAGGGGAGACAGGGTTAATGATAACTGAGAAAGTACACAGTGAGGGGAGACAGGGTGAATGGTAACTGAGACACTACACAGTGAGGGGAGACAGGGTAAAAGGTAACTGGGACAGTACACAGTGAGGGGAGACAGGTTGAATGGAAACTGAGTCTGTACACAGTGATGGGAGACAGGGTGAATGGTATTTGAGTCTGGACACAGTGATGGGAGACAGGGTGAATGGTAACTCAGTCAGTACACAGTGAGGGGAGACAGGGCGAATGGTAACTGAGTCTGTACACAGTGAGGGGAGACAGGGTGAATGGTAACTGGGACAGCAGACAGGGATGGGAGACAGGGTGAATGGTAACTGAGTCAGTACACAGTGAGGGGAGACAGGGTGAATGGCAACTGAGTCAGTACACAGTGAGGGGAGACAGGGTGAATGGTAACTGAGTCAGTACACAGTGAGGGGAGACAGGGAGAATGGTAACTGAGTCAGTACACAGTGAGAGGAGACAGGGTGAACGGTAACTGAGTCAGTACACAGTGAGGGGAGATAGGGTTAATGGTAACTGAGAAAGTACACAGTGAGGGGAGACAGGGTGAATGGTAACTGAGACACTACACAGTGAGGGGAGACAGGGTAAAAGGTAACTGGGACAGTACACAGTGAGGGGAGACAGGTTGAATGGAAACTGAGTCTGTACACAGTGATGGGAGACAGGGTGAATGGTATTTGAGTCTGGACACAGTGATGGGAGACAGGGTGAATGGTAACTCAGTCAGTACACAGTGAGGGGAGACAGGGCGAATGGTAACTGAGTCTGTACACAGTGAGGGGAGACAGGGTGAATGGTAACTGGGACAGCAGACAGTGATGGGAGACAGGGTGAATGGTAACTGAGTCAGTAAACGGTGAGGGGAGACAGGGTGAATGGTAACTCAGTCAGAACACAGTGAGGGGAGAAAGGGTGAATGGTAACTGAGACAGTACACAGTGAGGGAAGACAGGGTGAATGGTAACTGAGTCAGTACACAGTGAGGGGAGACAGGGTGAATGGTAACTGAGCGAGTACACAGTGAGTGGAGACAGGGTGAATGGTAACAGTGTCAGTACACAGTGAGGGGAGACATGGTGAATGGTATTTGAATCAGTACACAGTGATGGGAGACAGGGTGAATGGTAACTGGGACAGCACACAGTGATGGGAGACAGGGTGAATGGTAACTGAGTCAGTACACAGTGAGGGGAGACAGGGTTAATGGTAACTGAGTCAGTAAACAGTGAGGGGAGACAGGGTGAATGGTAACTGAGACAGTACACAGTGAGGGGAGACAGGGTAAATGGTAACAGAGACAGTACACAGTGAGGGGAGACAGGTTGAATGGAAACTGAGTCTGTACACAGTGAGGGGAGACAGGGTGAATGGTATTTGAGTCTGGACACAGTGATGGGAGACAGGGCGAATGGTAACTGAGTCTCTACAGAGTGAGGGGAGACAGGGTGAATGGTAACTGGGACAGCACACAGTGATGGGAGACAGGGTGAATGGTAACTGAGTCAGTACACGGTGAGGGGAGACAGGGTGAATGGTAAGTGAGTCAGTAACAGTGAGCGGAGACAGGGTGAATGGTAACTGGGTCAGTACACAGTGAGGGGAGACGGGGCGAATGGAAACTGAGTCAGTACACAGTGAGGGGAGACAGGGTGAATGTAAACTGAGTCAGTACACAGTGAGGGGAGACAGGGCGAATGGAAACTGAGTCAGTACACAGTGAGGGGAGACAGGGTGAATGGTAACTCAGTCAGTACACAGTGAGGGAGGACAGGGTGAATGGTTACTGAGTCAGTAACAGTGAGGGGAGACAGGGCGAATGGAAACTGAGTCAGTACACAGTGAGGGGAGACAGGGTGAAAGCTAACTGAGTCAGTACACAGTGAGGGGAGACAGGGTGAATGGTAACTGAGTCAGTACACAGTGAGGGGAGACAGGGTGAATGGTAACTGAGTCAGTACACTGTGAGGGGAGACAGTGTGAATGGTATTTGAGACAGTACACAGTATTGGGAGACAGGGTGAATGGTAACTGAGTCAGTACACAGTGAGGGGAGACAGGGTGAATGGTAACTGAGTCAGTACACAGTGAGGGGAGACAGGGTGAATGGTAACTGAGTCAGTACACAGTGAGGGGAGACAGGGTGAATGGTATTTGAGTCAGTACACAGTATTGGGAGACAGGGTGAATGGTAACTGAGTCAGTACACAGTGAGGGGAAAAAGGTTGAATGTTAACTGAGTCAGTACACTGAGGGGAGACAGGGTGAATGGTAACAGAGTCAGTACACAGTGAGGGGAGACAGGGTGAATGGTAACTGAGTCAGTACACTGAGGGGAGACAGGGTGAATGGTAACTGAGTCAGTACACAGTGAGGGGAGACAGGGTGAATGGTAACAGAGTCAGTACACAGTGAGGGGAGACAGGGTGAATGGTAACTGAGTCAGTACACAGTGAGGGGAGACAGGGTGAATGGTAACTGAGTCAGTACACAGTGAGGGGAGACAGGGTGAATGGTAACAGAGTCAGTACACAGTGAGGGGAGACAGGGTGAATGGTAACTGAGTCAGTACACTGAGGGGAGACAGGGTGAATGGTAACTGAGTCAGTACACAGTGAGGGGAGACAGGGTGAATGGTAACTGAGTCAGTACACAGTGAGGGGAGACAGGGTGAATGGTAACCCAGTCAGAACACAGTGAGGGGAGACAGGGTGAAAGGTAACTGAGTCAGTACACAGTGAGGGGAGACAGGGTGAATGGTAACTCAGTCAGTACACAGTGAGGGGAGACAGGGTGTATGGTAACTGAGTCAGTACACAGTGAGGGGAGACAGGGTGAATGGTAACTGTCTCAGTACACAGTGAGGGGAGACAGGGTGAATGGTATTTGAGTCAGTACACAGTGAGGGGAGACAGGGTGAATGGTAACTGAGTCAGAACACAGTGAGGGGAGACAGGGTGAATGGTAACTGAGTCAGTACACAGTGAGGAGAGAAAGGTTGAATAATAGGTGAGTCATTACACAGTGAGGGGAGACAGAGCGAATGGTAACTGAGTCAGTTCACAGTGAGGGGAGACAGGGTGAATGGTAACTGAGTCAGTACACAGTGAGGGGAGACAGGGTGAATGGCAACTGAGTCAGTACACAGTGAGGGGAGACAGGGTGAATGGTAACTGAGTCAGTACACAGTGAGGGGAGACAGGGAGAATGGTAACTGAGTCAGTACACAGTGAGAGGAGACAGGGTGAACGGTAACTGAGTCAGTACACAGTGAGGGGAGACAGGGTTAATGATAACTGAGAAAGTACACAGTGAGGGGAGACAGGGTGAATGGTAACTGAGACACTACACAGTGAGGGGAGACAGGGTAAAAGGTAACTGGGACAGTACACAGTGAGGGGAGACAGGTTGAATGGAAACTGAGTCTGTACACAGTGATGGGAGACAGGGTGAATGGTATTTGAGTCTGGACACAGTGATGGGAGACAGGGTGAATGGTAACTCAGTCAGTACACAGTGAGGGGAGACAGGGCGAATGGTAACTGAGTCTGTACACAGTGAGGGGAGACAGGGTGAATGGTAACTGGGACAGCAGACAGGGATGGGAGACAGGGTGAATGGTAACTGAGTCAGTACACAGTGAGGGGAGACAGGGTGAATGGCAACTGAGTCAGTACACAGTGAGGGGAGACAGGGTGAATGGTAACTGAGTCAGTACACAGTGAGGGGAGACAGGGAGAATGGTAACTGAGTCAGTACACAGTGAGAGGAGACAGGGTGAACGGTAACTGAGTCAGTACACAGTGAGGGGAGATAGGGTTAATGGTAACTGAGAAAGTACACAGTGAGGGGAGACAGGGTGAATGGTAACTGAGACACTACACAGTGAGGGGAGACAGGGTAAAAGGTAACTGGGACAGTACACAGTGAGGGGAGACAGGTTGAATGGAAACTGAGTCTGTACACAGTGATGGGAGACAGGGTGAATGGTATTTGAGTCTGGACACAGTGATGGGAGACAGGGTGAATGGTAACTCAGTCAGTACACAGTGAGGGGAGACAGGGCGAATGGTAACTGAGTCTGTACACAGTGAGGGGAGACAGGGTGAATGGTAACTGGGACAGCAGACAGTGATGGGAGACAGGGTGAATGGTAACTGAGTCAGTAAACGGTGAGGGGAGACGGGTGAATGGTAACTCAGTCAGAACACAGTGAGGGGAGAAAGGGTGAATGGTAACTGAGACAGTACACAGTGAGGGAAGACAGGGTGAATGGTAACTGAGTCAGTACACAGTGAGGGGAGACAGGGTGAATGGTAACTGAGCGAGTACACAGTGAGTGGAGACAGGGTGAATGGTAACAGTGTCAGTACACAGTGAGGGGAGACATGGTGAATGGTATTTGAATCAGTACACAGTGATGGGAGACAGGGTGAATGGTAACTGGGACAGCACACAGTGATGGGAGACAGGGTGAATGGTAACTGAGTCAGTACACAGTGAGGGGAGACAGGGTTAATGGTAACTGAGTCAGTAAACAGTGAGGGGAGACAGGGTGAATGGTAACTGAGACAGTACACAGTGAGGGGAGACAGGGTAAATGGTAACAGAGACAGTACACAGTGAGGGGAGACAGGTTGAATGGAAACTGAGTCTGTACACAGTGAGGGGAGACAGGGTGAATGGTATTTGAGTCTGGACACAGTGATGGGAGACAGGGCGAATGGTAACTGAGTCTCTACAGAGTGAGGGGAGACAGGGTGAATGGTAACTGGGACAGCACACAGTGATGGGAGACAGGGTGAATGGTAACTGAGTCAGTACACGGTGAGGGGAGACAGGGTGAATGGTAAGTGAGTCAGTAACAGTGAGCGGAGACAGGGTGAATGGTAACTGGGTCAGTACACAGTGAGGGGAGACGGGGCGAATGGAAACTGAGTCAGTACACAGTGAGGGGAGACAGGGTGAATGGTAACTGAGTCAGTACACAGTGAGGGGAGACAGGGCGAATGGAAACTGAGTCAGTACACAGTGAGGGGAGACAGGGTGAATGGTAACTCAGTCAGTACACAGTGAGGGGAGACAGGGTGAATGGTATTTGAGTCAGTACACAGTGAGGGAGGACAGGGTGAATGGTTACTGAGTCAGTAACAGTGAGGGGAGACAGGGCGAATGGAAACTGAGTCAGTACACAGTGAGGGGAGACAGGGTGAAAGGTATTTGAGTCAGTACACAGTGAGGGGAGACAGGGTGAATGGTAACTGAGTCAGTACACAGTGAGGGGAGACAGGGTGAATGGTAACTGAGTCAGTACACAGTGAGGGGAGACAGGGTAAATGGTAACTGTGTCAGTACACAGTGAGGGGAGACAGGGTGAATGGTAACTGAGTCTGTACAGAGTGAGGGGAGACAGGGTGAATGGTAACTGGGACAGCACACAGTGAGGGGAGACAGGGTGAATGGAAACTGAGTCAGTACACAGTGATGGGAGACAGGGTGAATGGTAACTCAGTCAGTACACAGTGAGGGGAGACAGGGTGAATGGTATTTGAGTCAGTACACAGTGAGGGAAGTCAGGGTGAATGGTAACTGAGTCGGTAACAGTGAGGGGAGACAGGGCGCATGGAAACTGAGTCAGTACACAGTGAGGGGAGACAGGGTGAAAGGTATTTGAGTCAGTACACAGTGAGGGGAGACAGGGTGAATGGTAACTCAGTCAGTACACAGTGAGGGGAGACAGGGTGAATGGTAACTGAGTCAGTACACAGTGAGGGGAGACAGGGTGAATGGTAACTGAGTCAGTACACAGTGAGGGGAGACAGGGTGAATGGTAACTGTTTCAGTACACAGTGAGGGGAGACAGGGTGAATGGTAAGTGAGTCAGTAACAGTGAGCGGAGACAGGGTGAATGGTAACTGGGTCAGTACACAGTGAGGGGAGAAAGGGCGAATGGTAACTGAGTCAGTACACAGTGAGGGGAGACAGGGCGAATGGAAACTGAGTCAGTACACAGTGAGGGGAAACAGGGTGAATGTTAACTCAGTCAGTACACAGTGAGGGGAGACAGGGTGAATGGTATTTGAGTCAGTGCACAGTGAGGGGAGACAGGTTGAATGGTAACTGAGTCCGTACACAGAGAGGGAAGACAGGGTGAATGGTAACTGAGTCAGTACACAGTGAGGGGAGACAGGGTGAATGGTAACTGAGTCAGTAACAGTGAGGAGAGACAGGGCGAATGGAAACTGAGTCAGTACACAGTGAGGGGAGACAGGGTGAATGGTAACTGAGTCAGTACACAGTGATGGGAGACAGGGTGAATGGTAACTGAGTCAGTAACAGTGAGGAGAGACAGGGCGAATGGAAACTGAGTCAGTACACAGTGAGGGGAGACAGGGTGAAAGGTATTTGAGTCAGTACACAGTGTGGGGAGACAGGGTGAATGGTAACTCAGTCAGTACACAGTGAGGGGAGACAGGGTGAATGGAAACTGAGTCAGTACACAGTGAGGGGAGACAGGGTGAATGTAAACTGAGTCAGTACACTGTGAGGGGAGACAGGGTGAATGGTAAGTGAGTCAGTAACAGTGAGCGGAGACAGGGTGAAAGGTAACTGAGTCAGTACACAGTGAGGGGAGACAGGGTGAAAGGTAACTGAGTCAGTACACAGTGAGGGGAGACAGGGTGAATGGTAACTGAGTCAGTGCACAGTGAGGGGAGACAGGGTGAATGGTAACTGAGTCAGTACACTGTGAGGGGAGACAGTGTGAATGGTATTTGAGACAGTACACAGTATTGGGAGAGAGGGTGAATGGTAACTGAGTCAGTACACAGTTAGGGGAGACAGGGTGAATGGTAACTGAGTCAGTACACAGTGAGGGGAGACAGGGTGAATGGTAACTGAGACAGTACACAGTGAGGGCAGACAGGGTGAATGGTATTTGAGTCAGTACACAGTATTGGGAGACAGGGTGAATGGTAACTGAGTCAGTACACAGTGATGGGAAAAAGGTTGAATGTTAACTGAGTCAGTACACTGAGGGGAGACAGGGTGAATGGTAACAGAGTCAGTACACAGTGAGGGGAGACAGGGTGAATGGTAACTGAGTCAGTACACTGAGGGGAGACAGGGTGAATGGTAACTGAGTCAGTACACAGTGAGGGGAGACAGGGTGAATGGTATTTGAGTAAGTACACAGTGAGGGGAGACAGGGTGAATGGTAACTCAGTCAGAACACAGTGAGGGGAGACAGGGTGAAAGGTAACTGAGTCAGTACACAGTGAGGGGAGACAGGGTGAATGGTAACTCAGTCAGTACACAGTGAGGGGAGACAGGGTGAATGGTAACTGAGTCAGTACACAGTGAGGGGAGACAGGGTGAATGGTAACTGTCTCAGTACACAGTGAGGGGAGATAGGGTGAATGGTAAGTGAGTCAGTAACAGTGAGCGGAAACAGGGTGAATGGTAACTGGGTCAGTACACAGTGAGGGGAGACAGGGCGAATGGAAACTGAGTCAGTACACAGTGAGGGGAGACAGGGTGAATGGTAACTGTGTCAGTACACAGTGAGGGGAGACAGGGCGAATGGAAACTGAGTCAGTACACAGTGAGGGGAAAAAGAGTGAATGGTAACAGAGTCAGTACACAGTGAGGGGAGAAAGGGTGTGTGGTAACTGAGTCAGTACACAGTGAGGGCAGACAGGGTGAATGGTATTTGAGTCAGTACACAGTGAGGGGAGACAGGGTGAATGGTAACTGAGTCAGAACACAGTGAGGGGAGACAGGGTGAATGGTAACTGAGTCAGTACACAGTGAGGGGAGAAAGGTTGAATAATAGGTGAGTCATTACACAGTGAGGGGAGACAGAGCGAATGGTAACTGAGTCAGTACACAGTGAGGGGAGACAGGGTGAATGGTAACTGAGTCAGTACACAGTGAGGGGAGACAGGGTGAATGGCAACTGAGTCAGTACACAGTGAGGGGAGACAGGGTGAATGGTAACTGAGTCAGTACACAGTGATGGGAGACAGGGAGAATGGTAACTGAGTCAGTACACAGTGAGAGGAGACAGGGTGAACGGTAACTGAGTCAGTACACAGTGAGGGGAGACAGGGTTAATGGTAACTGAGAAAGTACACAGTGAGGGGAGACAGGGTGAATGGTAACTGAGACACTACACAGTGAGGGGAGACAGGGTAAAAGGTAACTGGGACAGTACACAGTGAGGGGAGACAGGTTGAATGGAAACTGAGTCTGTACTCAGTGATGGGAGACAGGGTGAATGGTATTTGAGTCTGGACACAGTGATGGGAGACAGGGTGAATGGTAACTCAGTCAGTACACAGTGAGGGGAGACAGGGCGAATGGTAACTGAGTCTGTACACAGTGAGGGGAGACAGGGTGAATGGTAACTGGGACAGCAGACAGTGATGGGAGACAGGGTGAATGGTAACTGAGTCAGTAAACGGTGAGGGGAGACAGGGTGAATGGTAACTCAGTCAGAACACAGTGAGGGGAGAAAGGGTGAATGGTAACTGAGACAGTACACAGTGAGGGAAGACAGGGTGAATGCTAACTGAGTCAGTACACAGTGATGGGAGACAGGGTGAATGGTAACTGAGCGAGTACACAGTGAGTGGAGACAGGGTGAATGGTAACTGCGTCAGTAACAGTGAGGGGAGACAGGGCGAATGGAAACTGAGTCAGTACACAGTGAGGGGAGACAGGGTGAAAGGTATTTGAGTCAGTACACAGTGAGGGGAGACAGGGTGAATGGTAACTCAGTCAGTACACAGTGAGGGGAGACAGGGTGAATGGTAACTCAGTCAGTACACAGTGAGGGGAGACAGGGTGAATGGTAACTGAGTCAGTACACAGTGAGGGGAGACAGGGTGAATGTAAACTGAGTCAGTACACTGTGAGGGGAGACAGGGTGAATGGTAAGTGAGTCAGTAACAGTGAGCGGAGACAGGGTGAAAGGTAACTGAGTCAGTACACAGTGAGGGGAGACAGGGTGAATGGTAACTGAGTCAGTACACAGTGAGGGGAGACAGGGTGAATGGTAACTGAGTGAGTACACAGAGAGGGGAGACAGGGTGAATGGTAACTGAGTCAGTACACTGTGAGGGGAGACAGGGTGAATGGTATTTGAGTCAGTAAACAGTATTGGGAGGCAGGGTGAATGGTAACTGACTCAGTACACAGTGAGGGGAGACAGGGTGAATGGTAACTGAGTCAGTACACAGTGAGGGGAGACAGGGTGAATGGTAACTGAGTCAGAACACAGTGAGGGGAAAAAGGGTGAATGTGAACTGAGTCAGTACACTGAGGGGAGACAGGGTGAATGGTAAAAGAGTCAGTACACAGTGAGGGGAGACAGGGTGAATGCTAACTGAGTCAGTACACAGTGAGAGGAGACAGGGTGAATGGTAACTGAGTCAGAACACAGTGAGGGGAGACAGGGTGAAAGGTAACTGAGTCAGCACACAGTGAGGGGAGACAGGGTGAATGGTAACTCAGTCAGTACACAGTGAGGGGAGACAGGGTGAATGGTAACTGAGTCAGTACACAGTGAGGGGAGACAGGCTGAATGGTAACTGAGTCAGTACACAGTGAGGGGAGACAGGGTGAATGGTAACTGTCTCAGTACACAGTGAGGGGAGACAGGGTGAATGGTAAGTGAGTCAGTAACAGTGAGCGGAGACAGGGTGAATGGTAACTGGGTCAGTACACAGTGAGGGGAGACAGGGCGAATGGAACCTGAGTCAGTACACAGTGAGGGGAGACAGGGTGAATGGTAAATGAGTCAGTACACAGTGAGGGGAGACAGGGCGAATGGAAACTGAGTCAGTACACAGTGAGGGGAGACAGGGTGAATGGTAACTCAGTCAGTATACAGTGAGGGGAGACAGGGTGAATGGTATTTGAGTCAGTACACAGAGAGGGGAGACAGGCTGAATGGTAACTGAGTCAGTACACAGTGAGGGGAGACAGGGTGAATGGTAACTGTCTCAGTACACAGTGAGGAGAGACAGGGTGAATGGTAAGTGAGTCAGTAACAGTGAGCGGAGACAGGGTGAATGGTAACTGGGTCAGTACACAGTGAGGGGAGACAGGGCGAATGGAAACTGAGTCAGTACACAGTGAGGGGAGACAGGGTGAATGGTAAATGAGTCAGTACACAGTGAGGGGAGACAGGGTGAATGGTAACTCAGTCAGTACACAGTGAGGGGAGACAGGGTGAATGGTAACTGAGTCAGTACACAGTGAGGGGAGACAGGGTGAATGTAAACTGAGTCAGTACACTGTGAGGGGAGACAGGGTGAATGGTAAGTGAGTCAGTAACAGTGAGCGGAGACAGGGTGAAAGGTAACTGAGTCAGGACACAGTGAGGGGAGACAGGGTGAATGGTAACTGAGTCAGTACACAGTGAGGGGAGACAGGGTGAATGGTAACTGAGTCAGTACACAGAGAGGGGAGACAGGGTGAATGGTAACTGAGTCAGTACACTGTGAGGGGAGACAGGGTGAATGGTATTTGAGTCAGTACACAGTGATGGGAGACAGGGTGAATGGTAACTGAGTAAGTACACAGTGAGGGGAGACAGGGTGAATGGTAACTGAGTCAGTACACAGTGTGGGGAGACAGGGTGAATGGTAACTGAGTCAGTACACAGTGAGGGGAGACAGGGTGAATGGTAACTGAGTCAGTACACAGTGAGGGGAGACAGGGTGAATGTAAACTGAGTCAGTACACTGTGAGGGGAGACAGGGTGAATGGTAAGTGAGTCAGTAACAGTGAGCGGAGACAGGGTGAAAGGTAACTGAGTCAGGACACAGTGAGGGGAGACAGGGTGAATGGTAACTGAGTCAGTACACAGTGAGGGGAGACAGGGTGAATGGTAACTGAGTCAGTACACAGTGAGGGGAGACAGGGTGAATGGTAACTGAGTCAGTACACTGTGAGGGGAGACAGGGTGAATGGTATTTGAGTCAGTACACAGTGATGGGAGACAAGGTGAATGGTAACTGAGTCAGTACACAGTGAGGGGAGACAGGGTGAATGGTAACTGAGTCAGTACACAGTGTGGGGAGACAGGGTGAATGGTAACTGAGTAAGTACACAGTGAGGGGAGACATGGTGAATGGTAACTGAGTCAGTACACAGTGAGGGGAGACAGGGTGAATGGTAACTGAGTCAGTACACAGTGAGGGGAAAAAGGGTGAATGTTAACTGAGTCAGTACACTGAGGGGAGACAGGGTGAATGGTAACAGAGTCAGCACACAGTGAGGGGAGACAGGGTGAATGGTAACTGAGTCAGTACACTGAGGGGAGACAGGGTGAATGGTAACAGAGTCAGTACACAGTGAGGGGAGACAGGGCGAATGGTAACTGAGTCTGTACACAGTGAGGGGAGACAGGGTGAATGGTAACTGGGACAGCAGACAGTGATGGGAGACAGGGTGAATGGTAACTGAGTCAGTAAACGGTGAGGGGAGACAGGGTGAATGGTAACTCAGTCAGAACACAGTGAGGGGAGAAAGGGTGAATGGTAACTGAGACAGTACACAGTGAGGGAAGACAGGGTGAATGCTAACTGAGTCAGTACACAGTGATGGGAGACAGGGTGAATGGTAACTGAGCGAGTACACAGTGAGTGGAGACAGGGTGAATGGTAACTGCATCAGTAACAGTGAGGGGAGACAGGGCGAATGGAAACTGAGTCAGTACACAGTGAGGGGAGACAGGGTGAAAGGTATTTGAGTCAGTACACAGTGAGGGGAGACAGGGTGAATGGTAACTCAGTCAGTACACAGTGAGGGGAGACAGGGTGAATGGTAACTCAGTCAGTACACAGTGAGGGGAGACAGGGTGAATGGTAACTGAGTCAGTACACAGTGAGGGGAGACAGGGTGAATGTAAACTGAGTCAGTACACTGTGAGGGGAGACAGGGTGAATGGTAAGTGAGTCAGTAACAGTGAGCGGAGACAGGGTGAAAGGTAACTGAGTCAGTACACAGTGAGGGGAGACAGGGTGAATGGTAACTGAGTCAGTACACAGTGAGGGGAGACAGGGTGAATGGTAACTGAGTGAGTACACAGAGAGGGGAGACAGGGTGAATGGTAACTGAGTCAGTACACTGTGAGGGGAGACAGGGTGAATGGTATTTGAGTCAGTAAACAGTATTGGGAGGCAGGGTGAATGGTAACTGACTCAGTACACAGTGAGGGGAGACAGGGTGAATGGTAACTGAGTCAGTACACAGTGAGGGGAGACAGGGTGAATGGTAACTGAGTCAGAACACAGTGAGGGGAAAAAGGGTGAATGTGAACTGAGTCAGTACACTGAGGGGAGACAGGGTGAATGGTAAAAGAGTCAGTACACAGTGAGGGGAGACAGGGTGAATGGTAACAGAGTCAGTACACTGAGGGGAGACAGGGTGAATGCTAACTGAGTCAGTACACAGTGAGGGGAGACAGGGTGAATGGTAACTGAGTCAGAACACAGTGAGGGGAGACAGGGTGAAAGGTAACTGAGTCAGCACACAGTGAGGGGAGACAGGGTGAATGGTAACTCAGTCAGTACACAGTGAGGGGAGACAGGGTGAATGGTAACTGAGTCAGTACACAGTGAGGGGAGACAGGCTGAATGGTAACTGAGTCAGTACACAGTGAGGGGAGACAGGGTGAATGGTAACTGTCTCAGTACACAGTGAGGGGAGACAGGGTGAATGGTAAGTGAGTCAGTAACAGTGAGCGGAGACAGGGTGAATGGTAACTGGGTCAGTACACAGTGAGGGGAGACAGGGCGAATGGAAACTGAGTCAGTACACAGTGAGGGCAGACAGGGTGAATGGTAAATGAGTCAGTACACAGTGAGGGGAGACAGGGCGAATGGAAACTGAGTCAGTACACAGTGAGGGGAGACAGGGTGAATGGTAACTCAGTCAGTATACAGTGAGGGGAGACAGGGTGAATGGTATTTGAGTCAGTACACAGAGAGGGGAGACAGGCTGAATGGTAACTGAGTCAGTACACAGTGAGGGGAGACAGGGTGAATGGTAACTGTCTCAGTACACAGTGAGGAGAGACAGGGTGAATGGTAAGTGAGTCAGTAACAGTGAGCGGAGACAGGGTGAATGGTAACTGGGTCAGTACACAGTGAGGGGAGACAGGGCGAATGGAAACTGAGTCAGTACACAGTGAGGGGAGACAGGGTGAATGGTAAATGAGTCAGTACACAGTGAGGGGAGACAGGGTGAATGGTAACTCAGTCAGTACACAGTGAGGGGAGACAGGGTGAATGGTAACTGAGTCAGTACACAGTGAGGGGAGACAGGGTGAATGTAAACTGAGTCAGTACACTGTGAGGGGAGACAGGGTGAATGGTAAGTGAGTCAGTAACAGTGAGCGGAGACAGGGTGAAAGGTAACTGAGTCAGGACACAGTGAGGGGAGACAGGGTGAATGGTAACTGAGTCAGTACACAGTGAGGGGAGACAGGGTGAATGGTAACTGAGTCAGTACACAGAGAGGGGAGACAGGGTGAATGGTAACTGAGTCAGTACACTGTGAGGGGAGACAGGGTGAATGGTATTTGAGTCAGTACACAGTGATGGGAGACAGGGTGAATGGTAACTGAGTAAGTACACAGTGAGGGGAGACAGGGTGAATGGTAACTGAGTCAGTACACAGTGTGGGGAGACAGGGTGAATGGTAACTGAGTCAGTACACAGTGAGGGGAGACAGGGTGAATGGTAACTGAGTCAGTACACAGTGAGGGGAGACAGGGTGAATGTAAACTGAGTCAGTACACTGTGAGGGGAGACAGGGTGAATGGTAAGTGAGTCAGTAACAGTGAGCGGAGACAGGGTGAAAGGTAACTGAGTCAGGACACAGTGAGGGGAGACAGGGTGAATGGTAACTGAGTCAGTACACAGTGAGGGGAGACAGGGTGAATGGTAACTGAGTCAGTACACAGTGAGGGGAGACAGGGTGAATGGTAACTGAGTCAGTACACTGTGAGGGGAGACAGGGTGAATGGTATTTGAGTCAGTACACAGTGATGGGAGACAGGGTGAATGGTAACTGAGTCAGTACACAGTGAGGGGAGACAGGGTGAATGGTAACTGAGTCAGTACACAGTGTGGGGAGACAGGGTGAATGGTAACTGAGTAAGTACACAGTGAGGGGAGACATGGTGAATGGTAACTGAGTCAGTACACAGTGAGGGGAGACAGGGTGAATGGTAACTGAGTCAGTACACAGTGAGGGGAAAAAGGGTGAATGTTAACTGAGTCAGTACACTGAGGGGAGACAGGGTGAATGGTAACAGAGTCAGCACACAGTGAGGGGAGACAGGGTGAATGGTAACTGAGTCAGTACACTGAGGGGAGACAGGGTGAATGGTAACAGAGTCAGTACACAGTGAGGGGAGACAGGGTGAATGGTATTTGAGTCAGTACACAGTGAGGGGAGAGAGGGTGAATGGTAACTGAGTCAGTACATAGTGAAGGAAGACAGGGTGAATGGTAACTGAGTCAGTAACAGTGAGGGGAGACAGGGTGAATGGTAACTGAGTCAGTACACAGTGAGGGGAGACAGGGTGAATGGTAACTGAGTCAGTACACAGTGAGGGGAGACAGGGTGAATGGTAACTGTCACAGTACACAGTGAGGGGAGACAGGGTGAATGGTAAGTGAGTCAGTAACAGTGAGCAGAGACAGGGTGAATGGTAACTGGGTCAGTGCAAAGTGAGGGGAGACAGGGCGAATGGAAACTGAGTCAGTACACAGTGAGGGGAGACAGGGTGAATGGTAACTCAGTCAGTACACAGTGAGGGGAGACAGGGTGAATGGTAACTGAGTCAGTGCACAGTGAGGGGAGACAGGGTGAATGGTAACTGAGTCAGTACACAGTGAGGGGAGACAGGGTGAATGGTAACTGTCTCAGTACACAGTGAGGGGAGACAGGGTGAATGGTAAGTGAGTCAGTAACAGTGAGCGGAGACAGGGTGAATGGTAACTGGGTCAGTACACAGTGAGGGGAGACAGGGCGAATGGAAACTGAGTCAGTACACAGTGAGGGGAGACAGGGTGAATGGTAACTGAGTCAGTACACAGTGAGGGGAGACAGGGCGAATGGAAACTGAGTCAGTACACAGTGAGGGGAGACAGGGTGAATGGTTACTCAGTCAGTACACAGTGAGGGGAGACAGGGTGAATGGTATTTGAGTCAGTACACAGTGAGGGAAGACAGGGTGAATGGTAACTGAGTCAGTAACAGTGAGGGGAGACAGGGCGAATAGAAACTGAGTCAGTACACAGTGAGGGGAGACAGGGTGAAAGGTATTTGGGTCAGAACACAGTGAGGGGAGACAGGGTGAATGGTAACTCAGTCAGAACACAGTGAGGGGAGACAGGGTGAATGGTAACTCAGTCAGTACACAGTGAGGGGAGACAGGGTGAATGTAAACTGAGTGAGTACACTGTGAGGGGAGACAGGGTGAATGGTAAGTGAGTCAGTTACAGTGAGCGGAGACAGGGTGAAAGGTAACTCAGTCAGTACACAGTGAGGGGAGACAGGGTGAATGGTAACTGAGTCAGTACACAGAGAGGGGAGACAGGGTGAATGGTAACTCAGTCAGTACACTGTGAGGGGAGACAGGGTGAATGGTATTTGAGTCAGTACACAGTATTGGGAGACAGGGTGAATGGTAACTGAGTCAGTACACAGTGAGGGGAGACAGGGTGAATGGTAACAGAGTCAGTACACAGTGGAGGGAGACAGGGTGAATGGTAACTGAGTCAGTACACAGTGAGGGGAGACAGGGTGAATGGTAACTGAGTCAGTACAGAGTGAGGGGAGACAGGGTGAATGGTAACTGAGTCAGTACACAGTGAGGGGAGACAGGGTGAATGGTAACTGAGTCAGTACACTGTGAGGGGAAAAAGGGTGAATGTTAACTGAGTCAGTACACTGAGGGGAGACAGGGTGAATGGTAACAGAGTCAGTACACAGTGAGGGGAGACAGGGTGAATGGTATTTGAGTCAGTACACAGTGAGGGGAGAGAGGGTGAATGGTAACTGAGTCAGTACATAGTGAAGGAAGACAGGGTGAATGGTAACTGAGTCAGTAACAGTGAGGGGCGACAGGGTGAATGGTAACTGAGTCAGTACACAGTGAGGGGAGACAGGGTGAATGGTAACTGAGTCAGTACACAGTGAGGGGAGACTGGGTGAATGGTAACTGAGTCAGTACACTGTGAGGGGAGACAGGGTGAATGGTATTTGAGGCAGTACACAGTATTGGGAGACAGGGTGAATGGAACTGAGTCAGTACACAGTGAGGGGAGACAGGGTGAATGGTAACTGAGTCAGTACACAGTGGGGGAGACAGGGTGAATGGTAACTGAGTCAGTACACAGTGAGGGGAGACAGGGTGAATGGTAACTGAGTCAGTACACAGAGAGGGGAGACAGGGTGAATGGTAACTGAGTCAGTACACTGTGAGGGGAGACAGGGTGAATGGTATTTGAGTCAGTACACAGTATTGGGAGACAGGGTGAATGATAACTGAGTCAGTACACAGTGAGGGGAGACAGGGTGAATGGTAACAGAGTCAGTACACAGTGAGGGGAGACAGGGTGAATGGTAACTGAGTCAGTACACTGAGGGGAGACAGGGTGAATGGTAAGTGAGTCAGTAACAGTGAGCGGAGACAGGGTGAAAGGTAACTGAGTCAGTACACAGTGAGGGGAGACAGGGTGAATGGTAACTGAGTCAGTACACAGTGAGGGGAGACAGGGTGAATGGTAACTGAGTCAGTACACAGTGAGGGGAGACAGGGTGAATGGTAACTGAGTCAGTACACAGTGAGGGGAGACAGGGTGAATGGTAACTGAGTAAGTACACAGTGAGGGGAGACAGGGTGAATGGTAACTGAGTCAGTACACAGTGTGGGGAGACAGGGTGAATGGTAACTGAGTCAGTACACAGTGAGGGGAGACAGGGTGAATGGTAACTGAGTCAGTACACAGTGAGGGGAGACAGGGTGAATGTAAAATGAGTCAGTACACTGTGAGGGGAGACAGGGTGAATGGTAAGTGAGTCAGTAACAGTGAGCGGAGACAGGGTGAAAGGTAACTGAGTCAGGACACAGTGAGGGGAGACAGGGTGAATGGTAACTGAGTCAGTACACAGTGAGGGGAGACAGGGTGAATGGTAACTGAGTCAGTACACAGAGAGGGGAGACAGGGTGAATGGTAACTGAGTCAGTACACTGTGAGGGGAGACAGGGTGAATGGTATTTGAGTCAGTACACAGTGATGGGAGACAGGGTGAATGGTAACTGAGTCAGTACACAGTGAGGGGAGACAGGGTGAATGGTAACTGAGTCAGTACACAGTGTGGGGAGACAGGGTGAATGGTAACTGAGTAAGTACACAGTGAGGGGAGACATGGTGAATGGTAACTGAGTCAGTACACAGTGAGGGGAGACAGGGTGAATGGTAACTGAGTCAGTACACAGTGAGGGGAGACAGGGTGAATGGTAACTGAGTCAGTACACAGTGAGGGGAAAAAGGGTGAATGTTAACTGAGTCAGTACACTGAGGGGAGACAGGGTGAATGGTAACAGAGTCAGTACACAGTGAGGGGAGACAGGGTGAATGGTAACTGAGTCAGTACACTGAGGGGAGACAGGGTGAATGGTAACTGAGTCAGTACACAGTGAGGGGAGACAGGGTGAATGGTATTTGAGTCAGTACACAGTGAGGGGAGAGAGGGTGAATGGTAACTGAGTGAGTACATAGTGAAGGAAGACAGGGTGAATGGTAACGGAGTCAGTAACAGTGAGGGGAGACAGGGTGAATGGTAACTGAGTCAGTACACAGTGAGGGGAGACATGGTGAATGGGAACTGAGTCAGTACACAGTGAGGGGAGACAGGGTGAATGGTAACTGTCACAGTACACAGTGAGGGGAGACAGGGTGAATGGTAAGTGAGTCAGTAACAGTGAGCAGAGACAGGGTGAATGGTAACTGGGTCAGTACAAAGTGAGGGGAGACAGGGCGAATGGAAACTGAGTCAGTACACAGTGAGGGGAGACAGGGTGAATGGTAACTCAGTCAGTACACAGTGAGGGGAGACAGGGTGAATGGTAACTGAGTCAGTGCACAGTGAGGGGAGACAGGGTGAATGGTAATTGAGTCAGTACACAGTGAGGGGAGACAGGGTGAATGGTAACTGTCTCAGTACACAGTGAGGGGAGACAGGGTGAATGGTAAGTGAGTCAGTAACAGTGAGCGGAGACAGGGTGAATGGTAACTGGGTCAGTACACAGTGAGGGGAGACAGGGCGAATGGAAACTGAGTCAGTACACAGTGAGGGGAGACAGGGTGAATGGTAACTGAGTCAGTACACAGTGAGGGGAGACAGGGCGAATGGAAACTGAGTCAGTACACAGTGAGGGGAGACAGGGTGAATGGTTACTCAGTCAGTACACAGTGAGGGGAGACAGGGTGAATGGTATTTGAGTCAGTACACAGTGAGGGAAGACAGGGTGAATGGTAACTGAGTCAGTAACAGTGAGGGAAGACAGGGTGAATGGTAACTGGGACAGCACACAGCGATGGGAGACAGGGTGTATGGTAACTGAGTCAGTACACGGTTAGGGGAGACAGGGTGAATGGTAACTCAATCAGTACACAGTGAGGGGAGACAGGGTGTGTGGTAACTGAGTCAGTACACAGTGAGGGCAGACAGGGTGAATGGTATTTGAGTCAGTACACAGTGAGGGGAGACAGGGTGAATGGTAACTGAGTCAATACACAGTGAGGGGAGACAGGGTGAATGGTAACTGAGTCAGTACACTGTGAGGGGAAAAAGGGTGAATGTTAACTGAGTCAGTACACTGAGGGGAGACAGGGTGAATGGTAACAGAGTCAGTACACAGTGAGGGGAGACAGGGTGAATGGTATTTGAGTCAGTACACAGTGAGGGGAGAGAGGGTGAATGGTAACTGAGTCAGTACATAGTGAAGGAAGACAGGGTGAATGGTAACTGAGTCAGTAACAGTGAGGGGCGACAGGGTGAATGGTAACTGAGCCAGTACACAGTGAGGGGAGACAGGGTGAATGGTAACTGAGTCAGTACACAGTGAGGGGAGACAGGGTGAATGGTAACTGAGTCAGTACACTGTGAGGGGAGACAGGGTGAATGGTATTTGAGGCAGTACACAGTATTGGGAGACAGGGTGAATGGAACTGAGTCAGTACACAGTGAGGGGAGACAGGGTGAATGGTAACTGAGTCAGTACACAGTGGGGGAGACAGGGTGAATGGTAACTGAGTCAGTACACAGTGAGGGGAGACAGGGTGAATGGTAACTGAGTCAGTACACAGAGAGGGGAGACAGGGTGAATGGTAACTGAGTCAGTACACTGTGAGGGGAGACAGGGTGAATGGTATTTGAGTCAGTACACAGTATTGGGAGACAGGGTGAATGATAACTGAGTCAGTACACAGTGAGGGGAGACAGGGTGAATGGTAACAGAGTCAGTACACAGTGAGGGGAGACAGGGTGAATGGTAACTGAGTCAGTACACTGAGGGGAGACAGGGTGAATGGTAAGTGAGTCAGTAACAGTGAGCGGAGACAGGGTGAAAGGTAACTGAGTCAGTACACAGTGAGGGGAGACAGGGTGAATGGTAACTGAGTCAGTACACAGTGAGGGGAGACAGGGTGAATGGTAACTGAGTCAGTACACAGTGAGGGGAGACAGGGTGAATGGTAACTGAGTCAGTACACAGTGAGGGGAGACAGGGTGAATGGTAACTGAGTAAGTACACAGTGAGGGGAGACAGGGTGAATGGTAACTGAGTCAGTACACAGTGTGGGGAGACAGGGTGAATGGTAACTGAGTCAGTACACAGTGAGGGGAGACAGGGTGAATGGTAACTGAGTCAGTACACAGTGAGGGGAGACAGGGTGAATGTAAACTGAGTCAGTACACTGTGAGGGGAGACAGGGTGAATGGTAAGTGAGTCAGTAACAGTGAGCGGAGACAGGGTGAAAGGTAACTGAGTCAGGACACAGTGAGGGGAGACAGGGTGAATGGTAACTGAGTCAGTACACAGTGAGGGGAGACAGGGTGAATGGTAACTGAGTCAGTACACAGAGAGGGGAGACAGGGTGAATGGTAACTGAGTCAGTACACTGTGAGGGGAGACAGGGTGAATGGTATTTGAGTCAGTACACAGTGATGGGAGACAGGGTGAATGGTAACTGAGTCAGTACACAGTGAGGGGAGACAGGGTGAATGGTAACTGAGTCAGTACACAGTGTGGGGAGACAGGGTGAATGGTAACTGAGTAAGTACACAGTGAGGGGAGACATGGTGAATGGTAACTGAGTCAGTACACAGTGAGGGGAGACAGGGTGAATGGTAACTGAGTCAGTACACAGTGAGGGGAGACAGGGTGAATGGTAACTGAGTCAGTACACAGTGAGGGGAAAAAGGGTGAATGTTAACTGAGTCAGTACACTGAGGGGAGACAGGGTGAATGGTAACAGAGTCAGTACACAGTGAGGGGAGACAGGGTGAATGGTAACTGAGTCAGTACACTGAGGGGAGACAGGGTGAATGGTAACTGAGTCAGTACACAGTGAGGGGAGACAGGGTGAATGGTATTTGAGTCAGTACACAGTGAGGGGAGAGAGGGTGAATGGTAACTGAGTGAGTACATAGTGAAGGAAGACAGGGTGAATGGTAACTGAGTCAGTAACAGTGAGGGGAGACAGGGTGAATGGTAACTGAGTCAGTACACAGTGAGGGGAGACATGGTGAATGGGAACTGAGTCAGTACACAGTGAGGGGAGACAGGGTGAATGGTAACTGTCACAGTACACAGTGAGGGGAGACAGGGTGAATGGTAAGTGAGTCAGTAACAGTGAGCAGAGACAGGGTGAATGGTAACTGGGTCAGTACAAAGTGAGGGGAGACAGGGCGAATGGAAACTGAGTCAGTACACAGTGAGGGGAGACAGGGTGAATGGTAACTCAGTCAGTACACAGTGAGGGGAGACAGGGTGAATGGTAACTGAGTCAGTGCACAGTGAGGCGAGACAGGGTGAATGGTAACTGAGTCAGTACACAGTGAGGGGAGACAGGGTGAATGGTAACTGTCTCAGTACACAGTGAGGGGAGACAGGGTGAATGGTAAGTGAGTCAGTAACAGTGAGCGGAGACAGGGTGAATGGTAACTGGGTCAGTACACAGTGAGGGGAGACAGGGCGAATGGAAACTGAGTCAGTACACAGTGAGGGGAGACAGGGTGAATGGTAACTGAGTCAGTACACTGTGAGGGGAAAAAGGGTGAATGTTAACTGAGTCAGTACACTGAGGGGAGACAGGGTGAATGGTAACAGAGTCAGTACACAGTGAGGGGAGACAGGGTGAATGGTATTTGAGTCAGTACACAGTGAGGGGAGAGAGGGTGAATGGTAACTGAGTCAGTACATAGTGAAGGAAGACAGGGTGAATGGTAACTGAGTCAGTAACAGTGAGGGGAGACAGGGTGAATGGTAACTGAGTCAGTACACAGTGAGGGGAGACAGGGTGAATGGTAACTGAGTCAGTACACAGTGAGGGGAGACAGTGTGAATGGTAACTGAGTCAGTACACTGTGAGGGGAGACAGGGTGAATGGTATTTGAGGCAGTACACAGTATTGGGAGACAGGGTGAATGGTAACTGAGTCAGTACACAGTGAGGGGAGACAGGGTGAATGGTAACTGAGTCAGTACACAGTGGGGGGAGACAGGGTGAATGGTAACTGAGTCAGTACACAGTAAGGGGAGACAGGGTGAATGGTAACTGAGTCAGTACACAGAGAGGGGAGACAGGGTGAATGGTAACTGAGTCAGTACACTGTGAGGGGAGACAGGGTGAATGGTATTTGAGTCAGTACACAGTATTGGGAGACAGGGTGAATGGTAACTGAGTCAGTACACAGTGAGGGGAGACAGGGTGAATGGTAACAGAGTCAGTACACAGTGAGGGGAGACAGGGTGAATGTTAACTGAGTCAGTACACTGAGGGGAGACAGGGTGAATGGTAAGTGAGTCAGTAACAGTGAGCGGAGACAGGGTGAAAGGTAACTGAGTCAGTACACAGTGAGGGGAGACAGGGTGAATGGTAACTGAGTCAGTACACAGTGAGGGGAGACAGGGTGAATGGTAACTGAGTCAGTACACAGTGAGGGGAGACAGGGTGAATGGTAACTGAGTCAGTACACTGTGAGTGGAGACAGGGTGAATGGTATTTGAGACAGTGCACAGTATTGGGAGACAGGGTGAATGGTAACTGGGACAGCACACAGTGATGGGAGACAGTGTGAATGGTAACTGAGTCAGTACACGGTGAGGGGAGACAGGGTGAATGGTAACTCAGTCAGTATACAGTGAGGGGAGACAGGGTGAATGGTAACTGAGTCAGTACACAGTGAGGGGAGACAGGGTGAATGGTAACTGAGTCAGTACACAGTGATGGGAGACAGGGTGAATGGTAACTGAGTGAGTAAACAGTGAGGGGTGACAGGGTGAATGGTAACAGAGTCAGTACACAGTGAGGGGAGACAGGGTGAATGGTATTTGAGTCAGTACACAGTATTGGGAGACAGGGTGAATGGTAACTGAGTCAGTACACAGTGAGGGGAAAAAGGTTGAATGTTAACTGAGTCAGTACACTGAGGGGAGACAGGGTGAATGGTAACAGAGTCAGCACACAGTGAGGGGAGACAGGGTGAATGGTAACTGAGTCAGTACACTGAGGGGAGACGGTGAATGGTAACTGAGTCAGTACACAGTGAGGGGAGACAGGGTGAATGGTATCTGAGTAAGTACACAGTGAGGGGAGACAGGGTGAATGGTAACTCAGTCAGAACACAGTGAGGGGAGACAAGGTGAAAGGTAACTGAGTCAGTACACAGTGAGGGGAGACAGGGTGAAAGGTATTTGAGTCAGTACACAGTGAGGGGAGATAGGGTGAATGGTAACTCAGTCAGTACACAGTGAGGGGAGACAGGGTGAATGGTAACTGAGTCAGTACACAGTGAGGGGAGACAGGGTGAATGGTACCTGTCTCAGTACACAGTGAGGGGAGACAGGGTGAATGGTAAGTGAGTCAGTAACAGTGAGCGGAGACAGGGTGAATGGTAACTGGGTCAGTACACAGTGAGGGGAGACAGGGCGAATGGAAACTGAGTCAGTACACAGTGAGGGGAGAGAGGGTGAATGGTAACTGAGTCAGTACAAAGTGAAGGAAGACAGGGTGAATGGTAACTGAGTCAGTAACAGTGAGGGGAGACAGGGTGAATGGTAACTGAGTCAGTACACAGTGAGGGGAGACAGGGTGAATGGTAACTGAGTCAGTACACAGTGAGGGGAGACAGTGTGAATGGTAACTGAGTCAGTAAACTGTGAGGGGAGACAGGGTGAATGGTATTTGAGGCAGTACACAGTATTGGGAGACAGGGTGAATGGTAACTGAGTCAGTACACAGTGAGGGGAGACAGGGTGAATGGTAACTGAGTCAGTACACAGTGGGGGGAGACAGGGTGAATGGTAACTGAGTCAGTACACAGAGAGGGGAGACAGGGTGAATGGTAACTGAGTCAGTACACTGTGAGGGGAGACAGGGTGAATGGTATTTGAGTCAGTACACAGTATTGGGAGACAGGGTGAATGGTAACTGAGTCAGTACACAGTGAGGGGAGACAGGGTGAATGGTAACAGAGTCAGTACACAGTGAGGGGAGACAGGGTGAATGGTAACTGAGTCAGTACACTGAGGGGAGACAGGGTGAATGGTAAGTGAGTCAGTAACAGTGAGCGGAGACAGGGTGAAAGGTAACTGAGTCAGTACACAGTGAGGGGAGACAGGGTGAATGGTAACTGAGTCAGTACACAGTGAGGGGAGACAGGGTGAATGGTAACTGAGTCAGTACACAGTGAGGGGAGACAGGGTGAATGGTAACTGAGTCAGTACACTGTGAGTGGAGACAGGGTGAATGGTATTTGAGACAGTGCACAGTATTGGGAGACAGGGTGAATGGTAACTGAGTCAGTACACAGTGAGGGGAGACAGGGTGAATGGTAACTGAGTCAGTACACAGTGATGGGAGACAGGGTGAATGGTAACTGAGTCAGTACACAGTGAGGGGAAAAAGGGTGAATGGTAACTGAGTCAGTACACATTGAGGGAAGACAGGGTGAATGGTAACTGAGTCAGTACACAGTGAGGGGAGACAGGGCGAATGGAAACTGAGTCAGTACACAGTGAGGGGAGACAGGGTGAATGGTAACTCAGTCAGTACACAGTGATGGGAGACAGGGTGAATGGTAACTGAGTCTGTACAGAGTGAGGGGAGACAGGGTGAATGGTAACTGGGACAGCACACAGTGATGGGAGACAGTGTGAATGGTAACTGAGTCAGTACACGGTGAGGGGAGACAGGGTGAATGGTAACTCAGTCAGTATACAGTGAGGGGAGACAGGGTGAATGGTAACTGAGTCAGTACACAGTGAGGGGAGACAGGGTGAATGGTAACTGAGTCAGTACACAGTGATGGGAGACAGGGTGAATGGTAAATGAGTGAGTAAACAGTGAGGGGTGACAGGGTGAATGGTAACAGAGTCAGTACACAGTGAGGGGAGACAGGGTGAATGGTATTTGAGTCAGTACACAGTATTGGGAGACAGGGTGAATGGTAACTGAGTCAGTACACAGTGAGGGGAAAAAGGTTGAATGTTAACTGAGTCAGTACACTGAGGGGAGACAGGGTGAATGGTAACAGAGTCAGCACACAGTGAGGGGAGATAGGGTGAATGGTAACTCAGTCAGTACACAGTGAGGGGAGACAGGGTGAATGGTAACTGAGTCAGTACACAGTGAGGGGAGACAGGGTGAATGGTAACTGTCTCAGTACACAGTGAGGGGAGACAGGGTGAATGGTAAGTGAGTCAGTAACAGTGAGCGGAGACAGGGTGAATGGTAACTGGGTCAGTACACAGTGAGGGGAGACAGGGCGAATGGAAACTGAGTCAGTACACAGTGAGGGGAGACAGGGTGAATGGTAACTGTGTCAGTACACAGTGAGGGGAGACAGGGCGAATGGAAACTGAGTCAGTACACAGTGAGGGGAGACAGGGTGAATGGTAACTCAGTCAGGACACAGTGAGGGGAGACAGGGTGAATGGTATTTGAGTCAGTACACAGTGAGGGAAGTCAGGGTGAATGGTAACTGAGTCAGTAACAGTGAGGGGAGACAGGGCGAATGGAAACTGAGTCAGTACACAGTGAGGGGAGACAGGGTGAAAGGTATTTGAGTCAGTACACAGTGAGGGGAGACAGGGTGAATGGTAACTCAGTCAGTACACAGTGAGGGGAGAAAGGGTGAATGGTAACTGAGTCAGTACACTGTGAGGGGAGACAGGGTGAATGGTAAGTGAGTCAGTAACAGTGAGCGGAGACAGGGTGAAAGGTAACTGAGTCAGTACACAGTGAGGGGAGACATGGTGAAAGGTAACTGAGTCAGTACACAGTGAGGGGAGACAGGGTGAATGGTATTTGAGTCAGTACACAGTGATGGGGGACAGGGTGAATGGTAACTGAGTCAGTACACAGTGACGGGAGACAGGGTGAATGGTAACAGAGTCAGTACACAGTGAGGGGAGACAGGGTGAATGGTAACTGAGTCAGTACACAGTGAGGGGAGACAGGGTGAATGGTAAGTGAGTCAGTAACAGTGAGCGGAGACAGGGTGAATGGTAACTGGGTCAGTACACAGTGAGGGGAGACAGGGCGAATGGAAACTGAGTCAGTACACAGTGAGGGGAGACAGGGTGAATGGTAACTGAGTCAGTACACAGTGAGGGGAGACAGGGCGAATGGAAACTGAGTCAGTACACAGTGAGGGGAGACAGGGTGAATGGTAACTCAGTCAGCACACAGTGAGGGGAGACAGGGTGAATGGAATTTGTGTCAGTACACAGTGAGGGAAGACAGGGTGAAAGGTATTTGAGTCAGTACACAGTGAGGGGAGACAGGGTGAATGGTAACTGAGTCAGTACACAGTGAGGGGAGACAGGGCGAATGGAAACTGAGTCAGTACACAGTGAGGGGAGACAGGGTGAAAGGTATTTGAGTCAGTACACAGTGAGGGGAGACAGGGTGAATGGTAAGTGAGTCAGTACACAGTGAGGGGAGACAGGGTGAATGGTAACTCAGTCAGTACACAGTGAGGGGAGACAGGGTGAATGGTAACTGAGTCAGTAACAGTGAGGGGAGACAGGGTGAATATAAACTGAGTCAGTACACAGAGAGGGGAGACAAGGTGAATGGTAACTGAGTCAGTACACTGTGAGGGGAGACAGGGTGAATGGTATTTGAGTCAGTACACAGTATTAGGAGACAGGGTGAATGGTAACTGAGTCATTACACAGTGAGGGGAGACAGGGTGAATGGTAACTGAGTCAGTACACAGTGGGGGGAGACAGGGTGAATGGTAACTGAGTCAGTACACAGTGAGGGGAGACAGGGTGAATGGTAACTGAGTCAGTACACAGTGAGGGGAGACAGGGTGAATGGTAACTGAGTCAGTACACAGTGAGGGGAGACAGGGTGAATGGTAACTGAGTCAGTACACAGTGAGGGGAAAAATGGTGAATGTTAACTGAGTCAGTATACTGAGGGGAGACAGGGTGAATGGTAACAGTGTCAGTACACAGTGAGGGGAGACAGGGTGAATGGTAACTGAGTCAGTACACTGAGGGGAGACAGGGTGAATGGTAACTGAGTCAGTACACAGTGAGGGGAGACAGGGTGAATGTTATTTGAGTCAGTACACAGTAGGGGAGAGAGGGTGAATGGTAACTGAGTCAGTACATAGTGAAGGAAGACAGGGTGAATGGTAACTGAGTCAGAACACAGTGAGGGGAGACAGGGTGAATGGTAACTCAGTCAGTACACAGTGAGGGGAGACAGGGTGAATGGTAACTGAGTCAGTACACAGTGAGGGGAGAGACGGTGAATGGTAACTGTCTCAGTACACAGTGAGGGGAGACAGGGTGAATGGTAAGTGAGTCAGTAACAGTGAGCGGAGACAGGGTGAATGGTAACTGGGTCAGTACACAGTGAGGGGAGACAGGGCGAATGGAAACTGAGTCAGTACACAGTGAGTGGAGACAGGGTGAATGGTAACTGAGTCAGTACACAGTGAGGGGAGACAGGGTTAATGGTAACTGAGTCAGTACACAGTGAGGGGAGACAGGGTGAATGGTAACTGAGTCAGTACACAGTGAGGGGAGACAGGGTGAATGGTAACTGAGTCAGTACACAGTGAGGGGAGACAGGGTTAAGGGTAACTGAGTCAGTACACAGTATTGGGAGGCAGGGTGAATGGTAACTGAGTCAGTACACAGTGAGGGGAGACAGGGTGAATGGTAACTGAGTCAGTACACAGTGAGGGGAGACAGGGTGAATGGTAACTCAGTCCGTACACAGTGAGGGGAGACAGGGTGAAAGGTATTTGAGTCAGTACACAGTGAGGGGAGACAGGGTGAATGGTAAGTGAGTCAGTACACAGTGAGGGGAGACAGGGTGAATGGTAACTCAGTCAGTACACAGTGAGGGGAGACAGGGTGAATGGTAACTGAGTCAGTAACAGTGAGGGGAGACAGGGTGAATATAAACTGAGTCAGTACACAGAGAGGGGAGACAAGGTGAATGGTAACTGAGTCAGTACACTGTGAGGGGAGACAGGGTGAATGGTATTTGAGTCAGTACACAGTATTAGGAGACAGGGTGAATGGTAACTGAGTCATTACACAGTGAGGGGAGACAGGGTGAATGGTAACTGAGTCAGTACACAGTGGGGGGAGACAGGGTGAATGGTAACTGAGTCAGTACACAGTGAGGGGAGACAGGGTGAATGGTAACTGAGTCAGTACACAGTGAGGGGAGACAGGGTGAATGGTAACTGAGTCAGTACACAGTGAGGGGAGACAGGGTGAATGGTAACTGAGTCAGTACACAGTGAGGGGAAAAATGGTGAATGTTAACTGAGTCAGTATACTGAGGGGAGACAGGGTGAATGGTAACAGTGTCAGTACACAGTGAGGGGAGACAGGGTGAATGGTAACTGAGTCAGTACACTGAGGGGAGACAGGGTGAATGGTAACTGAGTCAGTACACAGTGAGGGGAGACAGGGTGAATGTTATTTGAGTCAGTACACAGTAGGGGAGAGAGGGTGAATGGTAACTGAGTCAGTACATAGTGAAGGAAGACAGGGTGAATGGTAACTGAGTCAGAACACAGTGAGGGGAGACAGGGTGAATGGTAACTCAGTCAGTACACAGTGAGGGGAGACAGGGTGAATGGTAACTGAGTCAGTACACAGTGAGGGGAGAGACGGTGAATGGTAACTGTCTCAGTACACAGTGAGGGGAGACAGGGTGAATGGTAAGTGAGTCAGTAACAGTGAGCGGAGACAGGGTGAATGGTAACTGGGTCAGTACACAGTGAGGGGAGACAGGGCGAATGGAAACTGAGTCAGTACACAGTGAGTGGAGACAGGGTGAATGGTAACTGAGTCAGTACACAGTGAGGGGAGACAGGGTGAATGGTAACTGAGTCAGTACACAGTGAGGGGAGACAGGGTGAATGGTAACTGAGTCAGTACACAGTGAGGGGAGACAGGGTTAAGGGTAACTGAGTCAGTACACAGTATTGGGAGGCAGGGTGAATGGTAACTGAGTCAGTACACAGTGAGGGGAGACAGGGTGAATGGTAACTGAGTCAGTACACAGTGAGGGGAGACAGGGTGAATGGTAACTCAGTCCGTACACAGTGAGGGGAGACAGGGTGAATGGTATTTGAGTCAGTACACAGTGAGGGGAGACAGGGTGAATGGTAACTGAGTCAGTACACAGTGAGGGGAGACAGGGCGAATGGAAACTGAGTCAGTACACAGTGAGGGGAGACAGGGTGAAAGGTATTTGAGTCAGTACACAGTGAGGGGAGATAGGGTGAATGGTAACTCAGTCAGTACACAGTGAGGGGAGACTGGGTGAATGGTAACTCAGTCAGTACACAGTGAGGGGAGACAGGGTGAATGGTAACTGAGTCAGTACACAGTGAGGGGAGACAGGGCGAATGCAAACTGAGTCAGTACACAGTGAGGGGAGACAGGGTGAATGGTATTTGAGTCAGTACACAGTGAGGGGAGACAGGGTGAATGCTAACTGAGTCAGTACACTGTGAGGGGAGACAGGGTGAATGGTAAGTGAGTCAGTAACAGTGAGCGGAGACAGGGTGAAAGGTAAATGAGTCAGTACACAGTGAGGGGAGACAGGGTGAATGGTAACTGAGTCAGTACACAGTGAAGGGAAAAAGGGTGAATGGTAACTGAGTCAGTACACTGTGAGGGGAGAAAGGGTGAATGGTAACTCAGTCAGTACACAGTGAGGGGAGACAGGGTGAATGGAAACTAAGTCAGTACACAGTAAGGGGAGACAGAGTGAAAGGTAACTGAGTCAGTACACAGTGAGGGGAGACAGGGTGAATGGTAACTCAGTCAGTACACAGTGAGGGGAGACAGGGTGAATGGTAAGTGAGTCAGTAACAGTGAGCGGAGACAGGGTGAAAGGTAACTGAGTCAGTACACAGTGAGGGGAGACAGGGTGAATGGTAACTGAGTCAGTACACAGTGAGGGGAGACAGGGTGAATGGTAACTGAGTCAGTACACAGAGAGGGGAGACAGGGTGAATGGTAACTGAGTCAGTACACTGTGAGGGGAGACAGGGTGAACGGTATTTGAGTCAGTACACAGTGTTGGGAGACAGGGTGAATGGTAACTGAGTCAGAACACAGTGAGGGGAAAAAGGGTGAATGTTAACTGAGTCAGTACACTGAGGGGAGACAGGGTGAATGGTAAAAGAGTCAGTACACAGTGAGGGGAGACAGGGTGAATGGTAACAGAGTCAGTACACTGAGGGGAGACAGGGTGAATGGTAACTGAGTCAGTACACAGTGAGGGGAGACAGGGTGAATGGTAACTGAGTCAGAACACAGTGAGGGGAGACAGGGTGAATGGTAACTGAGTCAGTACACAGTGAGGGGAGACAGGGTGAATGGTAACTGTCTCAGTACACAGTGAGGGGAGACAGGGTGAATGGTAAGTGAGTCAGTAACAGTGAGCGGAGACAGGGTGAATGGTAACTGGGTCAGTACACAGTGAGGGGAGACAGGGCGAATGGAAACTGAGTCAGTACACAGTGAGGGAGACAGGGTGAATGGTAACTGAGTCAGTACATAGTGAGGGGAGACTGGGTGAATGGTAACTGAGACAGTACACAGTGAGGGGAGACAGGGCGAATGGAAACTGAGTCAGTACACAGTGAGGGGAGACAGGGTGAATGGTAACTCAGTCAGTACACAGTGAGGGGAGACAGGGTGAATGGTATTTGAGTCAGTACACAGTGAGGGAAGACAGGGTGAAAGGTAACTGAGTCAGTAACAGTGAGGGGAGACAGGGCGAATGGAAACTGAGTCAGTACACAGTGAGGGGAGACAGGGTGAAAGGTATTTGAGTCAGTACACAGTCAGGGGAGACAGGGTGAATGGTAAGTGAGTCAGTACACAGTGAGGGGAGACAGGGTGAATGGTAACTGAGTCAGTAACAGTGAGGGGAGAAAGAGTGAATGTAAACTGAGTCAGTACACAGAGAGGGGAGACAGGGTGAATGGTAACTGAGTCAGTACACTGTGAGGGGAGACAGGGTGAATGGTATTTGAGTCAGTACACAGTATTGGGAGACAGGGTGAATGGTAACTGAGTCATTACACAGTGAGGGGAGACAGGGTGAATGGTAACTGAGTCAGTACACAGTGGGGGGAGACAGGATGAATGGTAACTGAGTCAGTACACAGTGAGGGGAGACAGGGTGAATGGTAACTGAGTCAGTACACAGTGAGGGGAGACAGGGTGAATGGTAACTGAGTCAGTACACAGTGAGGGGAGACAGGGTGAATGGTAACTGAGTCAGTACACTGTGAGGGGAAAAATGGTGAATGTTAACTGAGTCAGTACACTGAGGGGAGACAGGGTGAATGGTAACAATGTCAGTACACAGTGAGGGGAGACAGGGTGAATGGTAACTGAGTCAGTACACTGAGGGGAGACAGGGTGAAAGGTAATTGAGTCAGTACACAGTGAGGGGAGACAGGGTGAATGGTAACTGAGTCAGTACACAGTGAGGGGAGACAGGGTGAATGGTATTTGAGTCAGTGCACAGTAGGGGAGAGAGGGTGAATGGTACCTGAGTCAGTACACAGTGAGGGGAGACAGGGTGAATGGTAACTGAGTCAGTACACAGTGAGGGGAGACAGGGTGAATGGTAACTGAGTCAGTACATAGTGAAGGAAGACAGGGTGAATGGTAACTGAGTCAGAACACAGTGAGGGGAGACAGGGTGAAAGGTAACTGAGTCAGTACACAGTGAGGGGAGACAGGGTGAATGGCAACTCAGTCAGTACACGGTGAGGGGAGACAGGGTGAATGGTAACTCAGTCAGAACACAGTGAGGGGAGAAAGGGTGAATGGTAACTGAGTCAGTACACAGTGATGGGAGACAGGGTGAATGGTAACTGAGTGAGTACACAGTGAGGGGAGACAGGGTGAATGGTAACAGAGTCAGTACACAGTGAGGGGAGACAGGGTGAATGGTATTTGAGTCAGTACACAGTGATGGGGGACAGGGTGAATGGTAACTGAGTCAGTACACAGTGAGGGGAGACATGGTGAATGGTAACAGAGTCAGTACACAGTGAGGGGAGACAGGGTGAATGGTAACTGAGTCAGTACACAGTGAGGGGAGACAGGGTGAATGGTAAGTGAGTCAGTAACAGTGAGCGGAGACAGGGTGAATGGTAACTGGGTCAGTACACAGTGAGGTGAGACAGGGCGAATGGAAACTGAGTCAGTACACAGTGAGGGGAGACACGGTGAATGGTAACTGAGTCAGTACACAGTGAGGGGAGACAGGGCGAATGGAAACTGAGTCAGTACACAGTGAGGGGAGACATGGTGAATGGTAACTCAGTCAGCACACAGTGAGGGGAGACAGGGTGAATGGTAACTGAGTCAGTAACAGTGAGGGGAGACAGGGTGAATGTAAACTGAGTCAGTACAAAGAGAGGGGAGACAACGTGAATGGTAACTGAGTCAGTACACTGTGAGGGGAGACAGGGTGAATGGTAACTCAGTCAGTACACAGTGAGGGGAGACAGGGTGAATGGTATTTGAGTCAGTACACAGTGAGGGAAGACAGGGTGAAAGGTAACTGAGTCAGTAACAGTGAGGGGAGACAGGGCGAATGGAAACTGAGTCAGTACACAGTGAGGGGAGACAGGGTGAAAGGTATTTGAGTCAGTACACAGTCAGGGGAGACAGGGTGAATGGTAAGTGAGTCAGTACACAGTGAGGGGAGACAGGGTGAATGGTAACTGAGTCAGTAACAGTGAGGGGAGAAAGAGTGAATGTAAACTGAGTCAGTACACAGAGAGGGGAGACAGGGTGAATGGTAACTGAGTCAGTACACTGTGAGGGGAGAAGGGTGAATGGTATTTGAGTCAGTACACAGTATTGGGAGACAGGGTGAATGGTAACTGAGTCATTACACAGTGAGGGGAGACAGGGTGAATGGTAACTGAGTCAGTACACAGTGGGGGGAGACAGGATGAATGGTAACTGAGTCAGTACACAGTGAGGGGAGACAGGGTGAATGGTAACTGAGTCAGTACACAGTGAGGGGAGACAGGGTGAATGGTAACTGAGTCAGTACACAGTGAGGGGAGACAGGGTGAATGGTAACTGAGTCAGTACACTGTGAGGGGAAAAATGGTGAATGTTAACTGAGTCAGTACACTGAGGGGAGACAGGGTGAATGGTAACAATGTCAGTACACAGTGAGGGGAGACAGGGTGAATGGTAACTGAGTCAGTACACTGAGGGGAGACAGGGTGAAAGGTAATTGAGTCAGTACACAGTGAGGGGAGACAGGGTGAATGGTAACTGAGTCAGTACACAGTGAGGGGAGACAGGGTGAATGGTATTTGAGTCAGTACACAGTAGGGGAGAGAGGGTGAATGGTAACTGAGTCAGTACACAGTGAGGGGAGACAGGGTGAATGGTAACTGAGTCAGTACACAGTGAGGGGAGACAGGGTGAATGGTAACTGAGTCAGTACATAGTGAAGGAAGACAGGGTGAATGGTAACTGAGTCAGAACACAGTGAGGGGAGACAGGGTGAAAGGTAACTGAGTCAGTACACAGTGAGGGGAGACAGGGTGAATGGCAACTCAGTCAGTACACGGTGAGGGGAGACAGGGTGAATGGTAACTCAGTCAGAACACAGTGAGGGGAGAAAGGGTGAATGGTAACTCAGTCAGTACACAGTGATGGGAGACAGGGTGAATGGTAACTGAGTGAGTACACAGTGAGGGGAGACAGGGTGAATGGTAACAGAGTCAGTACACAGTGAGGGGAGACAGGGTGAATGGTATTTGAGTCAGTACACAGTGATGGGGGACAGGGTGAATGGTAACTGAGTCAGTACACAGTGACGGGAGACAGGGTGAATGGTAACAGAGTCAGTACACAGTGAGGGGAGACAGGGTGAATGGTAACTGAGTCAGTACACAGTGAGGGGAGACAGGGTGAATGGTAAGTGAGTCAGTAACAGTGAGCGGAGACAGGGTGAATGGTAACTGGGTCAGTACACAGTGAGGTGAGACAGGGCGAATGGAAACTGAGTCAGTACACAGTGAGGGGAGACACGGTGAATGGTAACTGAGTCAGTACACAGTGAGGGGAGACAGGGCGAATGGAAACTGAGTCAGTACACAGTGAGGGGAGACAGGGTGAATGGTAACTCAGTCAGCACACAGTGAGGGGAGACAGGGTGAATGGTAACTGAGTCAGTAACAGTGAGGGGAGACAGGGTGAATGTAAACTGAGTCAGTACAAAGAGAGGGGAGACAAGGTGAATGGTAACTGAGTCAGTACACTGTGAGGGGAGACAGGGTGTATGGTATTTGAGTCAGTACGCAGTATTAGGAGACAGGGTGAATGGTAACTGAGTCATTACACAGTGAGGGGAGACAGGGTGAATGGTAACTGAGTCAGTACACAGTGAGGGGAGACAGGGTGAATGGTAACTGAGTCAGTACACAGTGAGGGGAGACAGGGTGAATGGTAACTGAGTCAGTACACAGTGAGGGGAAAAATGGTGAATGTTAACTGAGTCAGTATACTGAGGGGAGACAGGGTGAATGGTAACAGTGTCAGTACACAGTGAGGGGAGACAGGGTGAATGGTAACTGAGTCAGTACACTGAGGGGAGACAGGGTGAATGGTAACTGAGTCAGTACACAGTGAGGGGAGACAGGGTGAATGTTATTTGAGTCAGTACACAGTAGGGGAGAGAGGGTGAATGGTAACTGAGTCAGTACATAGTGAAGGAAGACAGGGAGAATGGTAACTGAGTCAGAACACAGTGAGGGGAGACATGGTGAAAGGTAACTGAGTCAGTACACAGTGAGGGGAGACAGGGTGAATGGTAACTGGGTCAGTACACAGTGAGGGGAGACAGGGCGAATGGAAACTGAGTCAGTACACAGTGAGGGGAGACAGGGTGAATGGTAACTGAGTCAGTACACAGTGAGGGGAGACAGGGCGAATGGACACTGAGTCAGTACACAGTGAGGGGAGACAGGGTGAATGGTAACTCAGTCCGTACACAGTGAGGGGAGACAGGGTGAATGGTATTTGAGTCAGTACACAGTGAGGGGAGACAGGGTGAATGGTAACTGAGTCAGTACACAGAGAGGGAAGACAGGGTGAATGGTAACTGAGTCAGTAACAGTGAGGGGAGACAGGGTGAATGGTAACTGAGTCAGTACACTGAGGGGAGACAGGGCGAATGGAAACTGAGTCAGTACACAGTGAGGGGAGACAGGATGTAAGGTATTTGAGTCAGTACACAGTGAGGGGAGACAGGGTGAATGGTAACTCAGTCAGTACACAGTGAGGGGAGACTGGGTGAATGGTAACTCAGTAAGTACACAGTGAGGGGAGACAGGGTGAATGGTAACTGAGTCAGTACACAGTGAGGGGAGACAGGGCGAATGCAAACTGAGTCAGTACACAGTGAGGGGAGACAGGGTGAATGGTATTTGAGTCAGTACACAGTGAGGGGAGACAGGGTGAATGTTAACTGAGTCACTACACTGTGAGGGGAGACAGGGTGAATGGTAAGTGAGTCAGTAACAGTGAGGGGAGACAGGGTGAAAGGTAAATGAGTCAGTACACAGTGAGGGGAGACAGGGTGAATGGAAACTGAGTCAGTACACAGTAAGGGGAGACAGAGTGAAAGGTAACTGAGTCAGTACACAGTGAGGGGAGACAGGGTGAATGGTAACTCAGTTAGTACACAGTGAGGGGAGACAGGGTGAATGGTAACTCAGTCAGTACACAGTGAGGGGAGACAGGGTGAATGGTAACTGAGTCAGTACACAGTGAGGGGAGACAGGGTGAATGTAAACTGAGTGAGTACACTGTGAGGGGAGACAGGGTGAATGGTAAGTGAGTCAGTAACAGTGAGCGGAGACAGGGTGAAAGGTAACTGAGTCAGTACACACTGAGGGGAGACAGGGTGAATGGTAACTGAGTCAGTACACAGTGAGGGGAGACAGGGTGAATGGTAACTGAGTCAGTACACAGTGAGGGGAGACAGGGTGAATGGTAACTGAGTCAGTACACAGAGAGGGGAGACAGGGTGAATGGTAACTGAGTCAGTACACTGTGAGGGGAGACAGGGTGAATGGTATTTGAGTCAGTACACAGTATTGGGAGACAGGGTGAATGGTAACTGAGTCAGTACACAGTGAGGGGAGACAGGGTGAATGGTAACTGAGTCAGTACACAGTGGAGGGAGACAGGGTGAATGGTAACTGAGTCAGTACACAGTGAGGGGAGACAGGGTGAATGGTAACTGAGTCAGTACACAGTGAGGGGAGACAGGGTGAATGGTAACTGAGTCAGTACACAGTGAGGGGAGACAGGGTGAATGGTAACTGAGTCAGTACACTGTGAGGGGAAAAAAGGTGAATGTTAACTGAGTCAGTACACTGAGGGGAGACAGGGTGAATGGTAACTGAGTCAGTACACAGTGAGGGGAGACAGGGTGAATGGTAACTGAGTCAGTACACAGTGAGGGGAGACAGGGTGAATGGTAACAGAGTCAGTACACAGTGAGGGGAGACAGGGTGAATGGTATTTGAGTCAGTACACAGTGAGGGGAGAGAGGGTGAATGGTAACTGAGTCAGTACATAGTGAAGGAAGACAGGGTGAATGGTAACTGAGTCAGTAACAGTGAGGGGAGACAGGGTGAATGGGAACTGAGTCAGTACACAGTGAGGGGAGACAGGGTGAATGGTAACTGAGTCAGTACACAGTGAGGGGAGACAGGGTGAATGGTAACTGAGTCAGTACACTGTGAGGGGATACAGGGTGAATGGTATTTGAGACAGTACACAGTATTGGTAGACAGGGTGAATGGTAACTGAGTCAGTACACAGTGAGGGGAGACAGGGTGAATGGTAACTGAGTCAGTACACAGTGGGGGGAGACAGGGTGAATGGTAACTGAGTCAGTACACAGTGAGGGGAGACAGGGTGAATGTAAACTGAGTCAGTACACAGAGAGGGGAGACAAGGTGAATGGTAACTGAGTCAGTACACTGTGAGGGGAGACAGGGTGTATGGTATTTGAGTCAGTACACAGTATTAGGAGACAGGGTGAATGGTAACTGAGTCATTACACAGTGAGGGGAGACAGGGTGAATGGTAACTGAGTCAGTACACAGTGAGGGGAGACAGGGTGAATGGTAACTGAGTCAGTACACAGTGAGGGGAGACAGGGTGAATGGTAACTGAGTCAGTACACAGTGAGGGGAAAAATGGTGAATGTTAACTGAGTCAGTATACTGAGGGGAGACAGGGTGAATGGTAACAGTGTCAGTACACAGTGAGGGGAGACAGGGTGAATGGTAACTGAGTCAGTACACTGAGGGGAGACAGGGTGAATGGTAACTGAGTCAGTACACAGTGAGGGGAGACAGGGTGAATGTTATTTGAGTCAGTACACAGTAGGGGAGAGAGGGTGAATGGTAACTGAGTCAGTACATAGTGAAGGAAGACAGGGTGAATGGTAACTGAGTCAGAACACAGTGAGGGGAGACATGGTGAAAGGTAACTGAGTCAGTACACAGTGAGGGGAGACAGGGTGAATGGTAACTCAGTCAGTACACAGTGAGGGGAGACAGGGTGAATGGTATTTGAGTCAGTACACAGTGAGGGGAGACAGGGTGAATGGTAACTGAGTCAGTACACAGAGAGGGAAGACAGGGTGAATGGTAACTGAGTCAGTAACAGTGAGGGGAGACAGGGTGAATGGTAACTGAGTCAGTACACTGAGGGGAGACAGGGCGAATGGAAACTGAGTCAGTACACAGTGAGGGGAGACAGGATGTAAGGTATTTGAGTCAGTACACAGTGAGGGGAGACAGGGTGAATGGTAACTCAGGCAGTACACAGTGAGGGGAGACTGGGTGAATGGTAACTCAGTCAGTACACAGTGAGGGGAGACAGGGTGAATGGTAACTGAGTCAGTACACAGTGAGGGGAGACAGGGCGAATGCAAACTGAGTCAGTACACAGTGAGGGGAGACAGGGTGAATGGTATTTGAGTCAGTACACAGTGAGGGGAGACAGGATGAATGTTAACTGAGTCAGTACACTGTGAGGGGAGACAGGGTGAATGGTAAGTGAGTCAGTAACAGTGAGGGGAGACAGGGTGAAAGGTAAATGAGTCAGTACACAGTGAGGGGAGACAGGGTGAATGCTAACTGAGTCAGTACACAGTGAAGGGAAAAAGGGTGAATGGTAACTGAGTCAGTACACTGTGAGGGGAGAAAGGGTGAATGGTAACAAAGTCAGTACACAGTAAGGGGAGACAGAGTGAAAGGAAACTGAGTCAGTACACAGTGAGGGGAGACAGGGTGAATGGTAACTCAGTTAGTACACAGTGAGGGGAGACAGGGTGAATGGTAACTCAGTCAGTACACAGTGAGGGGAGACAGGGTGAATGGTAACTGAGTCAGTACACAGTGAGGGGAGACAGGGTGAATGGTAACTGAGTCAGTACACAGAGAGGGGAGACAGGGTGAATGGTAACTGAGTCAGTACACTGTGAGGGGAGACAGGGTGAATGGTATTTGAGTCAGTACACAGTATTGGGAGACAGGGTGAATGGTAACTGAGTCAGTACACAGTGAGGGGAGACAGGGTGAATGGTAACTGAGTCAGTACACAGTGGAGGGAGACAGGGTGAATGGTAACTGAGTCAGTACACAGTGAGGGGAGACAGGGTGAATGGTAACTGAGTCAGTACACAGTGAGGGGAGACAGGGTGAATGGTAACTGAGTCAGTACACAGTGAGGGGAGACAGGGTGAATGGTAACTGAGTCAGTACACTGTGAGGGGAAAAAGGGTGAATGTTAACTGAGTCAGTACACTGAGGGGAGACAGGGTGAATGGTAACTGAGTCAGTACACAGTGAGGGGAGACAGGGTGAATGGTAACTGAGTCAGTACACAGTGAGGGGAGACAGGGTGAATGGTAACAGAGTCAGTACACAGTGAGGGGAGACAGGGTGAATGGTATTTGAGTCAGTACACAGTGAGGGGAGAGAGGGTGAATGGTAACTGAGTCAGTACATAGTGAAGGAAGACAGGGTGAATGGTAACTGAGTCAGTAACAGTGAGGGGAGACAGGGTGAATGGGAACTGAGTCAGTACACAGTGAGGGGAGACAGGGTGAATGGTAACTGAGTCAGTACACAGAGAGGGGAGACAGGGTGAATGGTAACTGAGTCAGTACACTGTGAGGGGAGACAGGGTGAATGGTATTTGAGTCAGTACACAGTATTGGGAGACAGAGTGAATGGTAACTGAGTCAGTACACAGTGAGGGGAGACAGGGTGAATGGTAACAGAGTCAGTACACAGTGAGGGGAGACAGGGTGAATGGTAACTGAGTCAGTACACTGAGGGGAGACAGGGTGAATGGTAAGTGAGTCAGTAAGAGTGAGCGGAGAAAGGGTGAAAGGTAACTGAGTCAGTACACAGTGAGGGGAGACAGGGTGAATGGTAACTGAGTCAGTACACAGTGAGGGGAGACAGGGTGAATGGTAACTGAGTCAGTACACAGTGAGGGGAGACAGGGTGAATGGTAACTGAGTCAGTAAACTGTGAGTGGAGACAGGGTGAATGGTATTTGAGACCGTGCACAGTATTGGGAGACAGGGTGAATGGTAACTGAGTCAGTACACAGTGAGGGGAGACAGGGTGAATGGTAACTGAGTCAGTACACAGTGAGGGGAGACAGGGTGAATGGTAACTGAGTCAGTACACAGTGAGGGGAAAAAGGGTGAATGGTAACTGAGTCAGTACACATTGAGGGAAGACAGGGTGAATGGTAACTGAGTCAGTACACAGTGAGGGGAGACAGGGCGAATGGAAACTGAGTCAGTACACAGTGAGGGGAGACAGGGTGAATGGTAAGTGAGTCAGTACACAGTGAGGGGAGACAGGGTGAATGGTAACTCAGTCAGTACACAGTGAGGGGAGACAGGGTGAATGGTAACTGAGTCAGTAACAGTGAGGGGAGACAGGGTGAATGGTAACTCAGTCAGTACACAGAGAGGGGAGACAGGGTGAATGGTAACTGAGTCAGTACACTGTGAGGGGAGACAGGGTGAATGGTATTTGAGTCAGTACACAGTATTAGGAGACAGGGTGAATGGTAACTGAGTCAGTACACAGTGAGGGGAGACAGGGTGAATGGTAACTGAGTCAGTACACAGTGAGGGGAGACAGGGTGAATGGTAACTGAGTCAGTACACAGTGAGGGGAAAAATGGTGAATGTTAACTGAGTCAGTATACTGAGGGGAGACAGGGTGAATGGTAACAGTGTCAGTACACAGTGAGGGGAGACAGGGTGAATGGTAACTGAGTCAGTACACAGTGAGGGGAGACAGGGTGAATGTTATTTGAGTCAGTACACAGTAGGGGAGAGAGGGTGAATGGTAACTGAGTCAGTACATAGTGAAGGAAGACAGGGTGAATGGTAACTGAGTCAGAACACAGTGAGGGGAGACATGGTGAAAGGTAACTGAGTCAGTACACAGTGAGGGGAGACAGGGTGAATGGTAACTCAGTCAGTACACAGTGAGGGGAGACCGGGTGAATGGTAACTGAGTCAGTACACAGTGAGGGGAGAGAGGGTGAATGGTAACTGGGTCAGTACACAGTGAGGGGAGACAGAGCGAATGGAAACTGAGTCAGTACACAGTGAGGGGAGACAGGGTGAATGGTAACTGAGTCAGTACACAGTGAGGGGAGACAGGGCGAATGGACACTGTGGCAGTACACAGTGAGGGGAGACAGGGTGAATGGTAACTCAGTCCGTACACAGTGAGGGGAGACAGGGTGAATGGTATTTGAGTCAGTACACAGTGAGGGGAGACAGGGTGAATGGTAACTGAGTCAGTACACAGTGAGGGGAGACAGGGTGAATGGTAACTGAGTCAGTACACAGTGAGGGGAGACAGGGTGAATGGTAACTGAGTCAGTACACAGTCAGGGGAGACAGGGCGAATGGAAACTGAGTCAGTACACAGTGAGGGGAGACAGGGTGAAAGGTATTTGAGTCAGTACACAGTGAGGGGAGATAGGGTGAATGGTAACTCAGTCAGTGCACAGTGAGGGGAGACAGGGTGAATGGTAACTCAGTCAGTACACAGTGAGGGGAGACAGGGTGAATGGTAACTGAGTCAGTACAAAGTGAGGGGAGACAGGGCGAATGCAAACTGAGTCAGTACACAGTGAGGGGAGACAGGGTGAATGGTATTTGAGTCAGTACACAGTGAGGGGAGACAGGGTGAATGTTAACTGAGTCAGTACACTGTGAGGGGAGACAGGGTGAATGGTAAGTGAGTCAGTAACAGTGAGCGGAGACAGGGTGAAAGGTAAATGAGTCAGTACACAGTGAGGGGAGACAGGGTGAATGGTAACTGAGTCAGTACACAGTGAAGGGAAAAAGGATGAATGGTAACTGAGTCAGTACACTGTGAGGGGAGAAAGGGTGAATGGTAACAGAGTCAGTACACAGTGAGGGGAGACAGGGTGAATGGAAACTGAGTCAGTACACAGTAAGGGGAGACAGAGTGAAAGGTAACTGAGTCAGTACACAGTGAGGGGAGACAGGGTGAATGGTAACTCAGTCAGTACACAGTGAGGGGAGACAGGGTGAATGGTAACTCAGTCAGTACACAGTGAGGAGAGACAGGGTGAATGGTAACTGAGTCAGTACACAGTGAGGGGAGATAGGGTGAATGTAAACTGAGTGAGTACACTGTGAGGGGAGACAGGGTGAATGGTAAGTGAGTCAGTAACAGTGAGCGGAGACAGGGTGAAAGGTAACTCAGTCAGTACACAGTGAGGGGAGACAGGGTGAATGGTAACTGAGTCAGTACACAGTGAGGGGAGACAGGGTGAATGGTAACTGAGTCAGTACACAGAGAGGGGAGACAGGGTGAATGGTAACTGAGTCAGTACACTGTGAGGGGAGACAGGGTGAATGGTATTTGAGTCAGTACACAGTATTGGGAGACAGGGTGAATGGTAACTGAGTCAGTACACAGTGAGGGGAGACAGGGCGAATGGTAACTGAGTCAGTACACAGTGGAGGGAGACAGGGTGAATGGTAACTGAGTCAGTACACAGTGAGGGGAGACAGGGCGAATGGTATCTGAGTCAGTACACAGTGAGGGGAGACAGGGTGAATGGTAACTGAGTCAGTACACAGTGAGGGGAGACAGGGTGAATGGTAACTGAGTCAGTACACTGTGAGGGGAAAAAGGGTGAATGGTAACTGAGTCAGTACACAGTGGGGGGAGACAGGGTGAATGGTAACTGAGTCAGTACACAGTGAGGGGAGACAGGGTGAATGGTAACTGAGTCAGTACACAGAGAGGGGAGACAGGGTGAACGGTAACTGAGTCAGTACACTGTGAGGGGAGACAGGGTGAATGGTATTTGAGTCAGTACACAGTATTGGGAGACAGGGTGAATGGTAACTGAGTCAGTACACAGTGAGGGGAGACAGGGTGAATGGTAACAGAGTCAGTACACAGTGAGGGGAGACAGGGTGAATGGTAACTGAGTCAGTACACTGAGGGGAGACAGGGTGAATGGTAAGTGAGTCAGTAACAGTGAGCGGAGACAGGGTGAAAGGTAACTGAGTCAGTACACAGTGAGGGGAGACAGGGTGAATGGTAACTGAGTCAGTACACAGTGAGGGGAGACAGGGTGAATGGTAACTGAGTCAGTACACAGTGAGGGGAGACAGGGTGAATGGTAACTGAGTCAGTAAACTGTGAGTGGAGACAGGGTGAATGGTATTTGAGACCGTGCACAGTATTGGGAGACAGGGTGAATGGTAACTGAGTCAGTACACAGTGAGGGGAGACAGGGTGAATGGTAACTGAGTCAGTACACAGTGAGGGGAGACAGGGTGAATGGTAACTGAGTCAGTACACAGTGAGGGGAAAAAGGGTGAATGGTAACTGAGTCAGTACACATTGAGGGAAGACAGGGTGAATGGTAACTGAGTCAGTACACAGTGAGGGGAGACAGGGCGAATGGAAACTGAGTCAGTACACAGTGAGGGGAGACAGGGTGAATGGTAAGTGAGTCAGTACACAGTGAGGGGAGACAGGGTGAATGGTAACTCAGTCAGTACACAGAGAGGGGAGACAGGGTGAATGGTAACTGAGTCAGTACACTGTGAGGGGAGACAGGGTGAATGGTATTTGAGTCAGTACACAGTATTAGGAGACAGGGTGAATGGTAACTGAGTCAGTACACAGTGAGGAGAGACAGGGTGAATGGTAACTGAGTCAGTACACAGTGAGGGGAGACAGTGTGAATGGTAACTGAGTCAGTACACAGTGAGGGGAAAAATGGTGAATGTTAACTGAGTCAGTATACTGAGGGGAGACAGGGTGAATGGTAACACTGTCAGTACACAGTGAGGGGAGACAGGGTGAATGGTAACTGAGTCAGTACACAGTGAGGGGAGACAGGGTGAATGTTATTTGAGTCAGTACACAGTAGGGGAGAGAGGGTGAATGGTAACTGAGTCAGTACATAGTGAAGGAAGACAGGGTGAATGGTAACTGAGTCAGAACACAGTGAGGGGAGACATGGTGAAAGGTAACTGAGTCAGTACACAGTGAGGGGAGACAGGGTGAATGGTAACTCAGTCAGTACACAGTGAGGGGAGACCGGGTGAATGGTAACTGAGTCAGTACACAGTGAGGGGAGAGAGGGTGAATGGTAACTGGGTCAGTACACAGTGAGGGGAGACAGGGCGAATGGAAACTGAGTCAGTACACAGTGAGGGGAGACAGGGTGAATGGTAACTGAGTCAGTACACAGTGAGGGGAGACAGGGCGAATGGACACTGTGTCAGTACACAGTGAGGGGAGACAGGGTGAATGGTAACTCAGTCCGTACACAGTGAGGGGAGACAGGGTGAATGGTATTTGAGTCAGTACACAGTGAGGGGAGACAGGGTGAATGGTAACTGAGTCAGTACACAGTGAGGGGAGACAGGGTGAATGGTAACTGAGTCAGTACACAGTGAGGGGAGACAGGGTGAATGGTAACTGAGTCAGTACACAGTGAGGGGAGACAGGGCGAATGGAAACTGAGTCAGTACACAGTGAGGGGAGACAGGGTGAAAGGTATTTGAGTCAGTACACAGTGAGGGGAGATAGGGTGAATGGTAACTCAGTCAGTACACAGTGAGGGGAGACTGGGTGAATGGTAACTCAGTCAGTACACAGTGAGGGGAGACAGGGTGAATGGTAACTGAGTCAGTACAAAATGAGGGGAGACAGGGCGAATGCAAACTGAGTCAGTACACAGTGAGGGGAGACAGGGTGAATGGTATTTGAGTCAGTACACAGTGAGGGGAGACAGGGTGAATGTTAACTGAGTCAGTACACTGTGAGGGGAGACAGGGTGAATGGTAAGTGAGTCAGTAACAGTGAGCGGAGACAGGGTGAAAGGTAAATGAGTCAGTACACAGTGAGGGGAGACAGGGTGAATGGTAACTGAGTCAGTACACAGTGAAGGGAAAAAGGGTGAATGGTAACTGAGTCAGTACACTGTGAGGGGAGAAAGGGTGAATGGAAACTGAGTCAGTACACAGTGAGGGGAGACAGGGTGAAAGGTAACTGAGTCAGTACACAGTGAGGGGAGACAGGGTGAATGGTAACTCAGTCAGTACACAGTGAGGGGAGACAGGGTGAATGGTAACTCAGTCAGTACACAGTGAGGAGAGACAGGGTGAATGGTAACTGAGTCAGTACACAGTGAGGGGAGATAGGGTGAATGTAAACTGAGTGAGTACACTGTGAGGGGAGACAGGGTGAATGGTAAGTGAGTCAGTAACAGTGAGCGGAGACAGGGTGAAAGGTAACTCAGTCAGTACACAGTGAGGGGAGACAGGGTGAATGGTATTTGAGTCAGTACACAGTGAGGGGAGACAGGGTGAATGTTAACTGAGTCAGTACACTGTGAGGGGAGACAGGGTGAATGGTAAGTGAGTCAGTAACAGTGAGCGGAGACAGGGTGAAAGGTAAATGAGTCAGTACACAGTGAGGGGAGACAGGGTGAATGGTAACTGAGTCAGTACACAGTGAAGGGAAAAAGGGTGAATGGTAACTGAGTCAGTACACAGTGAGGGGAGACAGGGTGAATGGAAACTGAGTCAGTACACAGTAAGGGGAGACAGAGTGAAAGGTAACTGAGTCAGTACACAGTGAGGGGAGACAGGGTGAATGGTAACTCAGTCAGTACACAGTGAGGGGAGACAGGGTGAATGGTAACTCAGTCAGTACACAGTGAGGAGAGACAGGGTGAATGGTAACTGAGTCAGTACACAGTGAGGGGAGATAGGGTGAATGTAAACTGAGTGAGTACACTGTGAGGGGAGACAGGGTGAATGGTAAGTGAGTCTGTAACAGTGAGCGGAGACAGGGTGAAAGGTAACTCAGTCAGTACACAGTGAGGGGAGACAGGGTGAATGGTAACTGAGTCAGTACACAGTGAGGGGAGACAGGGTGAATGGTAACTGAGTCAGTACACAGAGAGGGGAGACAGGGTGAATGGTAACTGAGTCAGTACACTGTGAGGGGAGACAGGGTGAATGGTATTTGAGTCAGTACACAGTATTGGGAGACAGGGTGAATGGTAACTGAGTCAGTACACAGTGAGGGGAGACAGGGCGAATGGTAACTGAGTCAGTACACAGTGGAGGGAGACAGGGTGAATGGTAACTGAGTCAGTACACAGTGAGGGGAGACAGGGTGAATGGTATCTGAGTCAGTACACAGTGAGGGGAGACAGGGTGAATGGTAACTGAGTCAGTACACAGTGAGGGGAGACAGGGTGAATGGTAACTGAGTCAGTACACTGTGAGGGGAAAAAGGGTGAATGTTAACTGAGTCAGTACACTGAGGGGAGACAGGGTGAATGGTAACAGAGTCAGTACACAGTGAGGGGAGACAGGGTGAATGGTATTTGAGTCAGTACACAGTGAGGGGAGAGAGGGTGAATGGTAACTGAGTCAGTACATAGTGAAGGAAGACAGGGTGAAAGGTAACTGAGTCACTAACAGTGAGGGGAGACAGGGTGAATGGTAACTGAGTCAGTACACAGTGAGGGGAGACAGGGTGAATGGTAACTGAGTCAGTACACAGTGAGGGGAGACAGGGTGAATGGTAACTGAGTCAGTACACTGTGAGGGGAGACAGGGTGAATGGTCACTGAGTCAGTACACAGTGAGGGGAGACAGGGTGAATGGTAACTGAGTCAGTACACAGTGGGGGGAGACAGGGTGAATGGTAACTGAGTCAGTACACAGTGAGGGGAGACAGGGTGAATGGTAACTGAGTCAGTACACAGAGAGGGGAGACAGGGTGAACGGTAACTGAGTCAGTACACTGTGAGGGGAGACAGGGTGAATGGTATTTGAGTCAGTACACAGTATTGGGAGACAGGGTGAATGGTAACTGAGTCAGTACACAGTGAGGGGAGACAGGGTGAATGGTAACAGAGTCAGTACACAGTGAGGGGAGACAGGGTGAATGGTAACTGAGTCAGTACACTGAGGGGAGACAGGGTGAATGGTAAGTGAGTCAGTAACAGTGAGCGGAGACAGGGTGAAAGGTAACTGAGTCAGTACACAGTGAGGGGAGACAGGGTGAATGGTAACTGAGTCAGTACACAGTGAGGGGAGACAGGGTGAATGGTAACTGAGTCAGTACACAGTGAGGGGAGACAGGGTGAATGGTAACTGAGTCAGTAAACTGTGAGCGGAGACAGGGTGAATGGTATTTGAGACCGTGCACAGTATTGGGAGACAGGGTGAATGGTAACTGAGTCAGTACACAGTGAGGGGAGACAGGGTGAATGGTAACTGAGTCAGTACACAGTGAGGGGAGACAGGGTGAATGGTAACTGAGTCAGTACACAGTGAGGGGAAAAAGGGTGAATGGTAACTGAGTCAGTACACATTGAGGTAAGACAGGGTGAATGGTAACTGAGTCAGTACACAGTGAGGGGAGACAGGGCGAATGGAAACTGAGTCAGTACACAGTGAGGGGAGACGGGGTGAATGGTAACTGAGTCAGTACACGGTGAGGGGAGACAGGGTGAATGGTAACTCAGTCAGTATACAGTGAGGGGAGACAGGGTGAATGGTAACTGAGTCAGTAAACAGTGAGGGGAGACAGGGTGAATGGTAACTGATTCAGTACACAGTGCTGGGAGACAGGGTGAATGGTAACTGAGTGAGTAAACAGTGAGGGGTGACAGGGTGAATGGTAACAGAGTCAGTACACAGTGAGGGGAGACAGGGTGAATGGTATTTGAGTCAGCACACAGTATTGGGAGACAGGGTGAATGGTAACTGAGTCAGTACACAGTGAGGGGAAAAAGGTTGAATGTTAACTGAGTCAGTACACTGAGGGGAGACAGGGTGAATGGTAACAGAGTCAGTACACTGAGGGGAGACAGGGTGAATGGTAACTGAGTCAGTACACAGTGAGGGGAGACAGGGTGAATGGTATTTGAGTAAGTACACAGTGAGGGGAGACAGGGTGAATGGTAACTGAGTCAGTACACAGTGAGGGGAGACAGGGTGAATGGTAACTGCCTCAGTACACAGTGAGGGGAGACAGGGTGAATGGTAAGTGAGTCAGTAACAGTGAGCGGATACAGGGTGAATGGTAACTGGGTCAGTACACAGTGAGGGTAGACAGGGCGAATGGAAACTGAGTCAGTACACAGTGAGGGGAGACAGGGTGAATGGTAACTGTGTCAGTACACAGTGAGGGGAGACAGGGCGAATGGAAACTGAGTCAGTACACAGTGAGGGGAGACAGGGTGAATGGTAACTCAGTCAGTACACAGAGAGGTGAGACAGGGTGAATGGTATTTGAGTCAGTACACAGTGAGGGAAGTCAGGGTGAATGGTAACTGAGTCAGTAACAGTGAGGGGAGACAGGGCGAATGGAAACTGAGTCAGTAACAGTGAGCGGAGACAGGGTGAAAGGTAACTGAGTCAGTACACAGTGAGGGGAGACAGGGTGAATGGTAACTGAGTCAGTACACAGTGAGGGGACAAAGGGTGAATGGTAACTGAGTCAGTACACACAGAGGGGAGACAGGGTGAATGGTAACTGAGTCAGTACACTGTGAGGGGAGACAGGGTGAATGGTATTTGAGACAGTACACAGTATTGGGAGACAGGGTGAATGGTAACAGAGTCAGTACACTGAGGGGAGACAGGGTGAATGGTAACTGAGTCAGTACACAGTGAGGGGAGACAGGGTGAATGGTATTTGAGTCTGTACACAGTGAGGTGAGAGAGGGTGAATGGTAACTGAGTCAGAACACAGTGAGGGGAGACAGGGTGAATGGTAACTGAGTCAGTACACAGTGAGGGGAGACAGGGTGAATGGTAACTGTCTCAGTACACTGTGAGGGGAGACAGGGTGAATGGTAACTGAGTCAGTACACAGTGAGGGGAGACAGGGTGAATGGTAAGTGAGTCAGTACACAGTGAGGGGAGACAGGGTGAATGGTAAATCAGTCAGTACACAGTGAGGGGAGACAGGGTGAATGGTAACTGAGTCAGTAACAGTGAGGGGAGACAGGGTGAATGGTAACTCAGTCAGTACACAGAGAGGGGAGACAGGGTGAATGGTAACTGAGTCAGTACACTGTGAGGGGAGACAGGGTGAATGGTATTTGAGTTAGTACACAGTATTAGGAGACAGGGTGAATGGTAACTGAGTCAGTACACAGTGAGGGGAGACAGGGTGAATGGTAACTGAGTCAGTACACAGTGAGGGGAGACAGGGTGAATGGTAACTGAGTCAGTACACAGTGAGGGGAAAAATGGTGAATGTTAACTGAGTCAGTATACTGAGGGGAGACAGGGTGAATGGTAACACTGTCAGTACACAGTGAGGGGAGACAGGGTGAATGGTAACTGAGTCAGTACACAGTGAGGGGAGACAGGGTGAATGTTATTTGAGTCAGTACACAGTAGGGGAGAGAGGGTGAATGGTAACTGAGTCAGTACATAGTGAAGGAAGACAGGGTGAATGGTAACTGAGTCAGAACACAGTGAGGGGAGACATGGTGAAAGGTAACTGAGTCAGTACACAGTGAGGGGAGACAGGGTGAATGGTAACTCAGTCAGTAAACAGTGAGGGGAGACCGGGTGAATGGTAACTGAGTCAGTACACAGTGAGGGGAGAGAGGGTGAATGGTAACTGGGTCAGTACACAGTGAGGGGAGACAGGGCGAATGGAAACTGAGTCAGTACACAGTGAGGGGAGACAGGGTGAATGGTAACTGAGTCAGTACACAGTGAGGGGAGACAGGGCGAATGGACACTGTGTCAGTACACAGTGAGGGGAGACAGGGTGAATGGTAACTCAGTCCGTACACAGTGAGGGGAGACAGGGTGAATGGTATTTGAGTCAGTACACAGTGAGGGGAGACAGGGTGAATGGTAACTGAGTCAGTACACAGTGAGGGGAGACAGGGTGAATGGTAACTGAGTCAGTACACAGTGAGGGGAGACAGGGTGAATGGTAACTGAGTCAGTACACAGTGAGGGGAGACAGGGCGAATGGAAACTGAGTCAGTACACAGTGAGGGGAGACAGGGTGAAAGGTATTTGAGTCAGTACACAGTGAGGGGAGATAGGGTGAATGGTAACTCAGTCAGTACACAGTGAGGGGAGACTGGGTGAATGGTAACTCAGTCAGTACACAGTGAGGGGAGACAGGGTGAATGGTAACTGAGTCAGTACAAAGTGAGGGGAGACAGGGCGAATGCAAACTGAGTCAGTACACAGTGAGGGGAGACAGGGTGAATGGTAACTCAGTCAGTACACAGAGAGGTGAGACAGGGTGAATGGTATTTGAGTCAGTACACAGTGAGGGAAGTCAGGGTGAATGGTAACTGAGTCAGTAACAGTGAGGGGAGACAGGGCGAATGGAAACTGAGTCAGTAACAGTGAGCGGAGACAGGGTGAAAGGTAACTGAGTCAGTACACAGTGAGGGGAGACAGGGTGAATGGTAACTGAGTCAGTACACAGTGAGGGGACAAAGGGTGAATGGTAACTGAGTCAGTACACACAGAGGGGAGACAGGGTGAATGGTAACTGAGTCAGTACACTGTGAGGGGAGACAGGGTGAATGGTATTTGAGACAGTACACAGTATTGGGAGACAGGGTGAATGGTAACAGAGTCAGTACACTGAGGGGAGACAGGGTGAATGGTAACTGAGTCAGTACACAGTGAGGGGAGACAGGGTGAATGGTATTTGAGTCTGTACACAGTGAGGTGAGAGAGGGTGAATGGTAACTGAGTCAGAACACAGTGAGGGGAGACAGGGTGAATGGTAACTGAGTCAGTACACAGTGAGGGGAGACAGGGTGAATGGTAACTGTCTCAGTACACTGTGAGGGGAGACAGGGTGAATGGTAACTGAGTCAGTACACAGTGAGGGGAGACAGGGTGAATGGTAAGTGAGTCAGTACACAGTGAGGGGAGACAGGGTGAATGGTAAATCAGTCAGTACACAGTGAGGGGAGACAGGGTGAATGGTAACTGAGTCAGTAACAGTGAGGGGAGACAGGGTGAATGCTAACTGAGTCAGTACACAGAGAGGGGAGACAGGGTGAATGGTAACTGAGTCAGTACACTGTGAGGGGAGACAGGGTGAATGGTATTTGAGTTAGTACACAGTATTAGGAGACAGGGTGAATGGTAACTGAGTCAGTACACAGTGAGGGGAGACAGGGTGAATGGTAACTGAGTCAGTACACAGTGAGGGGAGACAGGGTGAATGGTAACTGAGTCAGTACACAGTGAGGGGAAAAATGGTGAATGTTAACTGAGTCAGTATACTGAGGGGAGACAGGGTGAATGGTAACACTGTCAGTACACAGTGAGGGGAGACAGGGTGAATGGTAACTGAGTCAGTACACAGTGAGGGGAGACAGGGTGAATGTTATTTGAGTCAGTACACAGTAGGGGAGAGAGGGTGAATGGTAACTGAGTCAGTACATAGTGAAGGAAGACAGGGTGAATGGTAACTGAGTCAGAACACAGTGAGGGGAGACATGGTGAAAGGTAACTGAGTCAGTACACAGTGAGGGGAGACAGGGTGAATGGTAACTCAGTCAGTAAACAGTGAGGGGAGACCGGGTGAATGGTAACTGAGTCAGTACACAGTGAGGGGAGAGAGGGTGAATGGTAACTGGGTCAGTACACAGTGAGGGGAGACAGGGCGAATGGAAACTGAGTCAGTACACAGTGAGGGGAGACAGGGTGAATGGTAACTGAGTCAGTACACAGTGAGGGGAGACAGGGCGAATGGACACTGTGTCAGTACACAGTGAGGGGAGACAGGGTGAATGGTAACTCAGTCCGTACACAGTGAGGGGAGACAGGGTGAATGGTATTTGAGTCAGTACACAGTGAGGGGAGACAGGGTGAATGGTAACTGAGTCAGTACACAGTGAGGGGAGACAGGGTGAATGGTAACTGAGTCAGTACACAGTGAGGGGAGACAGGGTGAATGGTAACTGAGTCAGTACACAGTGAGGGGAGACAGGGCGAATGGAAACTGAGTCAGTACACAGTGAGGGGAGACAGGGTGAAAGGTATTTGAGTCAGTACACAGTGAGGGGAGATAGGGTGAATGGTAACTCAGTCAGTACACAGTGAGGGGAGACTGGGTGAATGGTAACTCAGTCAGTACACAGTGAGGGGAGACAGGGTGAATGGTAACTGAGTCAGTACAAAGTGAGGGGAGACAGGGCGAATGCAAACTGAGTCAGTACACAGTGAGGGGAGACAGGGTGAATGGTATTTGAGTCAGTACACAGTGAGGGGAGACAGGGTGAATGTTAACTGAGTCAGTACACTGTGAGGGGAGACAGGGTGAATGGTAAGTGAGTCAGTAACAGTGAGCGGAGACAGGGTGAAAGGTAAATGAGTCAGTACACAGTGAGGGGAGACAGGGTGAATGGTAACTGAGTCAGTACACAGTGAAGGGAAAAAGGGTGAATGGTAACTGAGTCAGTACACTGTGAGGGGAGAAAGGGTGAATGGAAACTGAGTCAGTACACAGTGAGGGGAGACAGGGTGAAAGGTAACTGAGTCAGTACACAGTGAGGGGAGACAGGGTGAATGGTAACTCAGTCAGTACACAGTGAGGGGAGACAGGGTGAATGGTAACTCAGTCAGTACACAGTGAGGAGAGACAGGGTGAATGGTAACTGAGTCAGTACACAGTGAGGGGAGATAGGGTGAATGTAAACTGAGTGAGTACACTGTGAGGGGAGACAGGGTGAATGGTAAGTGAGTCAGTAACAGTGAGCGGAGACAGGGTGAAAGGTAACTCAGTCAGTACACAGTGAGGGGAGACAGGGTGAATGGTATTTGAGTCAGTACACAGTGAGGGGAGACAGGGTGAATGTTAACTGAGTCAGTACACTGTGAGGGGAGACAGGGTGAATGGTAAGTGAGTCAGTAACAGTGAGCGGAGACAGGGTGAAAGGTAAATGAGTCAGTACACAGTGAGGGGAGACAGGGCGAATGGAAACTGAGTCAGTAACAGTGAGCGGAGACAGGGTGAAAGGTAACTGAGTCAGTACACAGTGAGGGGAGACAGGGTGAATGGTAACTGAGTCAGTACACAGTGAGGGGACAAAGGGTGAATGGTAACTGAGTCAGTACACACAGAGGGGAGACAGGGTGAATGGTAACTGAGTCAGTACACTGTGAGGGGAGACAGGGTGAATGGTATTTGAGACAGTACACAGTATTGGGAGACAGGGTGAATGGTAACAGAGTCAGTACACTGAGGGGAGACAGGGTGAATGGTAACTGAGTCAGTACACAGTGAGGGGAGACAGGGTGAATGGTATTTGAGTCTGTACACAGTGAGGTGAGAGAGGGTGAATGGTAACTGAGTCAGAACACAGTGAGGGGAGACAGGGTGAATGGTAACTGAGTCAGTACACAGTGAGGGGAGACAGGGTGAATGGTAACTGTCTCAGTACACTGTGAGGGGAGACAGGGTGAATGGTAACTGAGTCAGTACACAGTGAGGGGAGACAGGGTGAATGGTAAGTGAGTCAGTACACAGTGAGGGGAGACAGGGTGAATGGTAAATCAGTCAGTACACAGTGAGGGGAGACAGGGTGAATGGTAACTGAGTCAGTAACAGTGAGGGGAGACAGGGTGAATGGTAACTCAGTCAGTACACAGAGAGGGGAGACAGGGTGAATGGTAACTGAGTCAGTACACTGTGAGGGGAGACAGGGTGAATGGTATTTGAGTTAGTACACAGTATTAGGAGACAGGGTGAATGGTAACTGAGTCAGTACACAGTGAGGGGAGACAGGGTGAATGGTAACTGAGTCAGTACACAGTGAGGGGAGACAGGGTGAATGGTAACTGAGTCAGTACACAGTGAGGGGAAAAATGGTGAATGTTAACTGAGTCAGTATACTGAGGGGAGACAGGGTGAATGGTAACACTGTCAGTACACAGTGAGGGGAGACAGGGTGAATGGTAACTGAGTCAGTACACAGTGAGGGGAGACAGGGTGAATGTTATTTGAGTCAGTACACAGTAGGGGAGAGAGGGTGAATGGTAACTGAGTCAGTACATAGTGAAGGAAGACAGGGTGAATGGTAACTGAGTCAGAACACAGTGAGGGGAGACATGGTGAAAGGTAACTGAGTCAGTACACAGTGAGGGGAGACAGGGTGAATGGTAACTCAGTCAGTAAACAGTGAGGGGAGACCGGGTGAATGGTAACTGAGTCAGTACACAGTGAGGGGAGAGAGGGTGAATGGTAACTGGGTCAGTACACAGTGAGGGGAGACAGGGCGAATGGAAACTGAGTCAGTACACAGTGAGGGGAGACAGGGTGAATGGTAACTGAGTCAGTACACAGTGAGGGGAGACAGGGCGAATGGACACTGTGTCAGTACACAGTGAGGGGAGACAGGGTGAATGGTAACTCAGTCCGTACACAGTGAGGGGAGACAGGGTGAATGGTATTTGAGTCAGTACACAGTGAGGGGAGACAGGGTGAATGGTAACTGAGTCAGTACACAGTGAGGGGAGACAGGGTGAATGGTAACTGAGTCAGTACACAGTGAGGGGAGACAGGGTGAATGGTAACTGAGTCAGTACACAGTGAGGGGAGACAGGGCGAATGGAAACTGAGTCAGTACACAGTGAGGGGAGACAGGGTGAAAGGTATTTGAGTCAGTACACAGTGAGGGGAGATAGGGTGAATGGTAACTCAGTCAGTACACAGTGAGGGGAGACTGGGTGAATGGTAACTCAGTCAGTACACAGTGAGGGGAGACAGGGTGAATGGTAACTGAGTCAGTACAAAGTGAGGGGAGACAGGGCGAATGCAAACTGAGTCAGTACACAGTGAGGGGAGACAGGGTGAATGGTATTTGAGTCAGTACACAGTGAGGGGAGACAGGGTGAATGTTAACTGAGTCAGTACACTGTGAGGGGAGACAGGGTGAATGGTAAGTGAGTCAGTAACAGTGAGCGGAGACAGGGTGAAAGGTAAATGAGTCAGTACACAGTGAGGGGAGACAGGGTGAATGGTAACTGAGTCAGTACACAGTGAAGGGAAAAAGGGTGAATGGTAACTGAGTCAGTACACTGTGAGGGGAGAAAGGGTGAATGGAAACTGAGTCAGTACACAGTGAGGGGAGACAGGGTGAAAGGTAACTGAGTCAGTACACAGTGAGGGGAGACAGGGTGAATGGTAACTCAGTCAGTACACAGTGAGGGGAGACAGGGTGAATGGTAACTCAGTCAGTACACAGTGAGGAGAGACAGGGTGAATGGTAACTGAGTCAGTACACAGTGAGGGGAGATAGGGTGAATGTAAACTGAGTGAGTACACTGTGAGGGGAGACAGGGTGAATGGTAAGTGAGTCAGTAACAGTGAGCGGAGACAGGGTGAAAGGTAACTCAGTCAGTACACAGTGAGGGGAGACAGGGTGAATGGTATTTGAGTCAGTACACAGTGAGGGGAGACAGGGTGAATGTTAACTGAGTCAGTACACTGTGAGGGGAGACAGGGTGAATGGTAAGTGAGTCAGTAACAGTGAGCGGAGACAGGGTGAAAGGTAAATGAGTCAGTACACAGTGAGGGGAGACAGGGTGAATGGTAACTGAGTCAGTACACAGTGAAGGGAAAAAGGGTGAATGGTAACTGAGTCAGTACACAGTGAGGGGAGACAGGGTGAATGGAAACTGAGTCAGTACACAGTAAGGGGAGACAGAGTGAAAGGTAACTGAGTCAGTACACAGTGAGGGGAGACAGGGTGAATGGTAACTCAGTCAGTACACAGTGAGGGAAGACAGGGTGAATGGTAACTCAGTCAGTACACAGTGAGGAGAGACAGGGTGAATGGTAACTGAGTCAGTACACAGTGAGGGGAGATAGGGTGAATGTAAACTGAGTGAGTACACTGTGAGGGGAGACAGGGTGAATGGTAAGTGAGTCAGTAACAGTGAGCGGAGACAGGGTGAAAGGTAACTCAGTCAGTACACAGTGAGGGGAGACAGGGTGAATGGTAACTGAGTCAGTACACAGTGAGGGGAGACAGGGTGAATGGTAACTGAGTCAGTACACAGAGAGGGGAGACAGGGTGAATGGTAACTGAGTCAGTACACTGTGAGGGGAGACAGGGTGAATGGTATTTGAGTCAGTACACAGTATTGGGAGACAGGGTTAATGGTAACTGAGTCAGTACACAGTGAGGGGAGACAGGGCGAATGGTAACTGAGTCAGTACACAGTGGAGGGAGACAGGGTGAATGGTAAATGAGTCAGTACACAGTGAGGGGAGACAGGGTGAATGGTATCTGAGTCAGTACACAGTGAGGGGAGACAGGGTGAATGGTAACTGAGTCAGTACACAGTGAGGGGAGACAGGGTGAATGGTAACTGAGTCAGTACACTGTGAGGGGAAAAAGGGTGAATGTTAACTGAGTCAGTACACTGAGGGGAGACAGGGTGAATGGTAACAGAGTCAGTACACAGTGAGGGGAGACAGGGTGAATGGTATTTGAGTCAGTACACAGTGAGGGGAGAGAGGGTGAATGGTAACTGAGTCAGTACATAGTGAAGGAAGACAGGGTGAAAGGTAACTGAGTCAGTAACAGTGAGGGGAGACAGGGTGAATGGTAATTGAGTCAGTACACAGTGAGGGGAGACAGGGTGAATGGTAACTGAGTCAGTACACAGTGAGGGGAGACAGGGTGAATGGTAACTGAGTCAGTACACTGTGAGGGGAGACAGGGTGAATGGTCACTGAGTCAGTACACAGTGAGGGGAGACAGGGTGAATGGTAACTGAGTCAGTACACAGTGGGGGGAGACAGGGTGAATGGTAACTGAGTCAGTACACAGTGAGGGGAGACAGGGTGAATGGTAACTGAGTCAGTACACAGAGAGGGGAGACAGGGTGAACGGTAACTGAGTCAGTACACTGTGAGGGGAGACAGGGTGAATGGTATTTGAGTCAGTACACAGTATTGGGAGACAGGGTGAATGGTAACTGAGTCAGTACACAGTGAGGGGAGACAGGGTGAATGGTAACAGAGTCAGTACACAGTGAGGGGAGACAGGGTGAATGGTAACTGAGTCAGTACACAGTGAGGGGAGACAGGGTGAATGGTAACTGAGTCAGTAAACTGTGAGTGGAGACAGGGTGAATGGTATTTGAGACCGTGCACAGTATTGGGAGACAGGGTGAATGGTAACTGAGTCAGTACACAGTGAGGGGAGACAGGGTGAATGGTAACTGAGTCAGTACACAGTGAGGGGAGACAGGGTGAATGGTAACTGAGTCAGTACACAGTGAGGGGAAAAAGGGTGAATGGTAACTGAGTCAGTACACATTGAGGGAAGACAGGGTGAATGGTAACTGAGTCAGTACACAGTGAGGGGAGACAGGGCGAATGGAAACTGAGTCAGTACACAGTGAGGGGAGACGGGGTGAATGGTAACTGAGTCTGTACAGAGTGAGGGGAGACAGGGTGAATGGTAACTGGGACAGCACACAGTGATGGGAGACAGGGTGAATGGTAACTGAGTCAGTACACGGTGAGGGGAGACAGGGTGAATGGTAACTCAGTCAGTATACAGTGAGGGGAGACAGGGTGAATGGTAACTGAGTCAGTAAACAGTGAGGGGAGACAGGGTGAATGGTAACTGATTCAGTACACAGTGCTGGGAGACAGGGTGAATGGTAACTGAGTGAGTAAACAGTGAGGGGTGACAGGGTGAATGGTAACAGAGTCAGTACACAGTGAGGGGAGACAGGGTGAATGGTATTTGAGTCAGTACACAGTATTGGGAGACAGGGTGAATGGTAACTGAGTCAGTACACAGTGAGGGGAAAAATGTTGAATGTTAACTGAGTCAGTACACTGAGGGGAGACAGGGTGAATGGTAACAGAGTCAGTACACTGAGGGGAGACAGGGTGAATGGTAACTGAGTCAGTACACAGTGAGGGGAGACAGGGTGAATGGTATTTGAGTAAGTACACAGTGAGGGGAGACAGGGTGAATGGTAACTGAGTCAGTACACAGTGAGGGGAGACAGGGTGAATGGTAACTGCCTCAGTACACAGTGAGGGGAGACAGGGTGAATGGTAAGTGAGTCAGTAACAGTGAGCGGATACAGGGTGAATGGTAACTGGGTCAGTACACAGTGAGGGTAGACAGGGCGAATGGAAACTGAGTCAGTACACAGTGAGGGGAGACAGGGTGAATGGTAACTGTGTCAGTACACAGTGAGGGGAGACAGGGCGAATGGAAACTGAGTCAGTACACAGTGAGGGGAGACAGGGTGAATGGTAACTCAGTCAGTACACAGAGAGGTGAGACAGGGTGAATGGTATTTGAGTCAGTACACAGTGAGGGAAGTCAGTGTGAATGGTAACTGAGTCAGTAACAGTGAGGGGAGACAGGGCGAATGGAAACTGAGTCAGTAACAGTGAGCGGAGACAGGGTGAAAGGTAACTGAGTCAGTACACAGTGAGGGGAGACAGGGTGAATGGTAACTGAGTCAGTACACAGTGAGGGGACAAAGGGTGAATGGTAACTGAGTCAGTACACAGAGAGGGGAGACAGGGTGAATGGTAACTGAGTCAGTACACTGTGAGGGGAGACAGGGTGAATGGTATTTGAGTCAGTACACAGTATTGGGAGACAGGGTGAATGGTAACAGAGTCAGTACACTGAGGGGAGACAGGGTGAATGGTAACTGAGTCAGTACACAGTGAGGGGAGACAGGGTGAATGGTATTTGAGTCTGTACACAGTGAGGGGAGAGAGGGTGAATGGTAACTGAGTCAGAACACAGTGAGGGGAGACAGGGTGAATGGTAACTGAGTCAGTACACAGTGAGGGGAGACAGGGTGAATGGTAACTGTCTCAGTACACTGTGAGGGGAGACAGGGTGAATGGTAACTGAGTCAGTACACAGTGAGGGGAGACAGGGTGAATGGTAAGTGAGTCAGTAACAGTGAGGGGAGACAGGGCGAATGGAAACTGAGTCAGTACACAGTGAGGGGAGACAGGGTGAATGGTAACTGAGTCAGTACACTGTGAGGGGAGACAGGGCGAATGGAAACTGAGTCAGTACACAGTGAGGGGAGACAGGGTGAATGGTATTTGAGTCAGTACACAGTGAGGGAAGACAGGGTGAATGGTAACTGAGTCAGTACACAGTGAGGGGAGACAGGGTGAATGGTAACTGAGTCAGTACACAGTGAGGGGAGACAGGGTGAATGGTAACTGGGTCAGTACACAGTGAGGGGAGACAGGGCGAATGGAAACTGAGTCAGTACACAGTGAGGGGAGACAGGGTGAATGGAAACTGAGTCAGTACACAGTGGAGGGAGACAGGGTGAATGGTAACTCAGTCCGTACACAGTGAGGGGAGACAGGGTGAATGGTATTTGAGTCAGTACACAGTGAGGGGAGACAGGGTGAATGGTAACTGAGTCAGTACACAGAGAGGGAAGACAGTGTGAATGGTAACTGAGTCAGTAACAGTGAGGGGAGACAGGGCGAATGGAAACTGAATCAGTACACAGTGAGGGGAGACAGGGTGAAAGGTATTTGAGTCAGTACACAGTGAGGGGAGATAGGCTGAATGGTAACTCAGTCAGTACACAGTGAGGGGAGACTGGGTGAATGGTAACTCAGTCAGTAGACAGTGAGGGGAGACAGGGTGAATGGTAACTGAGTCAGTACACAGTGAGGGGAGACAGGGCGAATGCAAACTGAGTCAGTACACAGTGAGGGGAGACAGGGTGAATGGTAACTGAGTCAGTACACAGTGAGGGGAGATAGGGTGAATGGTATTTGAGTCAGTACACAGTGAGGGGAGACAGGGTGAATGTTAACTGAGTCAGTACACTGTGAGGGGAGACAGGGTGAATGGTAAGTGAGTCAGTAACAGTGAGGGGAGACAGGGTGAATGGTAACTGAGTCAGTACACAGTGAAGGGAAAAAGGGTGAATGGTAACTGAGTCAGTACACAGTGATGGGAGAAAGGGTGAATGGTAACAGAGTCAGTACACAGTGAGGGGAGACAGGGTGAATGGAAACTGAGTCAGTACACAGTAAGGGGAGACAGAGTGAAAGGTAACTGAGTCAGTACACAGTGAGGGGAGACAGGGTGAATGGTAACTGAGTCAGTACACAGTGAGGGGAGACAGGGTGAATGGTAACTGAGTCAGTACACAGTCAGGGGAGACAGGGTGAATGGTAACTGTCTCAGTACACAGTGAGGGGAGACAGGGTGAATGGTAACTCAGTCCGTACACAGTGAGGGGAGACAGGGTGAATGGTATTTGAGTCAGTACACAGTGAGGGGAGACAGGGTGAATGGTAACTGAGTCAGTACACAGAGAGGGGAGACAGGGTGAATGGTAACTGAATCAGTAACAGTGAGGGGAGACAGGGCGAATGGAAACTGTCTCAGTACACAGTGAGGGGAGACAGGGTGAAAGGTATTTGAGTCAGTACACAGTGAGGGGAGACAGGGTGAATGGTAACTCAGTCCGTACACAGTGAGGGGAGACAGGGTGAATGGTATTTGAGTCAGTACACAGTGAGGGGAGACAGGGTGAATGGTAACTGAGTCAGTACACAGAGAGGGAAGACAGGGTGAATGGTAACTGAGTCAGTAACAGTGAGGGGAGACAGGGCGAATGGAAATTGAGTCAGTACACAGTGAGGGGAGACAGGGTGAAAGGTATTTGAGTCAGTACACAGTGAGGGGAGACAGGGTGAATGGTAACTCAGTCTGTACACAGTGAGGGGAGACTGGGTGAATGGTAACTCAGTCAGTACACAGTGAGGGGAGACAGGGTGAATGTTAACTGAGTCAGTACACTGTGAGGGGAGACAGCGTGAATGGTAAGTGAGTCAGTAACAGTGAGGGGAGACAGGGTGAATGGTAACTGAGTCAGTACACAGTGAGGGGAGACAGGGTGAATGGTAACTGTCTCAGTACACAGTGAGGGGAGACAGGGTGAATGGTAAGTGAGTCAGTAACAGTGAGCGGAGACAGGGTGAATGGTAACTGGGTCAGTACACAGTGAGGGGAGACAGGGTGAATGGTAACTGTCTCAGTACACAGTGAGGGGAGACAGGGCGAATGGAAACTGAGTCAGTACACAGTGAGGGGAAAAAGGGTGAATGGTAACTGAGTCAGTACACAGTGAGGGGAGACAGGGCGAATGGAAACTGAGTCAGTACACAGTGAGGGGAGACAGGGTGAATGGTAACTCAGTCAGTACAGAGTGAGGGGAGAGAGGGTGAATGGTATTTGAGTCAGTACACAGTGAGGGGAGACAGGGTGAATGGTAACTGAGTCAGTACACAGAGAGGGAAGACAGGGTGAATGGTAACTGAGTCAGTAACAGTGAGGGGAGACAGGGTGAATGGTAACTGAGTCTGTACACAGTGAGGGGAGACAGGGTGAATGTAAACTGAGTCAGTACACTGTGAGGGGAGACAGGGTGAATGGTAAGTGAGTCAGTAACAGTGAGCGGAGACAGGGTGAAAGGTAACTGAGTCAGTACACAGTGAGGGGAGACAGGGTGAATGGTAACTGAGTCAGTACACAGTGAGGGGAGACAGGGTGAATGGAAACTGAGTCAGTACACAGTGAGGGGAGACAGGGTGAATGGTAACTGAGTCAGTACACTGTGAGGGGAGACAGGGTGAATGGTATTTGAGACAGTACACAGTATTGGGAGACAGGGTGAATGGTAACTGAGTCAGTACACAGTGAGGGGAGACAGGGTGAATGGTAACTGAGCAAGTACACAGTTGGGGGAGACAGGGTGAATGGTAACTGAGTCAGTACACAGTGAGGGGAGACAGGGTGAATGGTAACTGACTCAGTACACAGTGAGGGGAGACAGGGTGAATGGTAACTGAGTCAGTACACAGTGAGGGGAGACAGGGTGAATGGTAACTGAGTCAGTACACAGTGAGGGGAAAAAGGGTGAATGTTAACTGAGTCAGTACACTGAGGGGAGACAGGGTGAATGGTAACAGAGTCAGTACACAGTGAGTGGAGACAGGGAAATGGTAACTGAGTCAGTACACAGTGATGGGAGACAGGGTGAATGGTAACTGAGTCAGTACACTGAGGGGAGACAGGGCGAATGGTAACTGAGTCAGTACACAGTGAGGGGAGACAGGGTGAATGGTATTTGAGTCAGTACACAGTGAAGGAAGACAGGGTGAATGGTAACTGAGTCAGAACACAGTGAGGGGAGACAGGGTGAAAGGTAACTGAGTCAGTACACATTGAGGGGTGACAGGGTGAATGGTAACTCAGTCAGTACACAGTGAGGGGAGACAGGGTGAATGGTAACAGAGTCAGTACACAGTGAGGGGAGACAGGGTGAATGGTAACAGTCTCAGTACACAGTGAGGGGAGACAGGGTGAATGGTAAGTGAGTCAGTAACATTGAGCGGAGACAGGGTGAATGGTAACTGGGTCAGTACACAGTGAGGGGAGACAGATTGAATGGTAACTGAGTCAGTTCAGAGTGAGGGGAGACAGGGTGAATGGTAAGTGAGTCAGTACACAGTGAGGGGAGACAGGGTGAATGGAAACTGAGTCAGTACACAGTGAGGGGAGACAGGGTGAATGGTAACTGAGTCAGTACACAGTGAGGGGAGACAGGGTGAATGGTAACTGAGTCAGTACACAGTGAGGGGAGACAGGCTGAATGGTAACTGAGTCAGTACACAGTGAGGGGAAAAATGGTGAATGTTAACTGAGTCAGTACACTGAGGGGAGACAGGGTGATGGTAACAGTGACAGTACACAGTGAGGGGAGACAGGGTGAATGGTAACTGAGTCAGTACACTGAGGGGAGACAAGGTGAATGGTAACTGAGTCAGTACACAGTGAGGGGAGACAGGCTGAATGGTATTTGAGTCAGTACACAGTGAGGGGAGACAGGGTGAATGGTAACTGAGTCAGTACACTGTGAGGGGAGACAGGGCGAATGGAAACTGAGTCAGTACACAGTGAGGGGAGACAGGGTGAAAGGTATTTGAGTCAGTACACAGTGAGGGGAGATAGGGTCAATGGTAACTCAGTCAGTACACAGTGAGGGGAGACTGGGTGAATGGTAACTCAGTCAGTACAAAGTGAGGGGAGACAGGGTGAATGGTAACTGAGTCAGTACACAGTGAGGGGCGACAGGGCGAATGCAAACTGAGTCAGTACACAGTGAGGGGAGACAGGGTGAATGTTAACTGAGTCAGTACACTGTGAGGGGAGACAGGGTGAATGGTAAGTGATTCAGTAACAGTGAGCGGAGACAGGGTGAAAGGTAAATGAGTCAGTACACAGTGAGGGGAGACAGGGTGAATGGTAACTGAGTCAGTACACAGTGAAGGGAAAAAGGGTGAATGGTAACTGAGTCAGTACACTGTGAGGGGAGAAAGGGTGAATGGTAACAGAGTCAGTACACAGTGAGGGGAGACAGGGTGAATGGAAACTGAGTCAGTACACAGTAAGGGGAGACAGAGTGAAAGGTAACTGTGTCAGTACACAGTGAGGGGAGACAGGGTGAATGGTAACTCAGTCAGTACACAGTGAGGGGAGACAGGGTGAATGGTAACTGAGTCAGTACACAGTGAGGGGAGACAGGGTGAATGGTAACAGTCTCAGTACACAGTGAGGGGAGACAGGGTGAATGGTAACTCAGTCCGTACACAGTGAGGGGAGACAGGGTGTATGGTATTTGAGTCAGTACACAGTGAGGGGAGACAGGGTGAATGGTAACTCAGTCAGTACACAGAGAGGGGCGACAGGGTGAATGGTAACTGAGTCAGTAACAGTGAGGGGAGACAGGGCGAATGGAAACTGTCTCAGAACACAGTGAGGGGAGACAGGGTGAAAGGTATTTGAGTCAGTACACAGTGAGGGGAGACAGGGTGAATGGTAACTCAGTCAGTACACAGTGAGGGGAGACTGGGTGAATGGTAACTCAGTCAGTACACAGAGAGGGGAGACAGGGTGAATGGTAACTGAGTCAGTACACAGTGAGGGGAGACAGGGTGAATGTGAAATGAGTCAGTACACTGTGAGGGGAGACGGTGAATGGTAAGTGAGTCAGTAACAGTGAGCGGAGACAGGGTGAAAGGTAACTGAGTCAGTACACAGTGAGGGGAGACAGGGTGAATGGAAACTGAGTCAGTACACAGTGAGGGGAGACAGGGTGAATGGTAACTGTCTCAGTACACAGTGAGGGGAGACAGGGTGAATGGTAAGTGAGTCAGAAACAGTGAGCGGAGACAGGGTGAATGGTAACTGAGTCAGTACACAGTGAAGGGAAAAAGGGTGAATGGTAACTGAGTCAGTACACTGTGAGGGGAGAAAGGGTGAATGGTAACAGAGTCAGTACACAGTGAGGGGAGACAGGGTGAATGGAAACTGAGTCAGTACACAGTGAGGGGAGACAGGGTGAATGGTAACTGAGTCAGTACACAGTGAGGGGAGACAGGGTGAATGGTAACTGTCTCAGTACACAGTCAGGGGAGACAGGGTGAATGGTAAGTGAGTCAGTAAGAGTGAGCGGAGACAGGGTGAATGGTAACTGGGTCAGTGCACAGTGAGGGGAGACAGGGTGAATGGTAACTGTCTCAGTACACAGTGAGGGGAGACAGGGCGAATGGAAACTGAGTCAGTACACAGTGAGGGGAGACAGGGTGAATGGTAACTGAGTCTGTACACAGTGAGGGGAGACAGGGCGAATGGAAACGGAGTCAGTACACAGTGAGGGGAGACAGGGTGAATGGTAACTCAGTCAGTACAGAGTGAGGGGAGAAAGGGTGAATGGTATTTGAGTAAGTACACAGTGAGGGGAGACAGGGTGAATGGTAACTGAGTCAGTACACAGAGAGGGAAGACAGGGTGAATGGTAACTGAGTCAGTAACAGTGAGGGGAGACAGGGCGAATGGAAACTGAGTCAGTACACAGTGAGGGGAGAAAGGGTGAAAGGTATTTGAGTCAGTACACAGTGAGGGGAGACAGGGTGAATGGTAACTCAGTCAGTACACAGTGAGGGGAGACAGGGTGAATGGTAACTGAGTCAGTACACAGTGAGGGGAGACAGGGTGAATGGTAACTGAGTCAGTACACAGTGAGGGGAGACAGGGAGAATGTAAACTGAGTCAGTACACTGTGAGGGGAGACAGGGTGAATGGTAAGTGAGTCAGTAACAGTGAGCGGAGACAGGGTGAAAGGTAACTGAGTCAGTACACAGTGAGGGGAGACAGGGTGAATGGTAACTGAGTAAGTACACAGTGAGGGGAGACAGGGTGAATGGAAACTGAGTCAGTACACAGTGAGGGGAGACAGGGTGAATGGTAACTGAGTCAGTACACTGTGAGGGGAGACAGGGTGAATGGTATTTGAGACAGTACACAGTATTGGGAGACAGGGTGAATGGGAACTGAGTCAGTACACAGTGAGGGGAGACAGGGTGAATGGTAACTGTCTCAGTACACAGTGAGGGGAGAGAGGGTGAATGGTAACTGAGTCAGTACACAGTGAGGGGAGACAAGTGAATGGTAACTGAGTCAGAACACAGTGAGGGGAGAAAGGGTGAATGGTAACTGAGTCAGTACACAGTCAGGGGAGACAGGGTGAATGGTAACTGAGTCAGAACACAGTGAGGGGAGACAGGGTGAATGGTAACTGAGACAGTACACAGTGAGGGGAGACAGGGTGAATGGTAACTGAGTCAGTACACAGTGAGGGGAGACAGGGTGAATGGTAACTGAGACAGTACGAAGTGAGGGGAGAAAGGTTGAATAGTAGGTGAGTCATTACACAGTGAGGGGAGACAGAGTGAATGGTAACTGAGTCAGTACACAGTGATGGGAGACAGGGTGAATGGTAACTGAGTCAGTACACAGTGAGGGGAGACAGGGTGAATGGTAACTGAGTCAGTATACAGTGAGGGGAGACAGGGAGAATTGTAACTCAGTCAGTACACAGTGAGAGGAGACAGGGTGAACGGTAACTGAGTCAGTACACAGTGAGGGGAGACAGGGTTAATGGTAAATGAGACAGTACACAGTGAGGGGAGACAGGGTAAATGGTAACTTAGACAGTACACAGTGAGGGGAGACAGGTTGAATGCAAACTGAGTCTGTACAAAGTGAGGGGAGACAGGGTGAATGGTACTTGAGTCGGGACACAGTGATGGTAGTCAGGGTGAACAGTAACTGAGTCAGTACACAGTGAGGGGAAAAAGGGTGAATGGTAACTGAGTCAGTACACAGTGAGGGGAGACAGGGTGAATGGTAACTCAGTCAGTACACAGTGATGGGAGACAGGGTGAATGATAACTGAGACTGTACACAGTGAGGGGAGACAGGGTGAATGGTAACTGGGACAGTACACGGTGAGGGGAGACAGGGTGAATGGTAACTGAGTCAGTAACAGTGAGCGGAGACAGGGTGAAAGGTAACTGAGTCAGTACACGGTGAGGGGAGACAGGGTGAATGGTAAATGGATCAGTACACAGTGAGGGGAGACAGGGTGAATGGTATTTGAGTCAGTACACAGTGATGGGAGACAGTGTGAATGGTAACTGAGTCAGTACACAGTGAGCGGAGACAGGGTGAATGGTAACTGAGTCAGTACACAGTGAGGGGAGACAGGGTGAATGGTATTTGAGTCAGTACATAGTGAGGGGAGACAGGGTGAATGGTAACTGAGTCAGGACACAGTGAAGGGAGACAGGGTGAATGGTAACTGAGTCAGTACACAGTGAGGGGAGACAGGGTGAATGGTAACTGAGTCAGTACACAGTGAGGGGAGACAGGGTGAATGGTAACTGATTCAGAACAAAGTGAGGGGAGACAGGGTGAATGGTAACTGAGTCAGTACACAGTGAGGGGAGACAGGGCGAATGGAAACTGAGTCAGTACACAGTGAGGGGAGACAGGGTGAATGGTAACTGAGTCAGAACACAGTGAGGGGAGACAGGGCGAATGGAAACTGAGTCAGTACACAGTGAGGGGAGACAGGGTGAATGGTAACTGAGTCAGTACACAGTGAGGCGAGACCGGGTGAATGGTAACCGAGTCAGTACACAGTGAGGGGAGACAGGGTGAATGGTAACTGAGTCAGTACACAGTGAGGGGAGACAGGGTGAATGGTAACTGTCTCAGTACACAGTGAGGGGCAGACAGGGTGAATGGTAAGTGAGTCAGTAACAGTGAACGGAGACAGGGTGAAAGGTAACTGGGTCAGTACACAGTGAGGGGAGACAGGGTGAATGGTAACAGAGTCAGAACACAGTGAGGGGAGACAGGGTGAATGGTAACTGAGTCAATACACAGTGAGGGGAGTCAGGGTGAATGGTATTTGAGTCAGTACACAGTGAGGGGAGACAGTGTGAATGGTAACTGAGTCAGGACACAGTGAGGGGAGACAGGGTGAATGCTAACTGATTCAGTACAAAGTGAGGGGAGACAGGGTGAATGGTAACTGAGACAGTACACAGTGAGGGGAGACAGGGTAAATGGTAACTGGACAGTACACAGTGAGGGGAGACAGGTTGAATGCAAACTGAGTCTGTACACAGTGAGGGGAGACAGGGTGAATGGTATTTGAGTCTGGACACAGTGATGGGAGACAGGGTGAATGGTATCTGAGTCTGTACATAGTGAGGGGAGACAGGGTGAATGGTAACTGGGACAGCACACAGTGATGGGACACAGGGTGAATGGTAACTGAGTCAGTACACGGTGAGGGGAGACAGGGTGAATGGTAACTCAGTCAGTACACAGTGAGGGGAGAAAGGGTGAATGGTAACTGAGTCAGAACACAGTGAGGGGAGACATGGTGAATGGTAACTGAGTCAGTACACAGTGATGGGAGACAGGGTGAATGGTAACTGAGTGAGTACACAGTGAGAGGAGACAGGGTGAATGGTAACAGAGACAGTACACAGTGAGGGGAGACAGGGTGAATGGTATTTGAGTCAGTACACAGTGATGGGAGACAGGGTGAATGGTAACTGAGACAGTACACAGTGAGGGGAGACAGGGTGAATGGTAACTGAGTCAGTACACAGTGAGGGGAGACAGGGTGAATGGTAACTGAGTCAGTACACAGTGAGGGGAGACAGGGTGAAAGGTAACTGAGTCAGTACACAGTGAGGGGAGACAGGGTGAATGTTAACTCAGTCAGTACACAGTGAGGGGAGACAGGGTGAATGGTAACTGTCTCAGTACACAGAGAGGGGAGACATGGAGAATGGTAAATGAGTCAGTACACGGTGAGGGGAGACAGGGTGAATGGTAACTGAGACAGTACACAGTGAAGGGAGACAGAGTGAATGGTAACTGTCTCAGTACACAGTGAGGGGAGACAGGGTGAATGGTAAGTGAATCAGTAACAGTGAGCGGAGACAGGGTGAATGGTAACTGAGTCAGTACACGGTGAGGGGAGACAGGGTGAATGGTAAATGGATCAGTACACAGTGAGGGGAGACAGGGTGAATGGTAACTCAGTCAGTACACAGTGATGGGAGACAGGGTGAATGGTAACTGAGCCTGTACACAGTGAGGGCAGACAGGGTGAATGGTAACTGGGACAGCACACAGTGATGGGAGAGAGGGTGAATGGTAACAGAGTCAGTACACGGGGAGGGGAGACAGGGTGAATGGTAACTCAGTCAGTACACAGTGAGGGGAGAAAGGGTGAATGGAAACTGAGTCAGTACACAGTGATGGGAGACAGGGTGAATGGTAACTGAGTGAGTACACAGGGAGGGGAGAGAGGGTGAATGGTAACAGAGTCAGTACACAGTGAGGGGAGACAGGGTGAATGGTATTTGAGTCAGTACACAGTGATGGGAGACAGGGTGAATGGTAACTGAGTCAGTACACAGTGAGGGGAGACAGGGTGAATGGTAACTGAGTCAGTACACAGTGAGGGGAGACAGGGTGAATGGTAACTGAGTCAGTACACAGTGAGGGGAGAAGGGTGAATGGTAACTGAGTCAGTAAACAGTCAGGGGAGACAGGGTGAATGGTAACTGAGTCAGTACACAGTGAGGGGAAAAAGGGTGAATGTTAACTGAGTCAGTACACTGTGAGGGGAGACAGGGTGAATGGTAACAGAGTCAGTACACAGTGAGGGGAGACAGGGTGAATGGTAACTGAATCAGTACACTGAGGGGAGAGAGGGTGAATGTTATCTGAGTCAGTACACTGTGAGGGGAGACAGGGTGAATGGTAACAGAGTCAGTACACAGTGAGGGGAGACAGGGTGAATGGTAACTGATTCAGTACACTGAGGGGAGACAGGGTGAATGGTAACAGAGTCAGTACACAGTGAGTGGAGACAGGGTGAATGGTATTTGAGTCAGTACACAGTGAGGGGAGACAGGGTGAATGGTAACTGAGTCAGTACACAGTGAGGGAAGACAGGGTGAATGGTAACTGAGTCAGAACACAGTGTGGGGAGACAGGGTGAAAGGTAACTGAGTCAGTACACGGTGAGGGGAGACAGGGTGAACGGTAACTGTCTCAGTACACAGTGAGGGGAGAGAGGGTGAATGGTAACTGAGTCAGTACAAAGTGAGGGGAGACAGGGTGAATGGTAACTGAGTCAGTACACAGTGAGGGGAGATAGGGTGAATGGTATTTGAGTTAGTACACAATGATGGGAGACAGTGTGAATGGTAACTGAGTCAGTACACAGTGAGGGGAGACAGGGTGAATGGTAACTGATTCAGTACAAAGTGAGGGGAGACAGGGTGAATGGTAACTGAGACAGTACACAGTGAGGGGAGACAGGGTAAATGGTAACTGGACAGTACACAGTGAGGGGAGACAGGGTGAATGGTAACTCAGTCCGTACACAGTGAGGGGAGACAGGGTGAATGGTATTTGAGTCAGTACACAGTGAGGGGAGACAGGGTGAATGGTAACTGAGTCAGTACACAGAGAGGGGAGACAGGGTGAATGGTAACTGAGTCAGTAACAGTGAGGGGAGACAGGGCGAATGGAAACTGTCTCAGTACACAGTGAGGGGAGACAGGGTGAAAGGTATTTGAGTCAGTACACAGTGAGGGGAGACAGGGTGAATGGTAACTCAGTCAGTACACAGTGAGGGGAGCCTGGGTGAATGGTAACTCAGTCAGTACACAGTGAGGGGAGACAGGGTGAATGGTAACTGAGTAAGTACACAGTGAGGGGAGACAGGGCGAATGGAAACTGAGTCAGTACACAGTGAGGGGAGACAGGGTGAATGGTAACTCAGTCCGTACACAGTGAGGGGAGACAGGGTGAATGGTAACTCAGTCTGTACACAGTGAGGGGAGACTGGGTGAATGGTAACTCAGTCAGTACACAGTGAGGGGAGACAGGGTGAATGTTAACTGAGTCAGTACACTGTGAGGGGAGACAGCGTGAATGGTAAGTGAGTCAGTAACAGTGAGGGGAGACAGGGTGAATGGTAACTGAGTCAGTACACAGTGAGGGGAGACAGGGTGAATGGTAACTGTCTCAGTACACAGTGAGGGGAGACAGGGTGAATGGTAAGTGAGTCAGTAACAGTGAGCGGAGACAGGGTGAATGGTAACTGGGTCAGTACACAGTGAGGGGAGACAGGGTGAATGGTAACTGTCTCAGTACACAGTGAGGGGAGACAGGGCGAATGGAAACTGAGTCAGTACACAGTGAGGGGAAAAAGGGTGAATGGTAACTGAGTCAGTACACAGTGAGGGGAGACAGGGCGAATGGAAACTGAGTCAGTACACAGTGAGGGGAGACAGGGTGAATGGTAACTCAGTCAGTACAGAGTGAGGGGAGACAGGGTGAATGGTATTTGAGTCAGTACACAGTGAGGGGAGACAGGGTGAATGGTAACTGAGTCAGTACACAGAGAGGGAAGACAGGGTGAATGGTAACTGAGTCAGTAACAGTGAGGGGAGACAGGGTGAATGGTAACTGAGTCAGTACACAGTGAGGGGAGACAGGGTGAATGTAAACTGAGTCAGTACACTGTGAGGGGAGACAGGGTGAATGGTAAGTGAGTCAATAACAGTGAGCGGAGACAGGGTGAAAGGTAACTGAGTCAGTACACAGTGAGGGGAGACAGGGTGAATGGTAACTGAGTCAGTACACAGTGAGGGGAGACAGGGTGAATGGAAACTGAGTAAGTACACAGTGAGGGGAGACAGGGTGAATGGTAACTGAGTCAGTACACTGTGAGGGGAGACAGGGTGAATGGTATTTGAGACAGTACACAGTATTGGGAGACAGGGTGAATGGTAACTGAGTCAGTACACAGTGAGGGGAGACAGGGTGAATGGTAACTGAGCAAGTACACAGTTGGGGGAGACAGGGTGAATGGTAACTGAGTCAGTACACAGTGAGGGGAGACAGGGTGAATGGTATTTGAGTCAGTACACAGTGAGGGGAGACAGGGTGAATGGTAACTGAGTCAGTACACAGAGAGGGGAGACAGGGTGAATGGTAACTGAGTCAGTAACAGTGAGGGGAGACAGGGCGAATGGAAACTGTCTCAGTACACAGTGAGGGGAGACAGGGTGAAAGGTATTTGAGTCAGTACACAGTGAGGGGAGACAGGGTGAATGGTAACTCAGTCAGTACACAGTGAGGGGAGCCTGGGTGAATGGTAACTCAGTCAGTACACAGTGAGGGGAGACAGGGTGAATGGTAACTGAGTAAGTACACAGTGAGGGGAGACAGGGCGAATGGAAACTGAGTCAGTACACAGTGAGGGGAGACAGGGTGAATGGTAACTCAGTCCGTACACAGTGAGGGGAGACAGGGTGAATGGTAACTCAGTCTGTACACAGTGAGGGGAGACTGGGTGAATGGTAACTCAGTCAGTACACAGTGAGGGGAGACAGGGTGAATGTTAACTGAGTCAGTACACTGTGAGGGGAGACAGCGTGAATGGTAAGTGAGTCAGTAACAGTGAGGGGAGACAGGGTGAATGGTAACTGAGTCAGTACACAGTGAGGGGAGACAGGGTGAATGGTAACTGTCTCAGTACACAGTGAGGGGAGACAGGGTGAATGGTAAGTGAGTCAGTAACAGTGAGCGGAGACAGGGTGAATGGTAACTGGGTCAGTACACAGTGAGGGGAGACAGGGTGAATGGTAACTGTCTCAGTACACAGTGAGGGGAGACAGGGCGAATGGAAACTGAGTCAGTACACAGTGAGGGGAAAAAGGGTGAATGGTAACTGAGTCAGTACACAGTGAGGGGAGACAGGGCGAATGGAAACTGAGTCAGTACACAGTGAGGGGAGACAGGGTGAATGGTAACTCAGTCAGTACAGAGTGAGGGGAGACAGGGTGAATGGTATTTGAGTCAGTACACAGTGAGGGGAGACAGGGTGAATGGTAACTGAGTCAGTACACAGAGAGGGAAGACAGGGTGAATGGTAACTGAGTCAGTAACAGTGAGGGGAGACAGGGTGAATGGTAACTGAGTCAGTACACAGTGAGGGGAGACAGGGTGAATGTAAACTGAGTCAGTACACTGTGAGGGGAGACAGGGTGAATGGTAAGTGAGTCAGTAACAGTGAGCGGAGACAGGGTGAAAGGTAACTGAGTCAGTACACAGTGAGGGGAGACAGGGTGAATGGTAACTGAGTCAGTACACAGTGAGGGGAGACAGGGTGAATGGAAACTGAGTAAGTACACAGTGAGGGGAGACAGGGTGAATGGTAACTGAGTCAGTACACTGTGAGGGGAGACAGGGTGAATGGTATTTGAGACAGTACACAGTATTGGGAGACAGGGTGAATGGTAACTGAGTCAGTACACAGTGAGGGGAGACAGGGTGAATGGTAACTGAGCAAGTACACAGTTGGGGGAGACAGGGTGAATGGTAACTGAGTCAGTACACAGTGAGGGGAGACAGGGTGAATGGTAACTGACTCAGTACACAGTGAGGGGAGACAGGGTGAATGGTAACTGAGTCAGTACACAGTGAGGGGAGACAGGGTGAATGGTAACTGAGTCAGTACACAGTGAGGGGAAAAAGGGTGAATGTTAACTGAGTCAGTACACTGAGGGGAGACAGGGTGAATGGTAACTGAGTCAGTACACAGTGAGGGGAGACAGGGTGAATGGAAACTGAGTCAGTACACAGTGAGGGGAGACTGGGTGAATGGTAACTGAGTCAGTACACTGTGAGGGGAGACAGGGTGAATGGTATTTGAGACAGTACACAGTATTGGGAGACAGGGTGAATGGTAACTGAGTCAGTACACAGTGAGGGGAGACAGGGTGAATGGTAACTGAGCAAGTACACAGTTGGGGGAGACAGGGTGAATGGTAACTGAGTCAGTACACAGTGAGGGGAGACAGGGTGAATGGTAACTGACTCAGTACACAGTGAGGGGAGAGAGGGTGAATGGTAACTGAGTCAGTACACGGTGAGGGGAGACAGGGTAAAAGGTAACTGAGTAAGTACACAGTGAGGGGAGACAGGGTGAATGGTAACTGATTCAGTACGCAGTGACGGGAGACAGGGTGAATGGTAACTTAGTGAGTACACAGTGAGGGGAGACAGGGTGAATGGTAACTGAGTCAGTACACAGTGAATGGAGACAGGGTGAATGGTAACAGAGTCACCACACAGTAAGGGGAGACTGGGGGAATAGTAACAGAGTGAGGACACAATGAGGGCAGACAGGGTGAATGGTATTTGAGTCACTTCACAGTGAGGGGAGACAGGGCGAATAGTAACTGAGTCAGTACACGGTGAGGGGAGACAGGGTGAATGGTAACTGAGTCAGTACACAGTGATGGGAGACAGAGTGAATGGTAACTGAGTCAGTACACGGTGAGGGGAGACAGGGTGAATGGTAACTGAGTCAGTACACAGTGATGGGAGACAGGGTGAATGGTAACTGAGTGAGTACACAGTGAGGGGAGACAAGGTGAATGGTAACTGAGTCAGTACACAGTGAGGGGAGAGAGGGTGAATGGTAACTGAGTGAGTACACAGTGAGGGGAGACAGGGTGAATGGTAACTGAGTCAGGACACAGTTAGGGGAGACAGGGTGAATGGTAACTGAGTCAGAACACAGTTAGGGGAGACAGGGTGAATGGTAACTGAGTCAGTACACAGTGAGGGGAGATAGGGTGAATGGTAACCGAAACAGTATACAGTGAGGGGAGACAGGGTCAATGATAACTGACTCAGTACACAGTGAAGGGAGACAGGGTGAATGATAACTGACTCAGTACACATTGAGGGGAGACAGGGTGAATGGTAACTGAGTTAGTACACAGTGAGGGGAGACAGGGTGAATGGTAAATTAGTGAGTACACAGTGAGGGGAGACAGGGTGAAAGGTAACTGAGTCAGTACACAGGGAGGGGAGACAGGGTGAATGGCAACAAAGTCAGTACACAGTGAATGGAGACAGGGTGAATGGTAACTGAGTCAGTATACAGTGAGGGGAGACAGGGTGAATGGTAACTGAGTCAGTACACAGTGAGGGGAGACAGGGTGAATGGTAACTTAGTGAGTACACAGTGAGGGGAGACAGGGTGAATGATAACTGACTAAGTACACAGTGAGGGGAGACAGGGTGAATGGTAACTGAGTCAGTACACAGTGAGGGAAGACAGGGTGAATGGTAACTGAGTCAGTACACAGTGAGGGGAGACAGGGTGAATTGTATTTGAGTCGGAAACAGTGAGGGGAGAGAGGGCGAATGGTAACTGAGTCAGTACACAGTGAGGGGAGACAGGGCGAATGGTAGCTGAGTCAGTACACAGTGAGGGGAGACAGGGTGAATGGTAACTGAGACTGTACACAGTGAGGGGAGACAGGGTGAATGGTAACTGAGTCAGTACACAGTGAGGGGAGACAGGGTGAATGGTAACTGAGTCTGTACACAGTGAGGGGAGACAGGGTGAATGGTAACTGAGTCAGTACACAGTGAGGGGAGACAGGGTGAATGGTAACTGAGTCAGTACACGGTGAAGGGAGACAGGGTGAATGGTAACTGAGTCAGTACACGGAGAAGGGAGACAGGGTGAATGCTAACTGGGTCAGTACACAGTGAGGGGAGACAGGGTGAATGGTACCTGAGTGAGTACACAGTGAGGGGAGACAGGGTGAATGGTATTTGAGTCGGTACAAAGTGAGGGGAGACAGGATGAATGGAAACTGGCACAGTACACAGTGAGAGGAGAGAGAGTGAATGGTAACTGGGTGAGTACACAGTGCAGGGGAGACAGGGTGAAAGGTAACTGAGTCAGTAGACAGTGAGGGGAGACAGGGTGAATTGTAACTGAGTCAGTACACAGTGAGGGGAGACGGGGTGAATGATAACTGAGTCAGTACACAGTGAGGGGAGACAGGGTGAATGGTAACTGAGACAGAACACAGTGAGGGGAGACAGGGTGAATGGTAACTGAGACAATACACAGTGAGGGGAGACAGGGTGAAAGGTAACTGAGTGCGGACACGGGGAAATAGGGTGAATGGTAACTGAGTCAGTACACAGTGAGGGGAGACAGGGTGAATGGTAACTGAGACAATACACAGTGAGGGGAGACAGGGTGAATGGCACCTGGGTCAGGACACAGTGAGGGGAGACAGGGTGAATGGTAACTGACTGAGTACACAGTGAGGGGAGACAGGGTGAATGGTAACTGAGTCAGTACACAGTGAGGGGAGGCAGGGTGAAAGGTAACTGAGTGAGGACACGGGGAAATAGGGTGAATAGTAACTGAGACAGTACACAGTGAGGGGAGACAAGGTGAATGGTAAATGATTGAGTACACAGTGAGGGGAGACAGGGTGAATGGTAACTGAGACAGTATACAGTGAGGGGAGACAAGGTGAATGGTAACTGACTGAGTACACAGTGAGTGGAGACAGGGAGAATGGTAACTGAGTCAGTACACAGTGAGGGGACACAGGGTGAATGGTAACTTAGTCAGTACACAGTGAGGGGAGACAGGGTGAATGGTACCTGAGTCAGTACACAGTCAGGGGAGACAGAGTGAACGGTAACTGAGTCAGTTCACAGTGAGGGGAGACAGGGTGAATGGTAACTGAGTCAGTACAGAGTGAGAGGAGACAGGGTGAATGGTAACAGAGTCAGTACACAGTGAGGGGAGACAGGGTGAATGGTAACTGAGTCAGTACACAGTGATGGGAGACAGGGTGAATGGTAACTGAGTCAGTACACAGTCAGGGGAGACAGGGTGAATGGTAACTGAGTCAGTACACAGTGATGGGAGACAGGGTGAATGGTAACTGAGTCAGTACACGGTGAGGGGAGACAGGCTGAATGGTAACTGAGTCAGTACACAGTGAGGGAAGAAAGGGTGAATAGTAACTGAGTCAGTACACAGTCAGGGGAGACAGGGTGAATGGTAACTGAGTCAGTACACAGTGAGGGGAGACAGGGTGAAAGGTAACTGAGTCAGTACACAGTGAGGTGAGACAGGGCGAATGGTAACGGAGTCAGTACACAGTCAGGGGAGACAGGGTTAATGGTAACTGAGTCAGTACACAGTGAGGGGAGAAAGAGTGAATGGTAACAGAATCAGTACACAGTGAGGGGACACAGGGTGAATGGTAATTGACTCAGTACACAGTGAGGGGAGACAGGGTGAATGGTAACTGAGACAGTACACCGCGAGTGGAGACAGGGAGAATGGTAACTGAGTCAGTACAGAGTGAGGGGAGACAGGGTGAATGGTAACTGAGTCAGTACACAGTGAGGGGAGACAGGGTGAAAGGTAACTGAGTCAGTACACAGTGAGGGGAGATAGGGTGAATGGTAACTGAGTCAGTACACAGTTAGGGGAGAAAGGGTGAATGGTAACTGAGTCACTACACAGTTAGGGGAGACAGGGTGAATGGTAACTGAGTCAGTACACGGTGAGGGGAGACAGGGTGAATGGTAACTGAGTCAGTACACAGTGACGGGAGACAGGGTGAATGGTAACTGAGTCAGTACACGGTGAGGGGAGACAGGGTGAATGGTAACTGAGTCAGAACACAGTGATGGGAGACAGAGTGAATGGTAACTGAGTCAGTACACAGTTAGGGGAGACAGGGTGAATGGTAACTGAGTCAGTACACAGTTAGGGGAGACAGGGTGAATGGTAACTGAGTCAGTACACAGTGAGGGGAGACAGAGTGAATGGTAACTGAGTCAGTACACAGTGAGGGGAGATAGGGTGAATGGTAACCGAAACAGTATACAGTGAGGGGAGACAGGGTCAATGATAACTGACTCAGTACACAGTGAGGGGAGACAGGGTGAATGATAACTGACTCAGTACACATTGAGGGAAACAGGGTGAATGGTAACTGAGTCAGCACACAGTGAGGGGAGACAGGGTGAATGGTAACGTAGTGAGTACACAGTGAGGGGAGACAGGGTGAATGGTATTTGAGTCAGTACACAGTGAGGGGAGACAGTGTGAATGGTAACTGAGTCAGTACACAGTGAGGGGAGACTGGGTAAAAGGTAACTGAGTCAGTACACAGTGAGGGGAGACAGGGTGAATGGTAACTGATTCAGTACACAGTGAGGGGAGACAGGGTGAATGGTAACTTAGTGAGTACACAGTGAGGGGAGACAGGGTGAATGATAACTGACAAAGTACACAGTGAGGGGAGACAGCGTGAATGGTAACTGAGTCAGTACACAGTGAGGGGAAACAGGGTGAAAGGTAGCTGGGTCAGTACACAGTCAGGGGAGACAGAGTGAATGGTAACTGAGTCAGTACACAGTGAGGGGAAAAAGGGTGAATGTTAACAGAGTCAGTTCACAGTGAGGGGAGAAAGAGTGAATGGTAACTGACTCAGTACACAGTCAGGGGAGACAGAGGAAATGCTAACTGAGTCAGTACACAGTGAGGTGAGACAGGGTGAATGGTACTGAGTCAGTTCACAGTGAGGGGAGAAAGAGTGAATGGTAACTGAGTGAGTACACAGTGATGGGAGACAGGGTGAATGGTAACTGAGTAAGTACACAGTGAGGAGAGACAGGGTGAATGGTAACAGAGTCAGTACACAGTGAGGGGAGACAGGGTGAATGGGATTTGAGTCAGTGCACAGTGATGGGAGACAGGGTGAATGGTAACTGAGTCAGTACACAGTGAGGGGAGACAGAGTGAATGGTAACTGAGTCAGTACACAGTGAGGGGAGACAGGGTGAATGGTAACTGAGTCAGTACACAGTGAGGGGAGACAGGGTGAATGGTAACTGAGTCAGTACACAGTGAGGGGAGAGAGGGTGAATGGTAACTGAGTCAGTACACGGTGAGGGGAGACAGGGTAAAAGGTAACTGAGTAAGTACACAGTGAGGGGAGACAGGGTGAATGGTAACTGATTCAGTACGCAGTGACGGGAGACAGGGTGAATGGTAACTTAGTGAGTACACAGTGAGGGGAGACAGGGTGAATGGTAACTGAGTCAGTACACAGTGAATGGAGACAGGGTGAATGGTAACAGAGTCACCACACAGTAAGGGGAGACTGGGGGAATAGTAACAGAGTGAGGACACAATGAGGGCAGACAGGGTGAATGGTATTTGAGTCACTTCACAGTGAGGGGAGACAGGGCGAATAGTAACTGAGTCAGTACACAGTGAGGGGAGACAGGGTGAATGGTAACTGGGACAGCACACAGTGATGGGAGACAGGGAGAATGGTAACTGAGTCAGTACACAGTGAGGGGTGACAGGGTGAATGGTAACTGAGTCAGTACACAGTGATGGGAGACAGAGTGAATGGTAACTGAGTCAGTACACGGTGAGGGGAGACAGGGTGAATGGTAACTGAGTCAGTACACAGTGATGGGAGACAGAGTGAATGGTAACTGAGTCAGTACACGGTGAGGGGAGACAGGGTGAATGGTAACTGAGTCAGTACACAGTGATGGGAGACAGGGTGATTGGTAACTGAGTGAGTACACAGTGAGGGGAGACAAGGTGAATGGTAACTGAGTCAGTACACAGTGAGGGGAGAGAGGGTGAATGGTAACTGAGTGAGTACACAGTGAGGGGAGACAGGGTGAATGGTAACTGAGTCAGTACACAGTTAGGGGAGACAGGGTGAATGGTAACTGAGTCAGAACACAGTTAGGGGAGACAGGGTGAATGGTAACTGAGTCAGTACACAGTGAGGGGAGATAGGGTGAATGGTAACCGAAACAGTATACAGTGAGGGGAGACAGGGTCAATGATAACTGACTCAGTACACAGTGAAGGGAGACAGGGTGAATGATATCTGACTCAGTACACATTGAGGGGAGACAGGGTGAATGGTAACTTAGTGAGTACACAGTGAGGGGAGACAGGGTGAATGATAACTGACTAAGTACACAGTGAGGGGAGACAGGGTGAATGGTAACTGAGTCAGTACACAGTGAGGGAAGACAGGGTGAATGGTAACTGAGTCAGTACACAGTGAGGGGAGACAGGGTGAATTGTATTTGAGTCGGAACACAGTAAGCGGAGACAGGGTGAATGGTAACTGAGTCAGTACACAGTGAGGGGAGACAGGGTGAATGGTAGCTGAGTCAGTACACAGTGAGGGGAGACAGGGTGAATGGTAACTGAAACTGTACACAGTGAGGGGAGACAGGGTGAATGGTAACTGAGTCAGTACACAGTGAGGGGAGACTGGGTGAAAGGTAACTGAGTCAGTACACAGTGAGGGGAGACAGGGTGAATGGTAACTGAGTCAGTACACGGTGAAGGGAGACAGGGTGAATGCTAACTGGGTCAGTACACAGTGAGGGGAGACAGGGTGAATGGTACCTGAGTGAGTACACAGTGAGGGGAGACAGGGTGAATGGTATTTGAGTCGGTACAAAGTGAGGGGAGACAGGATGAATGGAAACTGGCTCAGTACACAGTGAGAGGAGAGAGAGTGAATGGTAACTGGGTGAGTACACAGTGCAGGGGAGACAGGGTGAAAGGTAACTGAGTCAGTACACAGTGAGGGGAGACAGGGTGAATTGTAACTGAGTCAGTACACAGTGAGGGGAGACGGGGTGAATGATAACTGAGTCAGTACACAGTGAGGGGAGACAGGGTGAATTGTAACTGAGACAGTACACAGTGAGGGCAGACAGGGTGAATGGTAACTGAGACAATACACAGTGAGGGGAGACAAGGTGAATGGTAACTGACTGAGTACACAGTGAGGGGAGACAGGGTGAAAGGTAACTGAGTGAGGACACGGGGAAATAGGGTGAATGGTAACTGAGTCAGTACACAGTGAGGGGAGACAGGGTGAATGGTAACTGAGACAATACACAGTGAGGGGAGACAGGGTGAATGGCAACTGGGTCAGGACACAGTGAGGGGAGACAGGGTGAATGGTAACTGACTGAGTACACAGTGAGGGGAGACAGGGTGAATGGTAACTGAGTCAGTACACAGTGAGGGGAGGCAGGGTGAAAGGTAACTGAGTGAGGAAACGGGGAAATAGGGTGAATAGTAACTGAGACAGTACACAGTGAGGGGAGACAAGGTGAATGGTAAATGATTGAGTACACAGTGAGGGGAGACAGGGTGAATGGTAACTGAGACAGTATACAGTGAGGGGAGACAAGGTGAATGGTAACTGACTGAGTACACAGTGAGTGGAGAGAGGGAGAATGGTAACTGAGTCAGTACACAGTGAGGGGACACAGGGTGAATGGTAACTTAGTCAGTACACAGTGAGGGGAGACAGGGTGAATGGTACCTGAGTCAGTACACAGTCAGGGGAGACAGAGTGAATGGTAACAGAGTCAGTACACAGTGATGGGAGACAGGGTGAATGGTAACTGAGTCAGTACACAGTGATGGGAGACAGGGTGAATGGTAACTGAGTCAGTACACAGTCAGGGTAGACAGGGTGAATGGTAACTGAGTCAGTACACAGTGATGGGAGACAGGGTGAATGGTAACTGAGTCAGAACACGGTGAGGGGAGACAGGCTGAATGGTAACTGAGTCAGTACACAGTGAGGGAAGAAAGGGTGAATAGTAACTGAGTCAGTACACAGTCAGGGGAGACAGGGTGAATGGTAACTGAGTCAGTACACAGTGAGGGGAGACAGGGTGAAATGTAACTGAGTCAGTACACAGTGAGGTGAGACAGGGCGAATGGTAACGGAGTCAGTACACAGTCAGGGGAGACAGGGTTAATAGTAACTGAGTCAGTACACAGTGAGGGGAGAAAGAGTGAATGGTAACAGAATCAGTACTCAGTGAGGGGACACAGGGTGAATGGTAATTGACTCAGTACACAGTGAGGGGAGACAGGGTGAATGGTAACTGAGACAGTACACCGCGAGTGGAGACAGGGAGAATGGTAACTGAGTCAGTACAGAGTGAGGGGAGACAGGGTGAATGGTAACTGAGTCACTACACAGTGAGGGGAGACAGGGTGAAAGGTAAGTGAGTCAGTACACAGTGAGGGGAGACAGGGTGAATGGTAACTGAGTCAGTACACAGGGGAGAAAGGGTGAATGGTAACTGAGTCAGTACACAGTTAGGGGAGACAGGGTGAATGGTAACTGAGTCAGTACACGGTGAGGGGAGACAGGGTGAATGGTAACTGAGTCAGTACACAGTGACGGGAGACAGGGTGAATGGTAACTGAGTCAGTACACGGTGAGGGGAGACAGGGTGAATGGTAACTGAGTCAGTACACAGTGATGGGAGACAGAGTGAATGGTAACTGAGTCAGTACACAGTTAGGGGAGACAGGGTGAATGGTAACTGAGTCAGTACACAGTGAGGGGAGACAGGGTGAATGGTAACTGAGTCAGTACACAGTGAGGGGAGACAGAGTGAATGGTAACTGAGTTAGTACACAGTGAGGGGAGATAGGGTGAATGGTAACCGAAACAGTATACAGTGAGGGGAGACAGGGTCAACGATAACTGACTCAGTACACAGTGAGGGGAGACAGGGTGAATGATAACTGACTCAGTACACATTGAGGGGAGACAGGGTGAATGGTAACTGAGTCAGCACACAGTGAGGGGAGACAGGGTGAATGGCAACGTAGTGAGTACACAGTGAGGGGAGACAGGGTGAATGGTATTTGAGTCAGTACACAGTGAGGGGAGACAGTGTGAATGGTAACTGAGTCAGTACACAGTGAGGGGAGACTGGGTAAAAGGTAACTGAGTCAGTACACAGTGAGGGGAGACAGGGTGAATGGTAACTGATTCAGTACACAGTGAGGGGAGACAGGGTGAATGGTAACTTAGTGAGTACACAGTGAGGGGAGACAGGGTGAATGATAACTGACTAAGTACACAGTGAGGGGAGACAGCGTGAATGGTAACTGAGTCAGTACACAGTGAGGGGAGACAGGGTGAAAGGTAGCTGGGTCAGTACACAGTCAGGGGAGACAGAGTGAATGGTAACTGAGTCAGTACACAGTGAGGGGAAAAAGGGTGAATGTTAACAGAGTCAGTTCACAGTGAGGGGAGAAAGAGTGAATGGTAACTGACTCAGTACAAAGTCAGGAGAGACAGAGGAAATGCTAACTGAGTCAGTACACAGTGAGGTGAGACAGGGTGAATGGTACTGAGTCAGTTCACAGTGAGGGGAGAAAGTGTGAATGGTAACTGAGTGAGTACACAGTGATGGGAGACAGGGTGAATGGTAACTGAGTAAGTACACAGTGAGGGGAGACAGGGTGAATGGTAACAGAGTCAATACACAGTGAGGGGAGACAGGGTGAATGGGATTTGAGTCAGTGCACAGTGATGGGAGACAGGGTGAATGGTAACTGAGTCAGTACACAGTGAGGGGAGACAGGGTGAATGGTAACTGAGTTAGTACAAAGTGAGGGGAGACAGGGTGAATGCTAACTGAGTCAGTACACAGTGAGGGGAGACAGGGTGAATGGTAACTGAGTCAGTACACAGTGAGGGGAAAAAGGGTGAATGTTAACTGAGTCAGTACACTGTGAGGGGAGACAGGGTGAATGGTAACAGAGTCAGTACACAGTGAGGGGAGACAGGGTGAAAGGTAACTGAGTCAGTACACAGTGAGGGGAGACAGAGTGAATGGTAACTGAGTCAGTACACAGTGAGGGGAGACAGGGTGAATGGTAACTGAGTCAGTACACAGTGAGGGGAGACAGGGTGAATGGTAACTGAGTAAGTACACAGTGAGGGGAGACAGGGTGAATGGTTACTGAGTCAGTACACAGTGAGGGGAGACAGAGTGAATGGTAACTGAGTCAGTACACAGTGAGGGGCGAGAGGGTGAATGGTAACTGAGTCAGTACACAGTGAGGGGAGACAGGGTGAATGGTAACTGAGTCAGTACAAAGTGAGGGGAGACAGGGTGAATGGTAACTGAGTCAGTACACGGTGAGGGGAGACAGGGTAAAAGGTAACTGAGTAAGTACACAGTGAGGGGAGACAGGGTGAATGGTAACTGATTCAGTACGCAGTGACGGGAGACAGGGTGAATGGTAACTTAGTGAGTACACAGTGAGGGGAGACAGGGTGAATGGTAACTGAGTCAGTACACAGTGAATGGAGACAGGGTGAATGGTAACAGAGTCACCACACAGTAAGGGGAGACTGGGGGAATGGTAACAGAGTCAGGACACAATGAGGGCAGACAGGGTGAATGGTATTTGAGTCACTTCACAGTGAGGGGAGACAGGGCGAATAGTAACTGAGTCAGTACACAGTGAGGGGAGACAGGGTGAATGGTAACTGAGTCAGTACACAGTGAGGGGAGACAGGGTTAATGGTAACTGAGTCAGTAACAGTGAGGGGAGACAGGGTGAATGGTAACTGAGTCAGTACACAGTGAGGGGAGACAGGGTGAATGGCAACTGAGTCAGTACACAGTGAATGGAGACAGGGTGCATGGTAACTGATTCAGGACACAGTGAGGGGAGACAGGGTGAATAATAACTGACTAAGTACACAGTGAGGGGAGACAGGGTGAATGGTATTTGAGTTGGTACACAGTTAGGGGAGACAGGGTGAAAGGTAACTGAGTCAGTAAAGAGTGAGAGGAGAGAGGGAGAATGGTAACTGAGTCAGTACACGGTGAGGGGAGACAGGGTGAATGGTAACTGAGTCAGTACATGGTGAGGGGAGACAGGGTGAATGGTAACTGAGTCAGTACACAGTGAGAGGAGACAGGGTGAATGGTATTTGAGTCAGTACACAGTGATGGGAGACAGGGTGAATGGTAACTGAGTCAGTACACAGTGAGGGGAGACAGGGTGAATGGTAACTGAGTCAGTACACAGTGAGGGGAGACAGGGTGAATGGTAACTGAGTCAGTACACAGTGAGGGGAGACAGGGTGAATGGTAACTGAGAGAGTACACAGTGAGCGGAGACAGGGTGAAAGGTAACTGAGTCAGTACAGAGTGAGAGGAGACAGGGAGAATGGTAACTGAGTCAGTACACGGTGAGGGGAGATAGGGTGAATGCTAACTGAGTCAGTACACAGTGAGGGAGGACAGGGTCAGAGGTAACTGAGTCAGTTCACAGTGAGGGGAGAAAGAGTGAATGGTGACTGAGTCAGTACAAAGTGAGGGGAGAGAGGGTGAATGGTAACTGTGTCAGAACACAGTGAGGGGAGACAGGGCGAATGGTAGCTGAGTCAGTACACAGTGAGGGGAGATAGGGTGAATGCTAACTGAGTCAGTACACAGTGAGGGGAGACAGGGTGAATGGTAACTGAGTCAGTACACAGTGAGGGGAGACTGGGAGAATGGTATTTGAGTCACTTCACAGTGAGGGGAGACAGGGCGAATAGTAACTGAGTCAGTACACAGTGAGGGGAGATAGGGTGAATGGTAACTGAGTCAGTACACAGTGAGGGGAGACAGGGTGAATGGTAACAAAGTCAGAACACAGTGAGGGCAGACAGGGTGAATGGTAACTGAGTCAGTACACAGTGATGGGAGACAGGGTGAATGGTAACTGAGTGAGTACACAGTGAGGGGAGACAGGGTGAATGGTAACTGGGACAGCACACAGTGACGGCAGACAGGGTGAATGGTAACTGAGTCAATACACAGTGAGGGGAGACAGAGTGAATGGTAACTGAGTCAGTACACAGTGAGGGGAGACAGGGTGAATGGTAACTGAGTCAGTACACAGTGAGGGGAGACAGGGTGAATGGTAACTGGGACAGTACACAGTGAGGGGAGATAGGGTGAATGCTAACTGAAACAGTATACAGTGAGGGGAGACAGGGTCAATGATAACTGACTCAGTACACATTGAGGGGAGGCAGGGTGAATGGTAACTGAGTCAGTAAACAGTGAGGGGAGACAGGGTGAATGGTAACTTAGTGAGTACACAGTGAGGGGAGACAGTGTAAAAGGTAACTGAGTCAATACACAGTGAGGGGATATAGGGTGAATGGTAACTGATTCAGTACACAGTGAGGGGAGACAGGGTGAATGGTAACTGAGTCAGTAACAGTGAGGGGAGACAGGGTGAATGGTAACTGAGTCAGTAACAGTGAGGGGAGACAGGGTGAATGGTAACTGAGCCAGTACACAGTGAGGGGAGACAGGGTGAATGGCAACTGAGTCAGTACACAGTGAATGGAGACAGGGTGCATGGTAACTGATTCAGGACACAGTGAGGGGAGACAGGGTGAATAATAACTGACTAAGTACACAGTGAGGGGAGACAGGGTGAATGGTATTTGAGTTGGTACACAGTTAGGGGAGACAGGGTGAAAGGTAACTGAGTCAGTAAAGAGTGAGAGGAGACAGGGAGAATGGTAACTGAGTCAGTACACGGTGAGGGGAGACAGGGTGAATGGTAACTGAGTCAGTACACTGTGAGGGGAGACAGGGTGAATGGTAACTGAGTCAGTACACGGTGAGGGGAGACAGGGTGAATGGTAACTGAGTCAGTACACAGTGAGAGGAGACAGGGTGAATGGTATTTGAGTCAGTACACAGTGATGGGAGACAGGGTGAATGGTAACTGAGTCAGTACACAGTGAGGGGAGACAGGGTGAATGGTAACTGAGTCAGTACACAGTCAGGGGAGACAGGGTGAATGGGATTTGAGTCAGTGCACAGTGATGGGAGACAGGGTGAATGGTAACTGAGTCAGTACACAGTGAGGGGAGACAGGGTGAATGGTAACTGAGACAGTACAAAGTGAGGGGAGACAGGGTGAATGGTAACTGAGTCAGTACACAGTGAGGGGAGACAGGGTGAATGGTAACTGAGTCAGTACACAGTGAGGGTAAAAAGGGTGAATGTTAACTGAGTCAGTACACTGTGAGGGGAGACAGGGTGAATGGTAACAGAGTCAGTACACAGTGAGGGGAGACAGTGTGAATGGTATTTGAGTCAGTACACAGTGAGGGGAGACAGGATGAATGGAAACTGGGTCAGTACACAGTGAGGGGAGACAGAGTGAATGGTAACTGAGTCAGTACACAGTGAGGGGAGACAGGGTGAATGGTAACTGAGTCAGTACACAGTGAGGGGAGACAGGGTGAATGGTAACTGAGTAAGTACACAGTGAGGGGAGACAGGGTGAATGGTAACTGAGTCAGTACACAGTGAGGGGAGACAGAGTGAATGGTAACTGAGTCAGTACACAGTGAGGGGCGAGAGGGTGAATGGTAACTGAGTCAGTACACAGTGAGGGGAGACAGGGTGAATGGTAACTGAGTCAGTACAAAGTGAGGGGAGACAGGGTGAATGGTAACTTAGTGAGTACACAGTGAGGGGAGACAGGGTGAATGGTAACTGAGTCAGTACACAGTGAATGGAGACAGGGTGAATGGTAACAGAGTCACCACACAGTAAGGGGAGACTGGGGGAATGGTAACAGAGTCAGGACACAATGAGGGCAGACAGGGTGAATGGTATTTGAGTCACTTCACAGTGAGGGGAGACAGGGCGAATAGTAACTGAGTCAGTACACAGTGAGGGGAGACAGGGTGAATGGTAACTGAGTCAGTACACAGTGAGGGGAGACAGGGTGAATGGTAACTGAGTCAGTAACAGTGAGGGGAGACAGGGTGAATGGTAACTGAGTCAGTACACAGTGAGGGGAGACAGGGTGAATGGCAACTGAGTCAGTACACAGTGAATGGAGACAGGGTGCATGGTAACTGATTCAGGACACAGTGAGGGGAGACAGGGTGAATAATAACTGACTAAGTACACAGTGAGGGGAGACAGGGTGAATGGTATTTGAGTTGGTACACAGTTAGGGGAGACAGGGTGAAAGGTAACTGAGTCAGTAAAGAGTGAGAGGAGACAGGGAGAATGGTAACTGAGTCAGTACACGGTGAGGGGAGACAGGGTGAATGGTAACTGAGTCAGTACACTGTGAGGGGAGACAGGGTGAATGGTAACTGAGTCAGTACATGGTGAGGGGAGACAGGGTGAATGGTAACTGAGTCAGTACACAGTGAGAGGAGACAGGGTGAATGGTATTTGAGTCAGTACACAGTGATGGGAGACAGGGTGAATGGTAACTGAGTCAGTACACAGTGAGGGGAGACAGGGTGAATGGTAACTGAGTCAGTACACAGTGAGGGGAGACAGGGTGAATGGTAACTGAGTCAGTACACAGTGAGGGGAGACAGGGTGAATGGTAACTGAGAGAGTACACAGTGAGCGGAGACAGGGTGAAAGGTAACTGAGTCAGTACAGAGTGAGAGGAGACAGGGAGAATGGTAACTGAGTCAGTACACGGTGAGGGAAGACAGGGTGAATGGTAACTGAGTCAGAACACACTGAGGGGAGACAGGGTGAATGGTAACTTAGTCAGTACTCAGAGAGGGGAGACAGGTTGAGTGGTAACTGAGTCAGTACACAGTGAGGGAGGACAGGGTCAGAGGTAACTGAGTCAGTTCACAGTGAGGGGAGAAAGAGTGAATGGTGACTGAGTCAGTACAAAGTGAGGGGAGAGAGGGTGAATGGTAACTGTGTCAGAACACAGTGAGGGGAGACAGGGCGAATGGTAGCTGAGTCAGTACACAGTGAGGGGAGATAGGGTGAATGCTAACTGAGTCAGTACACAGTGAGGGGAGACAGGGTGAATGGTAACTGAGTCAGTACACAGTGAGGGGAGACTGGGTGAATGGTATTTGAGTCACTTCACAGTGAGGGGAGACAGGGCGAATAGTAACTGAGTCAGTACACAGTGAGGGGAGATAGGGTGAATGCTAACTGAGTCAGTACACAGTGAGGGGAGACAGGGTGAATGGTAACTGAGAGAGTACACAGTGAGGGGAGACAGGGTGAAAGGTAACTGAGTCAGTACAGAGTGAGAGGAGACAGGGAGAATGGTAACTGAGTCAGTACACGGTGAGGGAAGACAGGGTGAATGGTAACTGAGTCAGAACACACTGAGGGGAGACAGGGTGAATGGTAACTGAGTCAGAACACACTGAGGGGAGACAGGGTGAATGGTAACTTAGTCAGTACTCAGTGAGGGGAGACAGGGTGAATGGTAACTTAGTCAGTACTCAGTGAGGGGAGACAGGGTGAGTGGGAACTGAGTCAGTACACAGTGAGGGAAGACAGGGTCAGAGGTAACTGAGTCAGTTCACAGTGGGGGGAGAAAGAGTGAAGGTGACTGAGTCAGTACACAGTGAGGGGAGACAGGGTGAGAGGTAACTGAGTAAGTACACAGTGAGGGGAGACAGGGTGAATGGTAACAGAGTCAGTACACAGTGAGGGGAGACAGGGTGAATGGGATTTGAGTCAGTACACAGTGATGGGAGACAGGGTGAATGGTAACTGAGTCAGTACACAGTGAGGGGAGACAGGGTGAATGGTAACAGAGTCAGTACACAGTGAGGGGAGACAGGGTGAATGGTAACTCAGTCAGTACACAGTGAGGGGAAAAAGGGTGAATGGTAACAGAGTCAGTACACAGTGAGGGGAGACAGGGTGAATGGGATTTGAGTCAGTACACAGTGAATGGAGACAGGGTGCATGGTAACTGATTCAGGACACAGTGAGGGGAGACAGGGTGAATGGTATTTGAGTTGGTACACAGTTAGGGGAGACAGGGTGAAAGGTAACTGAGTCAGTAAAGAGTGAGAGGAGACAGGGTGAATGGTAACTGAGTCAGTTCACAGTGAGGGGAGACAGGGTGAATGGTAACTGAGTCAGTACACTGTGAGGGGAGACAGGGCGAATGGTAACAGAGTCAGTACACAGTGAGGGCAGACAGGGTGAATGGTAACTGAGTGAGTACACAGTGAGGGCAGACAGGGTGAATGGTAACTGAGTCATTACACAGTGAGGGGAGACAGGGTGAATGGTCACTGAGTGAGTACACAGTGAGGGGAGACAGGGAAAATGGTAACTGAGTCAGTACACAGTGAGGGGAGACAAGGTGAATGGTAACTGAGTCAGTACACAGTGAGGGGAGACAGAGTGAATGGTAACTGAGTCAGTACACAGTGAGAGGAGACAGGGTGACAGGTAACTGAATCAGTACACAGTGAGGGGAAAAATGGTGAATGGTAACTGAGTGAGTACACAGTGAGGGCGGACAGGTTGAATGGTAACTGAGTGTGTACACAGTGAGGGGAGACAGGGTGAATGGTATCTGTGTCAGTACACAGTGAGGGCAGACAGGATAAATGGAAACTCAGTCAGTACACAGTGAGGGGAGACAGAGTGAATGGTAACTGAGTCAGTACACAGTGAGGGGAGACAGGGTGAATGGTAACTGAGTCAGTACACAGTGAGGGGAGAGAGGGTGAATGGTAACTGAGTCAGTACACAGTGAGCGGAGGATGCAGCACACAGTGAGGGCAGACAGGGTAAATGGTAACTTAGTCAGTACACAGTGAGGGGAGACAGGGTGACTGGTAACTGAACCAGTACACAGTGAGGGGAGACAGGGTGAATGGTAACTGAGTCAGTACACAGTGAGGGGAGAGAGGGTGAATGGTAACTGAGTCAGTACACAGTGAGGGGAGAGAGGGTGAATGGTAACTGAGTCAGTACACAGTGAGAGGACACAGGGTGACCGGTAACTGAGTCAGTACACAGTGAGGGGAGACAGGGTGAATGGTAACTGAGTCAGTACACAGTGAGGGGAGACAGGGTGAATGGTAACTGAGACAGTACACAGTGAGGGGAGACAGGGTGAATGGTAACTGAGTCAGGACACAGTGAGGGGAGACAGGGTGAATGGTAACTGAGACAGTACACAGTGAGGGGAGACAGGTTGAATGGAAACTGAGTCTGCACACAGTGAGGGGAGACAGGGCGAATGCAAACTGAGTCAGTACACAGTGAGGGGAGACAGGGTGAATGGTAACTGAGTCAGTACACAGTGAGGGGAGGATGCAGCACACAGTGAGGGCAGACAGGGTAAATGGTAACTTAGTCAGTACACAGTGAGGGGAGACAGGGTGAATGGTAACTGAGTCAGTACACAGTGAGGGTAGACAGGGTAAATGGTAACTGAGTCAGTACACAGTGAGGGGAGACAGGGTGAATGGTAACTGAGACTGTACACAGTGAGGGGAGACAGGGTGAATGGTAACTGAGTCAGTACACGGTGAGGGGAGACAGGGTAAATGGTAACTGAGTCAGTACACAGTGAGGGGAGACAGGGTGAATGTCAACTGAGTCAGTACACAGTGAATGGAGACAGGGTGAATGGTAACTGAGTCAGTACACAGTGAATGGAGACAGGCTGAATGGTAACTGATTCAGTACACAGTGAGGGGAGACAGGGTAAATGGTCACTGAGTCAGAACACAGTGAGGGGAGACAGGGTGAATGGTAACTGAGTGAGTACACAGTGAGGGAAGAAGGGTGAATGGTAACTGAGTCAGTACACAGTGAGGGGAGACAAGGTGAATGGTAACTGAGTCAGTACACAGTGATGGGAGACAGGGTGAATGGTATTTGAGTCGGTACACAGTGAGGGGAGAGAGGGTGAATGGTAACTGAATCAGAACACGGTGAGGGGAGACAGGGTGAATGGTAACAGAGTCACTACACAGTTAGGGGAGACTGGGAGAATGGTAACAGAGTCAGTACACAATGAGGGCAGACAGGGTGAATGGTATTTGAGTCAGTACACAGTGAGGGGAGACAGGGTGAAAGGTAGCTGGGTCAGTACACAGTCAGGGGAGACAGAGTGAATGGTAACTGAGTCACTTCACAGTGAGGGGAGACAGGCCGAATGGTAACTGAGTCAGTACACAGTGAGGGGAGACAGGGTGAATGGTAACTGGGTCAGTGCACAGTGAGGGGAAAAAGGGTGAATGGTAACTGAGTCAGTACACTGTGAGGGGAGACAGGGCGAATGTAACAGAGTCAGTACACAGTGAGGGCGGACAGGGTGAATGGTAACTGAGTGAGTACACAGTGAGGGCAGACAGGGTGAATGGTAACTGAGTCAGTACACAGTGAGGGGAGACAGGGTGAATGGTAACTGAGACAGTACACAGTGAGGGGAGACAGGGTGAATGGTAACAGAGTCAGTACAAAGTGAGGGGAGACAGGGTGAATGGTAACTGGGTCAGTACACAGTGAGGGGAGACAGGGTGAATGGTAACTGGGTCAGTACACAGTGAGGGGAGACAGGGAAAATGGTAACGGAGTCAGTATAAAGTGAGGGGAGACAGGGTGAATGGTAACTGAGTCAGTACACAGTGAGGGGAGACAGGGTGAATGGTAACTGGGTCAGTACACAGTGAGGGGAGACAGGGTGAATGGTAACTGATTCAGTACACAGTGAGGGGAGACAGGGTGAATGGTAACTTAGTGAGTACACAGTGAGGGGAGACAGGGTGAATGATAACTGACTAAGTACACAGTGAGGGGAGACAGGGTGAATGGTAACTTAGTGAGTACACAGTGAGCCAAGACAGGGTGAATGGTTACTGAGTCAGTACACTGTGAGGGGAGACAGGGTGAATGGTAACTGAGTCAGTACACAGTGAGGGGGAGACAGGGCGAATGGTAACAGAGTCAGTACACAGTGAGGGCAGACAGGGTGAATGGTAACTGAGTGAGTACACAGTGAGGGGAGACAGGGTGAATGGTAACTGACTCAGTACACAGTGAGGGGAGACAGGGTGACAGGTAACTGAGTCAGTACACAGTGAGGGGAAAAAGGATGAATGGTAACTGAGTCAGTACACAGTGAGGGAAGACAGGGGGAATGGTAACTGAGTGTGTACACAGTGAGGGGAGACAGGGTGAATGGTAACTGAGTCAGTACACAGTGAGGGGACACAGAGTGAATGGTAACTGAGTCAGTACACAGTGAGGGGAGACAGGGTGAATGGTAACTGAGTCAGTACACAGTGAGGGGAGACAGGGTGCATGGTAACGGAGTCAGTACACAGTGAGGGGAGGATGCAGCACACAGTGAGAGCAGACAGGGTAAATGGTAACTGAGTCAGTACACAGTGAGGGGAGAGAGGGTGAATGGTAACTCAGACAGTACACAGTGAGGGGAGACAGGGTGAGTGGTAACTGAGTCAGTACACAGTGAGGGGAGAGAGGGTGAATGGTAACTGAGTCTGTACACAGTGAGGGGAGACAGTTTGAAAGGTAACTGAGTCAGTACACAGTGAGGGGAGACAGGGTGAATGGTAACTGAGTCAGTACACAGTGAGAGGAGACAGGGTGACTGGTAACTGAGTCAGTACACAGTGAGGGGAGACAGGGTTAATGGTAACTGAGTCAGTACACAGTGAGGGGAGACAGGGTGAATGGTAACTGAGACAGTACACAGTGAGGGGAGACAGGGTGAATGGTAACTGAGTCAGGACACAGTGAGGGGAGACAGGGTGAATGGTAACTGAGACAGTACACAGTGAGGAGAGACAGGGTGAATGGTAACTCAGTCAGGGCACAGTGAGGGGAGACAGGCTGAATGGTAACTCAGTCAGGACACAGTGAGGGGAGACAGGGTGAATGGTAACTGAGTCAGTACACAGTGAGGGGAGACAGGGTGAATGGTAACTGAGTCAGTACACAGTGAGGGGAAAAAGGGTGAATGGTAACAGAGTCAGTACACAGTGAGGGGAGACAGGGTGAACGGTAACTGAGTCTGCACACAGTGAGCGGAGACAAGGTGAATGGTACCTGAGTCAGTACACAGTGAGGGGGGACAGGGTGAGTGTTAACTGAGTGAGTACACAGAGACGGGAGACAGGTTGAATGGTAACTGAGTCAGTACAGAGTGAGGGGAGACAGGGTGAATGGTAACTGAGTCAGAACACAGTGAGAGGAGACATGGTGAATGGTAACTGAGTCAGTACACAGAGAGGGGAGACAGGGTGAATGGTAACTGAGTCAGTACACAGTGAGGGGAGACAAGTTGAATGGTAACTGAGTCAGTACACAGTGAGGGGAGACAGTGTGAATGGTAACTGAGTCAGAACACAGTGAGAGGAGACATGGTGAATGGTAACTGAGTCAGTACACAGAGAGGGGAGACAGGGTGAATGGTAACTGAGTCAGTACACAGTGAGGGAAGACAGGGTGAATGGTAACTGACTCAGTACACAGTGAAGGCAGACAGGGTGAATGTTAACTGAGTCAGCACATAGTGAGGGAAGACAAGGTCAGAGGTAAATGAGTCAGTACACAGTCAGGGGAGACAGAGGGAATGCTAACTGAGTCAGTACACAGAGAGGTGAGACAGGGTGAATGGTAACTGAGTCAGTTCACAGTGAGAGGAGAAAGAGTGAATGCTAACTGAGTCAGTACACAGTGAGGGGAGACACGGTGAATGGTAACTGAGTCAGTACACAGTGAGGGGAGACAGGGTGAGTGGTAACTGAGTCAGTACACAGAGAGGGTGAATGGTAACTTAGTCAGTACACAGTGAGGGGAGAGAGGGTGAATGGTAACTGAGTCAGTACACAGTGAGAGGAGACAGGGTTAATGGTAACTGAGTCAGTACACAGTGAGGGGAGACAGGGTTAATGGTAACTGAGTCAGTACAGTGAGGGGAGACAGGGTGAATGGTAACTGAGACAGTACACAGTGAGGGGAGACAGGGTGAATGGTAACTGAGTCAGGACACAGTGAGGGGAGACAGGGTGAATGGTAACTCAGTCAGGACACAGTGAGGGGAGACAGGGTGAATGGTAACTGAGTCAGTACACAGTGAGTGGACACAGGGTGAACGGTAACTGATTCAGTACACAGTGAGGGGAGACAGGGTGAATGGTAACTTAGTGAGTACACAGTGAGGGGAGACAGGGTGAATGGTAACTTAGTGAGTACACAGTGAGGGAAGACAGGGTGAATGGTAACTGAGTCAGTACACAGTGAGGGGAGACAGGGTGAATGGTAACTGAGTCAGTACACAGTGAGGGGAGACAGAGTGAATGGTATTTGAGTCGGTACACAGTGAGGGGAGAGAGGGTGAATGGTAACTGTGTCAGTACACGGTGAGGGGAGACAGGGTGAATGGTAACAGAGTCACTACACAGTTAGGGGAGAGTGGGTGAATGGTAACTGAGTCAGTACACAATGAGGGCAGACAGGGTGAATGGTATTTGAGTCAGTACACAGTGAGGGGAGACAGGGTGAAAGGTAGCTGGGTCAGAAAACAGTCAGGGGAGACAGAGTGAATGGTAACTGAGTCACTTCAGAGTGAGGGGAGACAGGGTGAATGGTAACTGAGTCAGTACACAGTGAGGGGAGACAGGGCGAATGGTAACTGAGTCAGTGCACAGTGAGGGGAAAAAGGGTGAATGGTAACTGAGTCAGTACACTGTGAGGGGAGACAGGGCGAATGTAACAGAGTCAGTACACAGTGAGGGCGGACAGGGTGAATGGTCACTGAGTGAGTACACAGTGAGGGCAGACAGGGTGAATGGTAACTGAGTCAGTACACAGTGAGGGGAGACAGGGTGAATGGTAACTGAGTCAGTACACAGTGAGGGGAGACAGGGTGAATGGTAACAGAGTCAGTACACAGTGAGGGGAGACAGGGTGAATGGTAACTGGGTCAGAACACAGTGAGGGGAAACAGGGTGAATGGTAACTGGGTCAGTACACTGTGAGGGGAGACAGGGAAAATGGTAACGGAGTCAGTATAAAGTGAGGGGAGAGAGGGTGAATGGTAACTGAGTCAGTACACAGTCAGGGGAGACAGGGTGAATGGTAACAGAGTCAGTACACAGTGAGGGGAGACAGGGTGAATGGTAACTGGGTCAGTACACAGTGAGGGGAGACAGGGTGAATGCTAACTGACTCAGTACACAGTGAGGGGAGACAGGGTGAAAGGTAACTGAGTGAGGACACGGGGAAATAGGGTCAATGGTAACTGAGACAGTACACAGTGAGGGGAGACAAGGTGAATGGTAACTGACTGAGCACACAGTGAGGGGAGACAGGGTGAATGGTAACTGAGACAGTATACAGTGAGGGGAGACAAGGTGAATGGTAACTGACTGAGTACACAGCGAGTGGAGACAGGGAGAATGGTAACTGAGTCAGTACACAGTGAGGGGACACAGGGTGAATGGTAACTGAGTCAGTACACAGTGAGGGGAGACAGGGTGAATGGTAACTGAGTCAGTACACAGTGAGGGGAGACAGAGTGAATGGTAACTGAGTCAGTACACAGTGAGGGGACACAGGGTGAATGGTAACTGAGTCAGTACACAGTGAGGGGAGACAGGGTGAATGGTAACTGATTCAGTACACAGTGAGGGGAGACAGGGTGAATGGTAACTTGGTGAGTACACAGTGAGGGGAGACAGGGTAATTGGTAACTGAGTCAGTACACAGTGAATGGAGACAGGGTGAATGGTAACTGATTCAGTACACAGTGAGGGGAGACATCGCGAATGGTAACTTACTGAGTACACAGTGAGGGGAGACAGGGTGAATGATAACTTAGTGAGTACACAGTGAGGGAAGACAGGGTGAATGGTAACTGAGTCAGTACACTGTGAGGGGAGACAGGGCGAATGGTAACAGAGTCAGTACACAGTGAGGGCAGACAGGGTAAATGGTAACTGAGTCATTACACAGTGAGGGGAGACAGGGAAAATGGTAATTGAATCAGTACACAGTGAGGGGAGACAAGGTGAATGGTAACTGAGTCAGTACACAGTGAGGGGAGACAGGGTGACAGGTAACTGAGTCAGTACACAGTGAGGGGAGACAGGGTGACAGGTAACTGAGTCAGTACACAGTGAGGGGAAAAATGGTGAATGGTAACTGAGTGAGTACACAGTGAGGGGAGACAGGGTGACAGGTAACTGAGTCAGTACACAGTGAGGGGAAAAATGGTGAATGGTAACTGAGTGAGTACACAGTGAGGGCGGACAGGTTGAATGGTAACTGAGTGTGTACACAGTGAGGGGAGACAGGGTGAATGGTATCTGTGTCAGTACACAGTGAGGGCAGACAGGATAAATGGAAACTCAGTCAGTACACAGTGAGGGGAGACAGGGTGAATGGTAACTGAACCAGTACACAGTGAGGGGAGACAGGGTGAGTGGTAACTGAGTCAGTACACAGTGAGGGGAGACAGGGTGAATGGTAACTGAGTCAGTACACAGTGAGGGGAGAGAGGGTGAATGGTAACTGAGTCAGTACACAGTGAGAGGAGACAGGGTGACCGGTAACTGAGTCAGTACACAGTGAGGGGAGACAGGGTGAATGGTAACTGAGTCAGTACACAGTGAGGGGAGACAGGGTGAATGGTAACTGAGACAGTACACAGTGAGGGGAGACAGGGTGAATGGTAACTGAGTCAGGACACAGTGAGGGGAGACAGGGTGAATGGTAACTGAGACAGTACACAGTGAGGGGAGACAGGTTGAATGGAAACTGAGTCTGCACACAGTGAGGGGAGACAGGGCGAATGCTAACTGAGTCAGTACACAGTGAGGGGAGACAGGGTGAATGGTAACTGAGTCAGTACACAGTGAGGGGAGGATGCAGCACACAGTGAGGGCAGACAGGGTAAATGGTAACTTAGTCAGAACACAGTGAGGGGAGACAGGGTGAATGGTAACTGAGTCAGTACACAGTGAGGGTAGAGAGGGTAAATGGTAACTGAGTCAGTACACAGTGAGGGGAGACAGGGTGAATGGTAACTGAGACTGTACACAGTGAGGGGAGACAGGGTGAATGGTAACTGAGTCAGTACACGGTGAGGGGAGACAGGGTAAATGGTAACTGAGTCAGTACACAGTGAGGGGAGACAGGGTGAATGTCAACTGAGTCAGTACACAGTGAATGGAGACAGGGTGAATGGTAACTGAGTCAGTACACAGTGAATGGAGACAGGCTGAATGGTAACTGATTCAGTACACAGTGAGGGGAGACAGGGTAAATGGTAACTGAGTCAGAACACAGTGAGGGGAGACAGGGTGAATGGTAACTGACTAAGTACAAAGAGAGGGAAGACAGGGTGAATGGTAACTGACTCAGTACACAGTGAATGGACACAGGGTGAACGGTAATGATTCAGGAGACAGTGAGGGGAGACAGGGTGAATGGTAACTTAGTGAGTACACAGTGAGGGGAGACAGGGTGAATGGTAACTTAGTGAGTACACAGTGAGGGAAGAAGGGTGAATGGTAACTGAGTCAGTACACTGTGAGGGGAGACAGGGCGAATGGTAACAGAGTCAGTACACAGTGAGGGCAGACAGGGTGAATGGTAACTGAGTGAGTACACAGTGAGGGCAGACAGGGTGAATGGTAACTGAGTCATTACACAGTGAGGGGAGACAGGGAAAATGGTAACTGAATCAGTACACAGTGAGGGGAGACAAGGTGAATGGTAACTGAGTCAGTACACAGTGAGGGGAGACAGAGTGAATGGTAACTGAGTCAGTACACAGTGAGGGGACACAGGGTGAATGGTAACTGAGTCAGTACACAGTGAGGGGAGACAGGGTGAATGGTAACTGATTCAGTACACAGTGAGGGGAGACAGGGTGAATGGTAACTTGGTGAGTACACAGTGAGGGGAGACAGGGTAATTGGTAACTGAGTCAGTACACAGTGAATGGAGACAGGGTGAATGGTAACTGATTCAGTACACAGTGAGGGGAGACATCGCGAATGGTAACTTACTGAGTACACAGTGAGGGGAGACAGGGTGAATGATAACTTAGTGAGTACACAGTGAGGGAAGACAGGGTGAATGGTAACTGAGTCAGTACACTGTGAGGGGAGACAGGGCGAATGGTAACAGAGTCAGTACACAGTGAGGGCAGACAGGGTAAATGGTAACTGAGTCATTACACAGTGAGGGGAGACAGGGAAAATGGTAATTGAATCAGTACACAGTGAGGGGAGACAAGGTGAATGGTAACTGAGTCAGTACACAGTGAGGGGAGACAGGGTGACAGGTAACTGAGTCAGTACACAGTGAGGGGAGACAGGGTGACAGGTAACTGAGTCAGTACACAGTGAGGGGAAAAATGGTGAATGGTAACTGAGTGAGTACACAGTGAGGGGAGACAGGGTGACAGGTAACTGAGTCAGTACACAGTGAGGGGAAAAATGGTGAATGGTAACTGAGTGAGTACACAGTGAGGGCGGACAGGTTGAATGGTAACTGAGTGTGTACACAGTGAGGGGAGACAGGGTGAATGGTATCTGTGTCAGTACACAGTGAGGGCAGACAGGATAAATGGAAACTCAGTCAGTACACAGTGAGGGGAGACAGGGTGAATGGTAACTGAACCAGTACACAGTGAGGGGAGACAGGGTGAGTGGTAACTGAGTCAGTACACAGTGAGGGGAGACAGGGTGAATGGTAACTGAGTCAGTACACAGTGAGGGGAGAGAGGGTGAATGGTAACTGAGTCAGTACACAGTGAGAGGAGACAGGGTGACCGGTAACTGAGTCAGTACACAGTGAGGGGAGACAGGGTGAATGGTAACTGAGTCAGTACACAGTGAGGGGAGACAGGGTGAATGGTAACTGAGACAGTACACAGTGAGGGGAGACAGGGTGAATGGTAACTGAGTCAGGACACAGTGAGGGGAGACAGGGTGAATGGTAACTGAGACAGTACACAGTGAGGGGAGACAGGTTGAATGGAAACTGAGTCTGCACACAGTGAGGGGAGACAGGGCGAATGCTAACTGAGTCAGTACACAGTGAGGGGAGACAGGGTGAATGGTAACTGAGTCAGTACACAGTGAGGGGAGGATGCAGCACACAGTGAGGGCAGACAGGGTAAATGGTAACTTAGTCAGAACACAGTGAGGGGAGACAGGGTGAATGGTAACTGAGTCAGTACACAGTGAGGGTAGAGAGGGTAAATGGTAACTGAGTCAGTACACAGTGAGGGGAGACAGGGTGAATGGTAACTGAGACTGTACACAGTGAGGGGAGACAGGGTGAATGGTAACTGAGTCAGTACACGGTGAGGGGAGACAGGGTAAATGGTAACTGAGTCAGTACACAGTGAGGGGAGACAGGGTGAATGTCAACTGAGTCAGTACACAGTGAATGGAGACAGGGTGAATGGTAACTGAGTCAGTACACAGTGAATGGAGACAGGCTGAATGGTAACTGATTCAGTACACAGTGAGGGGAGACAGGGTAAATGGTAACTGAGTCAGAACACAGTGAGGGGAGACAGGGTGAATGGTAACTGACTAAGTACAAAGAGAGGGAAGACAGGGTGAATGGTAACTGACTCAGTACACAGTGAATGGACACAGGGTGAACGGTAATGATTCAGGAGACAGTGAGGGGAGACAGGGTGAATGGTAACTTAGTGAGTACACAGTGAGGGGAGACAGGGTGAATGGTAACTTAGTGAGTACACAGTGAGGGAAGAAGGGTGAATGGTAACTGAGTCAGTACACTGTGAGGGGAGACAGGGCGAATGGTAACAGAGTCAGTACACAGTGAGGGCAGACAGGGTGAATGGTAACTGAGTGAGTACACAGTGAGGGCAGACAGGGTGAATGGTAACTGAGTCATTACACAGTGAGGGGAGACAGGGAAAATGGTAACTGAATCAGTACACAGTGAGGGGAGACAAGGTGAATGGTAACTGAGTCAGTACACAGTGAGGGGAGACAGAGTGAATGGTAACTGAGTCAGTACACAGTGAGAGGAGACAGGGTGACAGGTAACTGAGTCAGTACACAGTGAGGGGAAAAATGGTGAATGGTAACTGAGTGAGTACACAGTGAGGGCGGACAGGTTGAATGGTAACTGAGTGTGTACACAGTGAGGGGAGACAGGGTGAATGGTATCTGTGTCAGTACACAGTGAGGGCAGACAGGATAAATGGAAACTCAGTCAGTACACAGTGAGGGGAGACAGGGTGAATGGTAACTGAGTCAGTACACTAGAGGGGAGACAGGGTGAATGGAAACTAAGTCAGTACACAGTGAGGGGAGAGAGGGTGAATGGTAACTGAGTTAGTACACAGTGAGGGGAGGATGCAGCACACAGTGAGGGCAGACAGGGTAAATGGTAACTTAGTCAGTACACAGTGAGGGGAGACAGGGTGAGTGGTAACTGAACCAGTACACAGTGAGGGGAGACAGGGTGAGTGGTAACTGAGTCAGTACACAGTGAGGGGAGACAGGGTGAATGGTAACTGAGTCAGGACACAGTGAGGGGAGAGAGGGTGAATGGTAACTGAGTCAGTACACAGTGAGAGGAGACAGGGTGACCGGTAACTGAGTCAGTACACAGTGAGGGGAGACAGGGTGAATGGTAACTGAGTCAGTACACAGTGAGGGGAGACAGGGTGAATGGTAACTGAGACAGTACACAGTGAGGGGAGACAGGGTGAATGGTAACTGAGTCAGGACACAGTGAGGGGAGACAGGGTGAATGGTAACTGAGACAGTACACAGTGAGGGGAGACAGGTTGAATGGAAACTGAGTCTGCACACAGTGAGGGGAGACAGGGCGAATGCTAACTGAGTCAGTACACAGTGAGGGGAGACAGGGTGAATGGTAACTGACTCAGTACACAGTGAGGGGAGGATGCAGCACACAGTGAGGGCAGACAGGGTAAATGGTAACTTAGTCAGTACACAGTGAGGGGAGACAGGGTGAATGGTAACTGAGTCAGTACACAGTGAGGGTAGACAGGGTAAATGGTAACTGAGTCAGTACACAGTGAGGGGAGACAGGGTGAATGGTAACTGAGACTGTACACAGTGAGGGGAGACAGGGTGAATGGTAACTGAGTCAGTACACGGTGAGGGGAGACAGGGTAAATGGTAACTGAGTCAGTACACAGTGAGGGGAGACAGGGTGAATGTCAACTGAGTCAGTACACAGTGAATGGAGACAGGGTGAATGGTAACTGAGTCAGTACACAGTGAATGGAGACAGGCTGAATGGTAACTGATTCAGTACACAGTGAGGGGAGACAGGGTAAATGGTAACTGAGTCAGAACACAGTGAGGGGAGACAGGGTGAATGGTAACTGACTAAGTACAAAGTGAGGGGAGACAGGGTGAATGGTAACTGACTCAGTACACAGTGAATGGACACAGGGTGAACGGTAATGATTCAGGAGACAGTGAGGGGAGACAGGGTGAATGGTAACTTAGTGAGTACACAGTGAGGGGAGACAGGGTGAATGCTAACTGAGTGAGTACACAGTGAGGGAAGAAGGGTGAATGGTAACTCAGTCAGTACACAGTGAGGGGAGACAGGGTGAATGGTAACTGAGTCAGTACACAGTGATGGGAGACAGGGTGAATGGTATTTGAGTCGGTACACAGTGAGGGGAGAGAGGGTGAATGGTAACTGAATCAGAACACGGTGAGGGGAGACAGGGTGAATGGTAACAGAGTCACTACACAGTTAGGGGAGACTGGGAGAATGGTAACAGAGTCAGTACACAATGAGGGCAGACAGGGTGAATGGTATTTGAGTCAGTACACAGTGAGGGGAGACAGGGTGAAAGGTAGCTGGGTCAGTACACAGTCAGGGGAGACAGAGTGAATGGTAACTGAGTCACTTCACAGTGAGGGGAGACAGGGCGAATGGTAACTGAGTCAGTACACAGTGAGGGGAGACAGGGTGAATGGTAACTGAGTCAGTGCACAGTGAGGGGAAAAAGGGTGAATGGTAACTGAGTCAGTACACTGTGAGGGGAGACAGGGCGAATGTAACAGAGTCAGTACACAGTGAGGGCGGACAGGGTGAATGGTCACTGAGTGAGTACACAGTGAGGGCAGACAGGGTGAATGGTAACTGAGTCAGTACACAGTGAGGGGAGACAGGGTGAATGGTAACTGAGTCAGTACACAGTGAGGGGAGACAGGGTGAATGGTAACAGAATCAGTACAAAGTGAGGGGAGACACGTTGAATGGTAACTGGGTCAGTACACAGTGAGGGGAGACAGGGTGAATGGTAACTGGGTCAGTACACAGTGAGGGGAGACAGGGAAAATGGTAACGGAGTCAGTATACAGTGAAGGGAGACAGGGTGAATGGTAACTGAGTCAGTACACAGTGAGGGGAGACAGGGTGAATGGTAACTGGGTCAGTACACAGTGAGGGGAGACAGGGTGAATGGTAACTGAGTCAGTACACAGTGAGGGGAGACAGGGTAAATGGTAACTGAGTCAGTACACAGTGAGGGGAGACAGGGTGAATGGTAACTGGGTCAGTACACAGTGAGGGGAGACAGGGTGAATGGTAACAGAGTCAGTACACAGTGAGGGGAGACAGGGTAAATGGTAACTGAGTCAGTACACAGTGAGGGGAGACAGGGTGAATGGTAACTGAGTCAGTACACAGTGAGGGGAGACAGGGTGAATGGTAACAGAGTCAGTACAAAGTGAGGGGAGACACGTTGAATGGTAACTGGGTCAGTACACAGTGAGGGGAGACAGGGTGAATGGTAACTGAGTCAGTACACAGTGAGGGGAGACAGGGTAAATGGTAACTGAGTCAGTACACAGTGAGGGGAGACTGGGTGAATGGCAACTGAGTCAGTACACAGTGAATGGAGACAGGGTGAATGGTAACTGATTCAGTACACAGTGAGGGGAGACAGGGTGAATGGTAACTTAGTGAGTACACAGTGAGGGGAGACAGGGTGAATGATAACTGACTAAGTACACAGTGAGGGGAGACAGGGTGAATGGTAACTTAGTGAGTACACAGTGAGGGGAGACAGGGTGAATGGTAACTGACTCAGTACACAGTGAGGGCAGACAGGGTGAATGGTAACTGACTCAGTACACAGTGAGGGGAGACAGGGTGACAGGTAACTGAGTCAGTACACAGTGAGGGGAAAAAGGGTGAATGGTAACTGAGTCAGTACACAGTGAGGGAAGACAGGGGGAATGGTAACTGAGTGTGTACACAGTGAGGGGAGACAGGGTGAATGGTAACTGAGTCAGTACACAGTGAGGGGACACAGGGTGAATGGTAACTGAGTCAGTACACAGTGAGGGGAGACAGGGTGAATGGTAACTGAGTCAGTACACAGTGAGGGGAGACAGGGTGCATGGTAACGGAGTCAGTACACAGTGAGGGGAGGATGCAGCACACAGTGAGGGCAGACAGGGTAAATGGTAACTTAGTCAGTACACAGTGAGGGGAGACAGGGTGAGTGGTAACTGAGTCAGTACACAGTGAGGGGAGAGAGGGTGAATGGTAACTTAGTCAGTACACAGTGAGGGGAGACAGTGTGAGTGGTAACTGAGTCAGTACACAGTGAGGGGAGAGAGGGTGAATGGTAACTGAGTCTGTACACAGTGAGGGGAGACAGTTTGAAAGGTAACTGAGTCAGTACACAGTGAGGGGAGACAGGGTGAATGGTAACTGAGACAGTACACAGTGAGGGGAGACAGGGTGAATGGTAAATGAGTCAGGACACAGTGAGGGGAGACAGGGTGAATGGTAACTCAGTCAGGACACAGTGAGGGGAGACAGGCTGAATGGTAACTCAGTCAGGACACAGTGAGGGGAGACAGGGTGAATGGTAACTGAGTCAGTACACAGTGAGGGGAGACAGGGTGAATGGTAACTGAGTCAGTACACAGTGAGGGGAAAAAGGGTGAATGGTAACAGAGTCAGTACACAGTGAGGGGAGACAGGGTGAATGGTAACTGAGTCTGCACACAGTGAGGGGAGACAAGGTGAATGGTAACTGAGTCAGTACACAGTGAGGGGGGACAGGGTGAGTGTTAACTGAGTGAGTACACAGAGACGGGAGACAGGTTGAATGGTAACTGAGTCAGTACACAGTCAGGGGAGACAGGGTGAATGGTAACAGAGTCAGTACACAGTGAGGGGAGACAGGGTGAATGGTAACTGGGTCAGTACACAGTGAGGGGAGACAGGGTGAATGCTAACTGACTCAGTACACAGTGAGGGGAGACAGGGTGAAAGGTAACTGAGTGAGGACACGGGGAAATAGGGTCAATGGTAACTGAGACAGTACACAGTGAGGGGAGACAAGGTGAATGGTAACTGACTGAGCACACAGTGAGGGGAGACAGGGTGAATGGTAACTGAGACAGTATACAGTGAGGGGAGACAAGGTGAATGGTAACTGACTGAGTACACAGCGAGTGGAGACAGGGAGAATGGTAACTGAGTCAGTACACAGTGAGGGGACACAGGGTGAATGGTAACTGAGTCAGTACACAGTGAGGGGAGACAGGGTGAATGGTAACTGAGTCAGTACACAGTGAGGGGAGACAGAGTGAATGGTAACTGAGTCAGTACACAGTGAGGGGACACAGGGTGAATGGTAACTGAGTCAGTACACAGTGAGGGGAGACAGGGTGAATGGTAACTGATTCAGTACACAGTGAGGGGAGACAGGGTGAATGTTAACTTAGTGAGTACACAGTGAGGGGAGACAGGGTAATTGGTAACTGAGTCAGTACACAGTGAATGGAGACAGGGTGAATGGTAACTGATTCAGTACACAGTGAGGGGAGACATCGTGAATGGTAACTTACTGAGTACACAGTGAGGGGAGACAGGGTGAATGATAACTTAGTGAGTACACAGTGAGGGAAGACAGGGTGAATGGTAACTGAGTCAGTACACTGTGAGGGGAGACAGGGCGAATGGTAACAGAGTCAGTACACAGTGAGGGCAGACAGGGTAAATGGTAACTGAGTCATTACACAGTGAGGGGAGACAGGGAAAATGGTAACTGAATCAGTACACAGTGAGGGGAGACAAGGTGAATGGTAACTGAGTCAGAACACAGTGAGGGGAGACAGGGTGACAGGTAACTGAGTCAGTACACAGTGAGGGGAGACAGGGTGACAGGTAACTGAGTCAGTACACAGTGAGGGGAAAAATGGTGAATGGTAACTGAGAGAGTACACAGTGAGGGGAGACAGGGTGACAGGTAACTGAGTCAGTACACAGTGAGGGGAAAAATGGTGAATGGTAACTGAGTGAGTACACAGTGAGGGCGGACAGGTTGAATGGTAACTGAGTGTGTACACAGTGAGGGGAGACAGGGTGAATGGTATCTGTGTCAGTACACAGTGAGGGCAGACAGGATAAATGGAAACTCAGTCAGTACACAGTGAGGGGAGACAGGGTGAATGGTAACTGAACCAGTACACAGTGAGGGGAGACAGGGTGAGTGGTAACTGAGTCAGTACACAGTGAGGGGAGACAGGGTGAATGGTAACTGAGTCAGTACACAGTGAGGGGAGAGAGGGTGAATGGTAACTGAGTCAGTACACAGTGAGAGGAGACAGGGTGACCGGTAACTGAGTCCGTACACAGTGAGGGGAGACAGGGTGAATGGTAACTGAGTCAGTACACAGTGAGGGGAGACAGGGTGAATGGTAACTGAGACAGTACACAGTGAGGGGAGACAGGGTGAATGGTAACTGAGTCAGGACACAGTGAGGGGAGACAGGGTGAATGGTAACTGAGACAGTACACAGTGAGGGGAGACAGGTTGAATGGAAACTGAGTCTGCACACAGTGAGGGGAGACAGGGCGAATGCTAACTGAGTCAGTACACAGTGAGGGGAGACAGGGTGAATGGTAACTGAGTCAGTACACAGTGAGGGGAGGATGCAGCACACAGTGAGGGCAGACAGGGTAAATGGTAACTTAGTCAGAACACAGTGAGGGGAGACAGGGTGAATGGTAACTGAGTCAGTACACAGTGAGGGTAGAGAGGGTAAATGGTAACTGAGTCAGGACACAGTGAGGGGAGACAGGGTGAATGGTAACTGAGACTGTACACAGTGAGGGGAGACAGGGTGAATGGTAACTGAGTCAGTACACGGTGAGGGGAGACAGGGTAAATGGTAACTGAGTCAGTACACAGTGAGGGGAGACAGGGTGAATGTCAACTGAGTCAGTACACAGTGAATGGAGACAGGGTGAATGGTAACTGAGTCAGTACACAGTGAATGGAGACAGGCTGAATGGTAACTGATTCAGTACACAGTGAGGGGAGACAGGGTAAATGGTAACTGAGTCAGAACACAGTGAGGGGAGACAGGGTGAATGGTAACTGACTAAGTACAAAGAGAGGGGAGACAGGGTGAATGGTAACTGACTCAGTACACAGTGAATGGACACAGGGTGAACGGTAATGATTCAGGAGACAGTGAGGGGAGACAGGGTGAATGGTAACTTTGTGAGTACACAGTGAGGGGAGACAGGGTGAATGGTAACTTAGTGAGTACACAGTGAGGGAAGAAGGGTGAATGGTAACTGAGTCATTACACAGTGAGGGGAGACAGGGAAAATGGTAACTGAATCAGTACACAGTGAGGGGAGACAAGGTGAATGGTAACTGAGTCAGTACACAGTGAGGGGAGACAGAGTGAATGGTAACTGAGTCAGTACACAGTGAGAGGAGACAGGGTGACAGGTAACTGAGTCAGTACACAGTGAGGGGAAAAATGGTGAATGGTAACTGAGTGAGTACACAGTGAGGGCGGAAAGGTTGAATGGTAACTGAGTGTGTACACAGTGAGGGGAGACAGGGTGAATGGTAACTGAGTCAGTACACTAGAGGGGAGACAGGGTGAATGGAAACTAAGTCAGTACACAGTGAGGGGAGAGAGGGTGAATGGTAACTGAGTTAGTACACAGTGAGGGGAGGATGCAGCACACAGTGAGGGCAGACAGGGTAAATGGTAACTTAGTCAGTACACAGTGAGGGGAGACAGGGTGAGTGGTAACTGAACCAGTACACAGTGAGCGGAGACAGGGTGAGTGGTAACTGAGTCAGTACACAGTGAGGGGAGACAGGGTGAATGGTAACTGAGTCAGTACACAGTGAGGGGAGAGAGGGTGAATGGTAACTGAGTCAGTACACAGTGAGAGGAGACAGGGTGACCGGTAACTGAGTCAGTACACAGTGAGGGGAGACAGGGTGAATGGAAACTGAGTCTGCACACAGTGAGGGGAGACAGGGCGAATGCTAACTGAGTCAGTACACAGTGAGGGGAGACAGGGTGAATGGTAACTGACTCAGTACACAGTGAGGGGAGGATGCAGCACACAGTGAGGGCAGACAGGGTAAATGGTAACTTAGTCAGTACACAGTGAGGGGAGACAGGGTGAATGGTAACTGAGTCAGTACACAGTGAGGGTAGACAGGGTAAATGGTAACTGAGTCAGTACACAGTGAGGGGAGACAGGGTGAATGGTAACTGAGACTGTACACAGTGAGGGGAGACAGGGTGAATGGTAACTGAGTCAGTACACGGTGAGGGGAGACAGGGTAAATGGTAACTGAGTCAGTACACAGTGAGGGGAGACAGGGTGAATGTCAACTGAGTCAGTACACAGTGAATGGAGACAGGGTGAATGGTAACTGAGTCAGTACACAGTGAATGGAGACAGGGTAAATGGTAACTGAGTCAGAACACAGTGAGGGGAGACAGGGTGAATGGTAACTGACTAAGTACAAAGTGAGGGGAGACAGGGTGAATGGTAACTGACTCAGTACACAGTGAATGGACACAGGGTGAACGGTAATGATTCAGGAGACAGTGAGGGGAGACAGGGTGAATGGTAACTTAGTGAGCACACAGTGAGGGGAGACAGGGTGAATGCTAACTTAGTGAGTACACAGTGAGGGAAGAAGGGTGAATGGTAACTGAGTCAGTACACAGTGAGGGGAGACAGGGTGAATGGTAACTGAGTCAGAACACAGTGATGGGAGACAGGGTGAATGGTATTTGAGTCGGTACACAGTGAGGGGAGAGAGGGTGAATGGTAACTGAATCAGAACACGGTGAGGGGAGACAGGGTGAATGGTAACAGAGTCACTACACAGTTAGGGGAGACTGGGAGAATGGTAACAGAGTCAGTACACAATGAGGGCAGACAGGGTGAATGGTATTTGAGTCAGTACACAGTGAGGGGAGACAGGGTGAAAGGTAGCTGGGTCAGTACACAGTCAGGGGAGACAGAGTGAATGGTAACTGAGTCACTTCACAGTGAGGGGAGACAGGGCGAATGGTAACTGAGTCAGTACACAGTGAGGGGAGACAGGGTGAATGGTAACTGAGTCAGTGCACAGTGAGGGGAAAAAGGGTGAATGGTAACTGAGTCAGTACACTGTGAGGGGAGACAGGGCGAATGTAACAGAGTCAGTACACAGTGAGGGCGGACAGGGTGAATGGTCACTGAGTGAGTACACAGTGAGGGCAGACAGGGTGAATGGTAACTGAGTCAGTACACAGTGAGGGGAGACAGGGTGAATGGTAACTGAGTCAGTACACAGTGAGGGGAGACAGGGTGAATGGTAACAGAGTCAGTACAAAGTGAGGGGAGACACGTTGAATGGTAACTGGGTCAGTACACAGTGAGGGGAGACAGGGTGAATGGTAACTGGGTCAGTACACAGTGAGGGGAGACAGGGAAAATGGTAACGGAGTCAGTATACAGTGAAGGGAGACAGGGTGAATGGTAACTGAGTCAGTACACAGTGAGGGGAGACAGGGTGAATGGTAACTGGATCAGTACACAGTGAGGGGAGACAGGGTGAATGGTAACTGAGTCAGTACACAGTGAGGGGAGACAGGGTAAATGGTAACTGAGTCAGTACACAGTGAGGGGAGACAGGGTGAATGGTAACTGGGTCAGTACACAGTGAGGGGAGACAGGGTGAATGGTAACTGAGTCAGTACACAGTGAGGGGAGACAGGGTAAATGGTAACTGAGTCAGTACACAGTGAGGGGAGACAGGGTGAATGGTAACTGAGTCAGTACACAGTGAGGGGAGACAGGGTGAATGGTAACAGAGTCAGTACAAAGTGAGGGGAGACACGTTGAATGGTAACTGGGTCAGTACACAGTGAGGGGAGACAGGGTGAATGGTAACTGAGTCAGTACACAGTGAGGGGAGACAGGGTAAATGGTAACTGAGTCAGTACACAGTGAGGGGAGACTGGGTGAATGGCAACTGAGTCAGTACACTGTGAGGGGAGACAGGGTGAATGGTATTTGAGTCAGTACACAGTATTGGGAGACAGGGTGAATGGTAACTGATTCAGTACACAGTGAGGGGAGACAGGGTGAATGGTAACTTAGTGAGTACACAGTGAGGGGAGACAGGGTGAATGATAACTGACTAAGTACACAGTGAGGGGAGACAGGGTGAATGGTAACTTAGTGAGTACACAGTGAGGGGAGACAGGGTGAATGGTAACTGACTCAGTACACAGTGAGGGCAGACAGGGTGAATGGTAACTGACTCAGTACACAGTGAGGGGAGACAGGGTGACAGGTAACTGAGTCAGTACACAGTGAGGGGAAAAAGGGTGAATGGTAACTGAGTCAGTACACAGTGAGGGAAGACAGGGGGAATGGTAACTGAGTGTGTACACAGTGAGGGGAGACAGGGTGAATGGTAACTGAGTCAGTACACAGTGAGGGGACACAGGGTGAATGGTAACTGAGTCAGTACACAGTGAGGGGAGACAGGGTGAATGGTAACTGAGTCAGTACACAGTGAGGGGAGACAGGGTGCATGGTAACGGAGTCAGTACACAGTGAGGGGAGGATGCAGCACACAGTGAGGGCAGACAGGGTAAATGGTAACTTAGTCAGTACACAGTGAGGGGAGACAGGGTGAGTGGTAACTGAGTCAGTACACAGTGAGGGGAGAGAGGGTGAATGGTAACTTAGTCAGTACACAGTGAGGGGAGACAGTGTGTGTGGTAACTGAGTCAGTACACAGTGAGGGGAGAGAGGGTGAATGGTAACTGAGTCTGTACACAGTGAGGGGAGACAGTTTGAAAGGTAACTGAGTCAGTACACAGTGAGGGGAGACAGGGTGAATGGTAACTGAGACAGTACACAGTGAGGGGAGACAGGGTGAATGGTAAATGAGTCAGGACACAGTGAGGGGAGACAGGGTGAATGGTAACTGAGACAGTACACAGTGAGGGGAGACAAGGTGAATGGTAACTCAGTCAGGACACAGTGAGGGGAGACAGGGTGAATGGTAACTGAGTCAGTACACAGTGAGGGGAGACAGGGTGAATGGTAACTGAGTCAGTACACAGTGAGGGGAAAAAGGGTGAATGGTAACAGAGTCAGTACACAGTGAGGGGAGACAGGGTGAATGGTAACTGAGTCTGCACACAGTGAGGGGAGACAAGGTGAATGGTAACTGAGTCAGTACACAGTGAGGGGGGACAGGGTGAGTGTTAACTGAGTGAGTACACAGAGACGGGAGACAGGTTGAATGGTAACTGAGTCAGTACAGAGTGAGGGGAGACAGGGTGACAGGTAACTGAGTCAGAACACAGTGAGAGGAGACATGGTGAATGGTAACTGAGTCAGTACACAGAGAGGGGAGACAGGGTGAATGGTAACTGAGTCAGGACACAGTGAGGGGAGACAAGTTGAATGGTAACTGAGTCACTACACAGTGAGGGGAGACAGGGTGAATGGTAACTGAGTCAGAACACAGTGAGAGGAGACATGGTGAATGGTAACTGAGTCAGTACACAGAGAGGGGAGACAGGGTGAATGGTAACTGAGTCAGTACACAGTGAGGGAAGACAGGGTGAATGGTAACTGAGTCAGAACACACTGAGGGGAGACAGGGTGAATGTTAACTGAGTCAGCACATAGTGAGGGAAGACAAGGTCAGAGGTAACTGAGTCAGTACACAGTCAGGGGAGACAGAGGGAATGCTAACTGAGTCAGTACACAGTGAGGGGAGACAGGGTGAATGGTAACTGAGTCAGTACACAGTGAGAGGAGAAAGAGTGAATGCTAACTGAGTCAGTACACAGTGAGGGGAGACACGGTGAATGGTAACTGAGTCAGTACACAGTGAGGGGAGACAGGGTGAGTGGTAACTGAGTCAGTACACAGTGAGGGGAGAGAGGGTGAATGGTAACTTAGTCAGTACACAGTGAGTGGAGAGAGGGTGAATGGTAACTGAGTGAGTACACAGTGAGAGGAGACAGGGTGAATGGTAACTGAGTCAGTACACAGTGAAGGCAGACAGGGTGAATGGTAACTGAGTCATTACACAGTGAGGGGAGACAGGGAAAATGGTAACTGAGTCAGTACACAATGAGGGGAGACAAGGTGAATGGTAACTGAGTCAGTACACAGTGAGGGGAGACAGAGTGAATGGTAACTGAGTCAGTACACAGTGAGAGGAGACAGGGTGACAGGTAACTGAGTCAGTACACAGTGAGGGGAAAAATGGTGAATGGTAACTGAGTGAGTACACAGTGAGGGCGGACAGGTTGAATGGTAACTGAGTGTGTACACAGTGAGGGGAGACAGGGTGAATGGTATCTGTGTCAGTACACAGTGAGGGCAGACAGGATAAATGGAAACTCAGTCAGTACACAGTGAGGGGAGACAGGGTGAATGGTAACTGAGTCAGTACACAGTGAGGGGAGACAGGGTGAATGGTAACTGAGTCTGCACACAGTGAGGGGAGACAAGGTGAATGGGAACTGAGTCAGTACACAGTGAGGGGGGACAGGGTGAGTGTTAACTGAGTGAGTACACAGAGACGGGAGACAGGTTGAATGGTAACTGAGTCAGTACAGAGTGAGGAGAGACAGGGTGACAGGTAACTGAGTCAGAACACAGTGAGAGGAGACATGGTGAATGGTAACTGAGTCAGTACACAGAGAGGGGAGACAGGGTGAATGGTAACTGGGTCAGTACACAGTGAGGGGAGACAAGTTGAATGGTAACTGAGTCAGTACACAGTGAGGGGAGACAGGGTGAATGGTAACTGAGTCAGAACACAGTGAGAGGAGACATGGTGAATGGTAACTGAGTCAGTACACAGAGAGGGGAGACAGGGTGAATGTTAACTGAGTCAGCACATAGTGAGGGAAGACAAGGTCAGAGGTAACTGAGTCAGTACACAGTCAGGGGAGACAGAGGGAATGCTAACTGAGTCAGTACACAGAGAGGTGAGACAGGGTGAATGGTAACTGAGTCAGTTCACAGTGAGAGGAGAAAGAGTGAATGCTAACTGAGTCAGTACACAGTGAGGGGAGACACGGTGAATGGTAACTGAGTCAGTACACAGTGAGGGGAGACAGGGTGAGTGGTAACTGAGTCAGTACACAGTGAGGGGAGACAGGGTGAATGGTAACTGAGTCATTACACAGTGAGGGGAGACAGGGAAAATGGTAACTGAGTGAGTACACAGTGAGGGGAGACAAGGTGAATGGTAACTGAGTCAGTACACAGTGAGGGGAGACAGAGTGAATGGTAACTGAGTCAGTACACAGTGAGAGGAGACAGGGTGACAGGTAACTGAGTCAGTACACAGTGAGGGGAAAAATGGTGAATGGTAACTGAGTGAGTACACAGTGAGGGCGGACAGGTTGAATGGTAACTGAGTGTGTACACAGTGAGGGGAGACAGGGTGAATGGTATCTGTGTCCGTACACAGTGAGGGCAGACAGGATAAATGGAAACTCAGTCAGTACACAATGAGGGGAGACAGGGTGAATGGTAACTGAGTCAGTACACAGTGAGGGGAGACAGGGTGAATGGTAACTGAGTCAGTACACAGTGAGGGGAGAGAGGGTGAATGGTAACTGAGTCAGTACACAGTGAGGGGAGGATGCAGCACACAGTGAGGGCAGACAGGGTAAATGGTAACTTAGTCAGTACACAGTGAGGGGAGACAGGGTGAGTGGTAACTGAACCAGTACACAGTGAGGGGAGACAGGGTGAATGGTAACTGAGTCAGTACACAGTGAGGGGAGAGAGGGTGAATGGTAACTGAGTCAGTACACAGTGAGGGGAGAGAGGGTGAATGGTAACTGAGTCAGTACACAGTGAGAGGAGACAGGGTGACCGGTAACTGAGTCAGTACACAGTGAGGGGAGACAGGGTGAATGGTAACTGAGTCAGTACACAGTGAGGGGAGACAGGGTGAATGGTAACTGAGACAGTACACAGTGAGGGGAGACAGGGTGAATGGTAACTGAGTCAGGACACAGTGAGGGGAGACAGGGTGAATGGTAACTGAGACAGTACACAGTGAGGGGAGACAGGTTGAATGGAAACTGAGTCTGCACACAGTGAGGGGAGACAGGGCGAATGCTAACTGAGTCAGTACACAGTGAGGGGAGACAGGGTGACTGGTAACTGAGTCAGTACACAGTGAGGGGAGGATGCAGCACACAGTGAGGGCAGACAGGGTAAATGGTAACTTAGTCAGTACACAGTGAGGGGAGACAGGGTGAATGGTAACTGAGTCAGTACACAGTGAGGGTAGACAGGGTAAATGGTAACTGAGTCAGTACACAGTGAGGGGAGACAGGGTGAATGGTAACTGAGACTGTACACAGTGAGGGGAGACAGGGTGAATGGTAACTGAGTCAGTACACGGTGAGGGGAGACAGGGTAAATGGTAACTGAGTCAGTACACAGTGAGGGGAGACAGGGTGAATGTCAACTGAGTCAGTACACAGTGAATGGAGACAGGGTGAATGGTAACTGAGTCAGTACACAGTGAATGGAGACAGGCTGAATGGTAACTGATTCAGTACACAGTGAGGGGAGACAGGGTAAATGGTAACTGAGTCAGAACACAGTGAGGGGAGACAGGGTGAATGGTAACTGACTAAGTACAAAGTGAGGGGAGACAGGGTGAATGGTAACTGACTCAGTACACAGTGAATGGACACAGGGTGAACGGTAATGATTCAGGAGACAGTGAGGGGAGACAGGGTGAATGGTAACTTAGTGAGTACACAGTGAGGGGAGACAGGGTGAATGCTAACTTAGTGAGTACACAGTGAGGGAAGAAGGGTGAATGGTAACTGAGTCAGTACACAGTGAGGGGAGACAGGGTGAATGGTAACTGAGTCAGTACACAGTGATGGGAGACAGGGTGAATGGTATTTGAGTCGGTACACAGTGAGGGGAGAGAGGGTGAATGGTAACTGAATCAGAACACGGTGAGGGGAGACAGGGTGAATGGTAACAGAGTCACTACACAGTTAGGGGAGACTGGGAGAATGGTAACAGAGTCAGTACACAATGAGGGCAGACAGGGTGAATGGTATTTGAGTCAGTACACAGTGAGGGGAGACAGGGTGAAAGGTAGCTGGGTCAGTACACAGTCAGGGGAGACAGAGTGAATGGTAACTGAGTCACTTCACAGTGAGGGGAGACAGGGCGAATGGTAACTGAGTCAGTACACAGTGAGGGGAGACAGGGTGAATGGTAACTGAGTCAGTGCACAGTGAGGGGAAAAAGGGTGAATGGTAACTGAGTCAGTACACTGTGAGGGGAGACATGGCGAATGTAACAGAGTCAGTACACAGTGAGGGCGGACAGGGTGAATGGTCACTGAGTGAGTACACAGTGAGGGCAGACAGGGTGAATGGTAACTGAGTCAGTACACAGTGAGGGGAGACAGGGTGAATGGTAACTGAGTCAGTACACAGTGAGGGGAGACAGGGTGAATGGTAACAGAGTCAGTACAAAGTGAGGGGAGACAGGGTGAATGGTAACTGGGTCAGTACACAGTGAGGGGAGACAGGGTGAATGGTAACTGGGTCAGTACACAGTGAGGGGAGACATGGAAAATGGTAACGGAGTCAGTATAAAGTGAGGGGAGACAGGGTGAATGGTAACTGAGTCAGTACACAGTGAGGGGAGACAGGGTGAATGGTAACTGGGTCAGTACACAGTGAGGGGAGACAGGGTGAATGGTAACTGAGTCAGTACACAGTGAGGGGAGACAGGGCAAATGGTAACTGAGTCAGTACACAGTGAGGGGAGACTGGGTGAATGGCAACTGAGTCAGTACACAGTGAATGGAGACAGGGTGAATGGTAACTGATTCAGTACACAGTGAGGGGAGACAGGGTGAATGGTAACTTAGTGAGTACACAGTGAGGGGAGACAGGGTGAATGATAACTGACTAAGTACACAGTGAGGGGAGACAGGGTGAATGGTTTCTGAGTCAGTACACTGTGAGGGGAGACAGGGTGAATGGTAACTGAGTCAGTACACAGTGAGGGGAGACAGGGCGAATGGTAACAGAGTCAGTACACAGTGAGGGCAGACAGGGTGAATGGTAACTGAGTGAGTACACAGTGAGGGGAGACAGGGTGAATGGCAACTGACTCAGTACACAGTGAGGGGAGACAGGGTGACAGGTAACTGAGTCAGTACACAGTGAGGGGAAAAAGGGTGAATGGTAACTGAGTGTGTACACAGTGAGGGGAGACAGGGTGAATGGCAACTGAGTCAGTACACAGTGAGGGGACACAGGGTGAATGGTAACTGAGTCAGCACACAGTGAGGGGAGACAGGGTGAATGGTAACTGAGTCAGTACACAGTGAGGGGAGACAGGGTGCAAGGTAACGGAGTCAGTACACAGTGAGGGGAGGATGCAGCACACAGTGAGGGCAGACAGGGTAAATGGTAACTTAGTCAGTACACAGTGAGGGGAGACAGGGTGAGTGGTAACTGAGTCAGTACACAGTGAGGGGAGAGAGGGTGAATGGTAACTTAGTCAGTACACAGTGAGGGGAGACAGGGTAAATGGTAACTGAGTCAGTACACAGTGAGGGGAGAGAGGGTGAATGGTAACTGAGTCTGCACACAGTGAGGGGAGACAGTTTGAAAGGTAACTGAGTCAGTACACAGTGAGGGGAGACAGGGTGAATGGTAACTGAGTCAGTACACAGTGAGAGGAGACAGGGTGACTGGTAACTGAGTCAGTACACAGTGAGGGGAGACAGGGTTAATGGTAACTGAGTCAGTACACAGTGAGGGGAGACAGGGTGAATGGTAACTGAGACAGTACACAGTGAGGGGAGACAGGGTGAATGGTAACTGAGTCAGGACACAGTGAGGGGAGACAGGGTGAATGGTAACTGAGACAGTATACAGTGAGGGGAGACAGGGTGAATGGTAACTCAGTCAGGACACAGTGAGGGGAGACAGGCTGAATGGTAACTCAGTCAGGACACAGTGAGGGGAGACAGGGTGAATGGTAACTGAGTCAGTACACAGTGAGGGGAGACAGGGTGAATGGTAACTGAGTCAGTACACAGTGAGGGGAAAAAGGGTGAATGGTAACAGAGTCAGTACACAGTGAGGGGAGACAGGGTGAATGGTAACTGAGTCTGCACACAGTGAGGGGAGACAAGGTGAATGGTAACTGAGTCAGTACACAGTGAGGGGGGACAGGGTGAGTGTTAACTGAGTGAGTACACAGAGACGGGAGACAGGTTGAATGGTAACTGAGTCAGTACAGAGTGAGGGGAGACAGGGTGAATGGTAACTGAGTCAGAACACAGTGAGAGGAGACATGGTGAATGGTAACTGAGTCAGTACACAGAGAGGGGAGACAGGGTGAATGGTAACTGAGTCAGTACACAGTGAGGGGAGACAAGTTGAATGGTAACTGAGTCAGTACACAGTGAGGGGAGACAGGGTGAATGGTAACTGAGTCAGAACACAGTCAGAGGAGACATGGTGAATGGTAACTGAGTCAGTACACAGAGAGGGGAGACAGGGTGAATGGTAACTGAGTCAGTACACAGTGAAGGCAGACAGGGTGAATGTTAACTGAGTCAGCACATAGTGAGGGAAGACAAGGTCAGAGGTAACTGAGTCAGTACACAGTCAGGGGAGACAGAGGGAATGCTAACTGAGTCAGTACACAGAGAGGTGAGACAGGGTGAATGGTAACTGAGTCAGTTCACAGTGAGAGGAGAAAGAGTGAATGCTAACTGAGTCAGTACACAGTGAGGGGAGACACGGTGAATGGTAACTGAGTCAGTACACAGTGACGGGAGAGACGGTGAATGGTAACTTAGTCAGTACACAGTGAGGGGAGAGAGGGTGAATGGTAACTGAGTCAGTACACAGTGAGAGGAGACAGGGTGACCGGTAACTGAGTCAGTACACAGTGAGGGGAGACAGGGTTAATGGTAACTGAGTCAGTACACAGTGAGGGGAGACAGGGTGAATGGTAACTGAGACAGTACACAGTGAGGGGAGACAGGGTGAATGGTAACTGAGTCAGGACACAGTGAGGGGAGACAGGGTGAATGGTAACTCAGTCAGGACACAGTGAGGGGAGACAGGGTGAATGGTAACTGAGTCAGTACACAGTGAGGGGAGACAGGGTGAATGGTAATTGAGTCAGGACACAGTGAGGGGAAAAAGGGTGAATGGTAACAGAGTCAGTACACAGTGAGTGGAGACAGGGTGAATGGTAACTGAGTCTGCACACAGTGAGGGGAGACAGGGTGAATGGTAACTGAGTCAGTACACAGTGAGGGGGGACAGGGTGAGTGGTAACTGAGTGAGTACACAGAGAGGGGAGACAGGTTGAATGGTAACTGAGTCAGTACAGAGTGAGGGGAGACAGGGTGAATGGTAACTGAGTCAGAACACAGTGAGAGGAGACATGGTGAATGGTAACTGAGTCAGTACACAGAGAGGGGAGACAGGGTGAATGGTAACTGAGTCAGTACACAATGAAGGCAGACAGGGTGAATGTTAACTGAGTCAGCACCTAGTGAGGGAAGACAGGGTCAGAGGTAACTGAGTCAGTACACAGTCAGGGGAGACAGAGGGAATGCTAACTGAGTCAGTACACAGAGAGGTGAGACAGGGTGAATGGTAACTGAGTCAGTACACAGTGAGGGGAGACAGGGTGAATGGTAACTGAGTCAGTTCTCAGTGAGAGGAGAAAGAGTGAATGCTAACTGAGTCAGTACACAGTTAGGGGAGACACGGTGAATGGTAACTGAGTCAGTACACAGTGAGGGCAGACAGGCTGAATGGTAACTGAGTCAGTTCACAGTGAGGGGAGAAAGAGTGAATGGTAACTGACGCAGTACCCAGTCAGGGGAGACAGAGGAAATGCTAACTGAGTCAGCACACAGTGAGGTGAGAGAGGGTGAATGGTAACTGAGTCAGTTTACAGTGAGGGGAGAAAGAGTGAATGGTAACTGAGTCAGTACACAGTGAGGGGAGACAGGGTGAGTGGTAACTGAGTCAGTACACAGTGACGGGAGACAAGGTGAATGGTAACTGAGTCAGCACATAGTGACGGAAGACAAGGTGAATGGTAACTGAGTCAGTACACAGTGAGGGGAGACAGGGTGAATGGTAACTGAGTCAGTACACAGTGAGGTGAGACAGGGTGAATGTTAACTGAGTCAGTACACAGTGAGGGGAGACAGGGTGAATGGTAACTGAGTCAGTACACAGTGAGGGGAGACAGGGTGAATGGTAACTGGGTCAGCACACAGTGACGGGAGACAAGGTGAATGGTAACTGTGTCAGTACAGAGTGAGAAGACACAGGTTGAATGGTAACTGAGTCAGTACACAGTGAGGGGAAACAGGGTGAATGGTAATTGAGTCAGTACACAGTGAGGGGAAACAGGGTGAATGGTAAATGGGTCAGTACACAGTGAGGGGAAACAGGGAGAATGGTAATTGAGTCAGTACACAGTGAGGGGACAGGGTGAATGGTAACTGAGTGAGTACACAGTGAGGAGAGCACGGGGGAATGGTAACTGAGTGTGTACACAGTGAGGGGAGACAGGGTGAATGGTAACTGAGTCTGTACACAGTGAGGGGAGACAGGGTGAATGGTAACTGAGTCAGTACACAGTGAGGGGAGACAGGCTGAATGGTATCTGTGTCAGTACACAGTGAGGGGAGACAGCGTAAATGGAAACTCAGTCAGTACACAGTGAGGGGAGACAGGGTGAATGGTAACTGAGTCAGTACACAGCGAGGGGAGACAGGGTGAGTGGTAACTGAGTCAGTACACAGTGAGGGGACAGAGGGTGAATGGTAACTTAGTCAGTACACGGTGAGGGGCGACAGGGTGAGTGGTAACTGAGTCAGTACACAGTGAGGGGAGACAGGGTAAATGGAAACGGAGTCAGTACACAAAGAGGGGAGACAGGGTGAATGGTAACAGAGTCTGTACACAGTGATGGGAGACAGGTTGAAAGGTAACTGAGTCAGTACACAGTGAGGGGAGACAGGGTGAATGGTTACTGAGTCAGTACACAGTGAGAGGAGACAGGTTGACCGGTAACTGAGTCAGTACACAGTGAGGGGAGACAGGGTGAATGGTAACTGAGACAGTACACAGTGAGGGGAGACAGGTTGAATGGAAACTGAGTCTGCACACAGTGAGGGGAGACAGGGTGAATGGTATTTGTGTCTGGACTCAGTGATGGGAGACAGGGTGAATGGTAACTGAGTCTGTACACAATGAGGGGAGACAGGGTGAATGGTAACTGGGACAGCACACAGTGATGGGAGACAGGCTGAATGGTAACTGAGTCATTAAATAGTGAGGGGAGACAGCGTACAAGGTAACTGAGTCAGTACACAGTGAGGGGAGACAGGGTGAATGGTAACTGAGTCAGTACACAGTGAGGGGAGACAGCGTGAATGTTAACTGAGTCAGTATACAGTGAGGGGAGACAGGGTGAATGGTAACTCAGTCAGTCCACAGTGAGGGGAGACAGGGTGAATGGTAACTGAGTGAGTACACAGTGAGGGGAGACATGGTGAATGGTAACTGAGTCAGTACACAGTGAGGGGAGACAGGGTGAATGGTAACTGGGTCAGCACACAGTGACGGGAGACAAGGTGAATGGTAACTGTGTCAGTACAGAGTGAGAGGACACAGGTTGAATGGTAACTGAGACAGTACACAGTGAGGGGAGACAAGTTGAATGGTAACTGAGTCAGTACACAGTGAGGGGAGACAGGGTGAATGGTAACTGAGTCAGAACACAGTGAGAGGAGACATGGTGAATGGTAACTGAGTCAGTACACAGAGAGGGGAGACAGGGTGAATGTTAACTGAGTCAGCACATAGTGAGGGAAGACAAGGTCAGAGGTAACTGAGTCAGTACACAGTCAGGGGAGACAGAGGGAATGCTAACTGAGTCAGTACACAGAGAGGTGAGACAGGGTGAATGGTAACTGAGTCAGTTCACAGTGGGAGGAGAAAGCGTGAATGCTAACTGAGTCAGTACACAGTGAGGGGAGACACGGTGAATGGTAACTGAGTCAGTACACAGTGAGGGGAGACAGGGTGAGTGGTAACTGAGTCAGTACACAGTGAGGGGAGACAGGGTGAATGGTAACTGAGTCATTACACAGTGAGGGGAGACAGGGAAAATGGTAACTGAGTGAGTACACAGTGAGGGGTGACAAGGTGAATGGTAACTGAGTCAGTACACAGTGAGGGGAGACAGAGTGAATGGTAACTGAGTCAGAACACAGTGAGAGGAGACAGGGTGACAGGTAACTGAGTCAGTACACAGTGAGGGAAAAAATGGTGAATGGTAACTGAGTGAGTACACAGTGAGGGCGGACAGGTTGAATGGTAACTGAGTGTGTACACAGTGAGGGGAGACAGGGTGAATGGTATCTGTGTCAGTACACAGTGAGGGCAGACAGGATAAATGGAAACTCAGTCAGTACACAGTGAGGGGAGACAGGGTGAATGGTAACTGAGTCAGTACACAGTGAGGGGAGACAGGGTGAATGGTAACTGAGACAGTACACAGAGAGGGGAGAGAGGGTGAATGGTAACTGAGTCAGTACACAGTGAGGGGAGGATGCAGCACACAGTGAGGGCAGACAGGGTAAATGGTAACTTAGTCAGTACACAGTGAGGGGAGATAGGGTGAGTGGTAACTGAACCAGTACACAGTGATGGGAGACAGGGTGAATGGTAACTGAGTCAGTACACAGTGAGGGGAGAGAGGGTGAATGGTAACTGAGTCAGTACACAGTTAGGGGAGAGAGGGTGAATGGTAAATGAGTCAGTACACAGTGAGAGGAGACAGGGTGACCGGTAACTGAGTCAGTACACAGTGAGGGGAGACAGGGTGAATGCTAACTGAGTCAGTACACAGTGAGGGGAGACAGGGTGAATGGTAACTGAGACAGTACACAGTGAGGGGAGACAGGGTGAATGGTAACTGAGTCAGGACACAGTGAGGGGAGACAGGGTGAATGGTAACTGAGACAGTACACAGTGAGGGGAGACAGGTTGAATGGAAACTGAGTCTGCACACAGTGAGGGGAGACAGGGCGAATGCTAACTGAGTCAGTACACAGTGAGGGGAGACAGGGTGAATGGTAACTGAGTCAGTACACAGTGAGGGGAGGATGCAGCACACAGTGAGGGCAGACAGGGTAAATGGTAACTTAGTCAGTACACAGTGAGGGGAGACAGGGTGAATGGTAACTGAGTCAGTGCACAGTGAGGGTAGACAGGGTAAATGGTAACTGAGTCAGTACACAGTGAGGGGAGACAGGGTGAATGGTAACTGAGACTGTACACAGTGAGGGGAGACAGGGTGAATGGTAACTGAGTCAGTACACGGTGAGGGGAGACAGGGTAAATGGTAACTGAGTCAGTACACAGTGAGGGGAGACAGGGTGAATGTCAACTGAGTCAGTACACAGTGAATGGAGACAGGGTGAATGGTAACTGAGTCAGAACACAGTGAATGGAGACAGGCTGAATGGTAACTGATTCAGTACACAGTGAGGGGAGACAGGGTAAATGGTAACTGAGTCAGAACACAGTGAGGGGAGACAGGGTGAATGGTAACTGACTAAGTACAAAGTGAGGGGAGACAGGGTGAATGGTAACTGACTCAGTACACAGTGAATGGACACAGGGTGATCGGTAATGATTCAGGAGACAGTGAGGGGAGACAGGGTGAATGGTAACTTAGTGAGTACACAGTGAGGGGAGACAGGGTGAATGGTAACTTAGTGAGTACACAGTGAGGGAAGAAGGGTGAATGGTAACTGAGTCAGTACACAGTGAGGGGAGACAGGGTGAATGGTAACTGAGTCAGTACACAGTGATGGGAGACAGGGTGAATGGTATTTGAGTCGGTACACAGTGAGGGGAGAGAGGGTGAATGGTAACTGAATCAGAACACGGTGAGGGGAGACAGGGTGAATGGTAACAGAGTCACTACACAGTTAGGGGAGACTGGGAGAATGGTAACAGAGTCAGTACAGAATGAGGGCAGACAGGGTGAATGGTATTTGAGTCAGTACACAGTGAGGGGAGACAGGGTGAAAGGTAGCTGGGTCAGTACACAGTCAGGGGAGACAGAGTGAATGGTAACTGAGTCACTTCACAGTGAGGGGAGACAGGGCGAATGGTAACTGAGTCAGTACACAGTGAGGGGAGACAGGGTGAATGGTAACTGAGTCAGTGCACAGTGAGGGGAAAAAGGGTGAATGGTAACTGAGTCAGTACACTGTGAGGGGAGACAGGGCGAATGTAACAGAGTCAGTACACAGTGAGGGCGGACAGGGTGAATGGTCACTGAGTGAGTACACAGTGAGGGCAGACAGGGTGAATGGTAACTGAGTCAGTACACAGTGAGGGGAGACAGGGTGAATGGTAACTGAGTCAGTACACAGTGAGGGGAGACAGGGTGAATGGTAACAGAGTCAGTACAAAGTGAGGGGAGACAGGGTGAATGGTAACTGGGTCAGTACACAGTGAGGGGAGACAGGGTGAATGGTAACTGGGTCAGTACACAGTGAGGGGAGACAGGGAAAATGGTAACGGAGTCAGTATAAAGTGAGGGGAGACAGGGTGAATGGTAACTGAGTCAGTACACAGTGAGGGGAGACAGGGTGAATGGTAACTGGGTCAGTACACAGTGAGGGGAGACAGGGTGAATGGTAACTGAGTCAGTACACAGTGAGGGGAGACAGGGTAAATGGTAACTGAGTCAGTACACAGTGAGGGGAGACTGGGTGAATGGCAACTGAGTCAGTACACAGTGAATGGAGACAGGGTGAATGGTAACTGATTCAGTACACAGTGAGGGGAGACAGGGTGAATGGTAACTTAGTGAGTACACAGTGAGGGGAGACAGGGTGAATGATAACTGACTAAGTACACAGTGAGGGGAGACAGGGTGAATGGTTACTGAGTCAGTACACTGTGAGGGGAGACAGGGTGAATGGTAACTGAGTCAGTACACAGTGAGGGGAGACAGGGCGAATGGTAACAGAGTCAGTACACAGTGAGGGCAGACAGGGTGAATGGTAACTGAGTGAGTACACAGTGAGGGGAGACAGGGTGAATGGTAACTGACTCAGTACACAGTGAGGGGAGACAGGGTGACAGGTAACTGAGTCAGTACACAGTGAGGGGAAAAAGGGTGAATGGTAACTGAGTCAGTACACAGTGAGGGAAGACAGGGGGAATGGTAACTGAGTGTGTACACAGTGAGGGGAGACAGGGTGAATGGCAACTGAGTCAGTACACAGTGAGGGGACACAGGGTGAATGGTAACTGAGTCAGTACACAGTGAGGGGAGACAGGGTGAATGGTAACTGAGTCAGTACACAGTGAGGGGAGACAGGGTGCATGGTAACGGAGTCAGTACACAGTGAGGGGAGGATGCAGCACACAGTGAGGGCAGACAGGGTAAATGGTAACTTAGTCAGTACACAGTGAGGGGAGACAGGGTGAGTGGTAACTGAGTCAGTACACAGTGAGGGGAGAGAGGGTGAATGGTAACTTAGTCAGTACACAGTGAGGGGAGACAGGGTGAGTGGTAACTGAGTCAGTACACAGTGAGGGGAGAGAGGGTGAATGGTAACTGAGTCTGTACACAGTGAGGGGAGACAGTTTGAAAGGTAACTGAGTCAGTACACAGTGAGGGGAGACAGGGTGAATGGTAACTGAGTCAGTACACAGTGAGAGGAGACAGGGTGACTGGTAACTGAGTCAGTACACAGTGAGGGGAGACAGGGTTAATGGTAACTGAGTCAGTACACAGTGAGGGGAGACAGGGTGAATGGTAACTGAGACAGTACACAGTGAGGGGAGACAGGGTGAATGGTAACTGAGTGAGGACACAGTGAGGGGAGACAGGGTGAATGGTAACTGAGACAGTACACAGTGAGGGGAGACAGGGTGAATGGTAACTCAGTCAGGACACAGTGAGGGGAGACAGGCTGAATGGTAACTCAGTCAGGACACAGTGAGGGGAGACAGGGTGAATGGTAACTGAGTCAGTACACAGTGAGGGGAGACAGGGTGAATGGTAACTGAGTCAGTACACAGTGAGGGGAAAAAGGGTGAATGGTAACAGAGTCAGTACACAGTGAGGGGAGACAGGGTGAATGGTAACTGAGTCTGCACACAGTGAGGGGAGACAAGGTGAATGGTAACTGAGTCAGTACACAGTGAGGGGGGACAGGGTGAGTGTTAACTGAGTGAGTACACAGAGACGGGAGACAGGTTGAATGGTAACTGAGTCAGTACAGAGTGAGGGGAGACAGGGTGAATGGTAACTGAGTCAGAACACAGTGAGAGGAGACATGGTGAATGGTAACTGAGTCAGTACACAGAGAGGGGAGACAGGGTGAATGGTAACTGAGTCAGTACACAGTGAGGGGAGACAAGTTGAATGGTAACTGAGTCAGTACACAGTGAGGGGAGACAGGGTGAATGGTAACTGAGTCAGAACACAGTGAGAGGAGACATGGTGAATGGTAACTGAGTCAGTACACAGAGAGGGGAGACAGGGTGAATGGTAACTGAGTCAGTACACAGTGAAGGCAGACAGGGTGAATGTTAACTGAGTCAGCACATAGTGAGGGAAGACAAGGTCAGAGGTAACTGAGTCAGTACACAGTCAGGGGAGACAGAGGGAATGCTAACTGAGTCAGAACACAGAGAGGTGAGACAGGGTGAATGGTAACTGAGTCAGTTCACAGTGAGAGGAGAAAGAGTGAATGCTAACTGAGTCAGTACACAGTGAGGGGAGACACGGTGAATGGTAACTGAGTCAGTACACAGTGAGGGGAGAGAGGGTGAATGGTAACTTAGTCAGTACACAGTGAGGGGAGACAGGGTGAATGGTAACTGAGACAGTACACAGTGAGGGGAGACAGGTTGAATGGAAACTGAGTCTGCACACAGTGAGGGGAGACAGGGCGAATGCTAACTGAGTCAGTACACAGTGAGGGGAGACAGGGTGAATGGTAACTGAGTCAGTACACAGTGAGGGGAGGATGCAGCACACAGTGAGGGCAGACAGGGTAAATGGTAACTTAGTCAGTACACAGTGAGGGGAGACAGGGTGAATGGTAACTGAGTCAGTACACAGTGAGGGTAGACAGGGTAAATGGTAACTGAGTCAGTACACAGTGAGGGGAGACAGGGTGAATGGTAACTGAGACTGTACACAGTGAGGGGAGACAGGGTGAATGGTAACTGAGTCAGTACACGGTGAGGGGAGACAGGGTAAATGGTAACTGAGTCAGTACACAGTGAGGGGAGACAGGGTGAATGTCAACTGAGTCAGTACACAGTGAATGGAGACAGGGTGAATGGTAACTGAGTCAGAACACAGTGAATGGAGACAGGCTGAATGGTAACTGATTCAGTACACAGTGAGGGGAGACAGGGTAAATGGTAACTGAGTCAGAACACAGTGAGGGGAGACAGGGTGAATGGTAACTGACTAAGTACAAAGTGAGGGGAGACAGGGTGAATGGTAACTGACTCAGTACACAGTGAATGGACACAGGGTGATCGGTAATGATTCAGGAGACAGTGAGGGGAGACAGGGTGAATGGTAACTTAGTGAGTACACAGTGAGGGGAGACAGGGTGAATGGTAACTTAGTGAGTACACAGTGAGGGAAGAAGGGTGAATGGTAACTGAGTCAGTACACAGTGAGGGGAGACAGGGTGAATGGTAACTGAGTCAGTACACAGTGATGGGAGACAGGGTGAATGGTATTTGAGTCGGTACACAGTGAGGGGAGAGAGGGTGAATGGTAACTGAATCAGAACACGGTGAGGGGAGACAGGGTGAATGGTAACAGAGTCACTACACAGTTAGGGGAGACTGGGAGAATGGTAACAGAGTCAGTACAGAATGAGGGCAGACAGGGTGAATGGTATTTGAGTCAGTACACAGTGAGGGGAGACAGGGTGAAAGGTAGCTGGGTCAGTACACAGTCAGGGGAGACAGAGTGAATGGTAACTGAGTCACTTCACAGTGAGGGGAGACAGGGCGAATGGTAACTGAGTCAGTACACAGTGAGGGGAGACAGGGTGAATGGTAACTGAGTCAGTGCACAGTGAGGGGAAAAAGGGTGAATGGTAACTGAGTCAGTACACTGTGAGGGGAGACAGGGCGAATGTAACAGAGTCAGTACACAGTGAGGGCGGACAGGGTGAATGGTCACTGAGTCAGTACACAGTGAGGGCAGACAGGGTGAATGGTAACTGAGTCAGTACACAGTGAGGGGAGACAGGGTGAATGGTAACTGAGTCAGTACACAGTGAGGGGAGACAGGGTGAATGGTAACAGAGTCAGTACAAAGTGAGGGGAGACAGGGTGAATGGTAACTGGGTCAGTACACAGTGAGGGGAGACAGGGTGAATGGTAACTGGGTCAGTACACAGTGAGGGGAGACAGGGAAAATGGTAACGGAGTCAGTATAAAGTGAGGGGAGACAGGGTGAATGGTAACTGAGTCAGTACACAGTGAGGGGAGACAGGGTGAATGGTAACTGGGTCAGTACACAGTGAGGGGAGACAGGGTGAATGGTAACTGAGTCAGTACACAGTGAGGGGAGACAGGGTAAATGGTAACTGAGTCAGTACACAGTGAGGGGAGACTGGGTGAATGGCAACTGAGTCAGTACACAGTGAATGGAGACAGGGTGAATGGTAACTGATTCAGTACACAGTGAGGGGAGACAGGGTGAATGGTAACTTAGTGAGTACACAGTGAGGGGAGACAGGGTGAATGATAACTGACTAAGTACACAGTGAGGGGAGACAGGGTGAATGGTTACTGAGTCAGTACACTGTGAGGGGAGACAGGGTGAATGGTAACTGAGTCAGTACACAGTGAGGGGAGACAGGGCGAATGGTAACAGAGTCAGTACACAGTGAGGGCAGACAGGGTGAATGGTAACTGAGTGAGTACACAGTGAGGGGAGACAGGGTGAATGGTAACTGACTCAGTACACAGTGAGGGGAGACAGGGTGACAGGTAACTGAGTCAGTACACAGTGAGGGGAAAAAGGGTGAATGGTAACTGAGTCAGTACACAGTGAGGGAAGACAGGGGGAATGGTAACTGAGTGTGTACACAGTGAGGGGAGACAGGGTGAATGGCAACTGAGTCAGTACACAGTGAGGGGACACAGGGTGAATGGTAACTGAGTCAGTACACAGTGAGGGGAGACAGGGTGAATGGTAACTGAGTCAGTACACAGTGAGGGGAGACAGGGTGCATGGTAACGGAGTCAGTACACAGTGAGGGGAGGATGCAGCACACAGTGAGGGCAGACAGGGTAAATGGTAACTTAGTCAGTACACAGTGAGGGGAGACAGGGTGAGTGGTAACTGAGTCAGTACACAGTGAGGGGAGAGAGGGTGAATGGTAACTTAGTCAGTACACAGTGAGGGGAGACAGGGTGAGTGGTAACTGAGTCAGTACACAGTGAGGGGAGAGAGGGTGAATGGTAACTGAGTCTGTACACAGTGAGGGGAGACAGTTTGAAAGGTAACTGAGTCAGTACACAGTCAGGGGAGACAGAGGGAATGCTAACTGAGTCAGAACACAGAGAGGTGAGACAGGGTGAATGGTAACTGAGTCAGTTCACAGTGAGAGGAGAAAGAGTGAATGCTAACTGAGTCAGTACACAGTGAGGGGAGACACGGTGAATGGTAACTGAGTCAGTACACAGTGAGGGGAGAGAGGGTGAATGGTAACTTAGTCAGTACACAGTGAGGGGAGAGAGGGTGAATGGTAACTGAGTCAGTACACAGTGAGAGGAGACAGGGTGACCGGTAACTGAGTCAGTACACAGTGAGGGGAGACAGGGTTAATGGTAACTGAGTCAGTACACAGTGAGGGGAGACAGGGTGAATGGTAACTGAGACAGTACACAGTGAGGGGAGACAGGGTGAATGGTAACTGAGTCAGGACACAGTGAGGGGAGACAGGGTGAATGGTAACTCAGTCAGGACACAGTGAGGGGAGACAGGGTGAATGGTAACTGAGTCAGTACACAGTGAGGGGAGACAGGGTGAATGGTAATTGAGTCAGGACACAGTGAGGGGAAAAAGGGTGAATGGTAACTGAGTCAGTACACAGTGAGGGGGGACAGGGTGAGTGGTAACTGAGTGAGTACACAGAGAGGGGAGACAGGTTGAATGGTAACTGAGTCAGTACAGAGTGAGGGGAGACAGGGTGAATGGTAACTGAGTCAGAACACAGTGAGAGGAGACATGGTGAATGGTAACTGAGTCAGTACACAGAGAGGGGAGACAGGGTGAATGGTAACTGAGTCAGTACACAATGAAGGCAGACAGGGTGAATGTTAACTGAGTCAGCACATAGTGAGGGAAGACAGGGTCAGAGGTAACTGAGTCAGTACACAGTCAGGGGAGACAGAGGGAATGCTAACTGAGTCAGTACACAGAGAGGTGAGACAGGGTGAATGGTAACTGAGTCAGTACACAGTGAGGGGAGACAGGGTGAATGGTAACTGAGAAGTTCTCAGTGAGAGGAGAAAGAGTGAATGCTAACTGAGTCAGTACACAGTTAGGGGAGACACGGTGAATGGTAACTGAGTCAGTACACAGTGAGGGCAGACAGGCTGAATGGTAACTGAGTCAGTTCACAGTGAGGGGAGAAAGAGTGAATGGTAACTGACGCAGTACCCAGTCAGGGGAGACAGAGGAAATGCTAACTGAGTCAGCACACAGTGAGGTGAGAGAGGGTGAATGGTAACTGAGTCAGTTTACAGTGAGGGGAGAAAGAGTGAATGGTAACTGAGTCAGTACACAGTGAGGGGAGACAGGGTGAGTGGTAACTGAGTCAGTACACAGTGAGGTGAGACAAGGTGAATGGTAACTGAGTCAGCACATAGTGACGGAAGACAAGGTGAATGGTAACTGAGTCAGTACACAGTGAGGGGAGACAGGGTGAATGGTAACTGAGTCAGTACACAGTGAGGTGAGACAGGGTGAATGTTAACTGAGTCAGTACACAGTGAGGGGAGACAGGGTGAATGGTAACTGAGTCAGTACACAGTGAGGGGAGACAGGGTGAATGGTAACTGGGTCAGCACACAGTGACGGGAGACAAGGTGAATGGTAACTGTCAGTACAGAGTGAGAAGACACAGGTTGAATGGTAACTGAGTCAGTACACAGTGAGGGGAAACAGGGTGAATGGTAATTGAGTCAGTACACAGTGAGGGGAAACAGGGTGAATGGTAAATGGGTCAGTACACAGTGAGGGGAAACAGGGAGAATGGTAATTGAGTCAGTACACAGTGAGGGGACAGGGTGAATGGTAACTGAGTGAGTACACAGTGAGGAGAGCACGGGGGAATGGTAACTGAGTGTGTACACAGTGAGGGGAGACAGGGTGAATGGAAACTGAGTCTGTACACAGTGAGGGGAGACAGGGTGAATGGTAACTGAGTCAGTACACAGTGAGGGGAGACAGGCTGAATGGTATCTGTGTCAGTACACAGTGAGGGGAGACAGCGTAAATGGAAACTCAGTCAGTACACAGTGAGGGGAGACAGGGTGAATGGTAACTGAGTCAGTACACAGCGAGGGGAGACAGGGTGAGTGGTAACTGAGTCAGTACACAGTGAGGGGAGAGAGGGTGAATGGTAACTTAGTCAGTACACAGTGAGGGGCGACAGGGTGAGTGGTAACTGAGTCAGTACACAGTGAGGGGAGACAGGGTAAATGGAAACTGAGTCAGTACAGAAAGAGGGGAGACAGGGTGAATGGTAACAGAGTCTGTACACAGTGAGGGGAGACAGGTTGAAAGGTAACTGAGTCAGTACACAGTGAGGGGAGACAGGGTGAATGGTTACTGAGTCAGTACACAGTGAGAGGAGACAGGTTGACCGGTAACTGAGTCAGTACACAGTGAGGGGAGACAGGGTGAATGGTAACTGAGACAGTACACAGTGAGGGGAGACAGGTTGAATGGAAACTGAGTCTGCACACAGTGAGGGGAGACAGGGTGAATGGTATTTGTGTCTGGACTCAGTGATGGGAGACAGGGTGAATGGTAACTGAGTCTGTACACAATGAGGGGAGACAGGGTGAATGGTAACTGGGACAGCACACAGTGATGGGAGACAGGCTGAATGGTAACTGAGTCATTAAATAGTGAGGGGAGACAGCGTACAAGGTAACTGAGTCAGTACACAGTGAGGGGAGACAGGGTGAATGGTAACTGAGTCAGTACACAGTGAGGGGAGACAGCGTGAATGTTAACTGAGTCAGTATACAGTGAGGGGAGACAGGGTGAATGGTAACTCAGTCAGTCCACAGTGAGGGGAGACAGGGTGAATGGTAACTGAGTGAGTACACAGTGAGGGGAGACATGGTGAATGGTAACTGAGTCAGTACACAGTGAGGGGAGACAGGGTGAATGGTAACTGGGTCAGCACACAGTGACGGGAGACAAGGTGAATGGTAACTGTGTCAGTACAGAGTGAGAGGACACAGGTTGAATGGTAACTGAGACAGTACACAGTGAGGGGAGACAGGGTGAATGGTAACTGAGTCAGGACACAGTGAGGGGAGACAGGGTGAATGGTAACTCAGTCAGGACACAGTGAGGGGAGACAGGGTGAATGGTAACTGAGTCAGTACACAGTGAGGGGAGACAGGGTGAATGGTAATTGAGTCAGGACACAGTGAGGGGAAAAAGGGTGAATGGTAACAGAGTCAGTACACAGTGAGTGGAGACAGGGTGAATGGTAACTGAGTCTGCACACAGTGAGGGGAGACAGGGTGAATGGTAACTGAGTCAGTACACAGTGAGGGGGGACAGGGTGAGTGGTAACTGAGTGAGGACACAGAGAGGGGAGACAGGTTGAATGGTAACTGAGTCAGTACAGAGTGAGGGGAGACAGGGTGAATGGTAACTGAGTCAGAACACAGTGAGAGGAGACATGGTGAATGGTAACTGAGTCAGTACACAGAGAGTGGAGACAGGGTGAATGGTAACTGAGTCAGTACACAATGAAGGCAGACAGGGTGAATGTTAACTGAGTCAGCACATAGTGAGGGAAGACAGGGTCAGAGGTAACTGAGTCAGTACACAGTCAGGGGAGACAGAGGGAATGCTAACTGAGTCAGTACACAGAGAGGTGAGACAGGGTGAATGGTAACTGAGTCAGTACACAGTGAGGGGAGACAGGGTGAATGGTAACTGAGTCAGTTCTCAGTGAGAGGAGAAAGAGTGAATGCTAACTGAGTCAGTACACAGTTAGGGGAGACACGGTGAATGGTAACTGAGTCAGTACCCAGTCAGGGGAGATAGAGGAAATGCTAACTGAGTCAGCACACAGTGAGGTGAGAGAGGGTGAATGGTAACTGAGTCAGTTTACAGTGAGGGGAGAAAGAGTGAATGGTAACTGAGTCAGTACACAGTGAGGGGAGACAGGGTGAGTGGTAACTGAGTCAGTACACAGTGAGGTGAGACAAGGTGAATGGTAACTGAGTCAGCACATAGTGACGGAAGACAAGGTGAATGGTAACTGAGTCAGTACACAGTGAGGGGAGACAGGGTGAATGGTAACTGAGTCAGTACACAGTGAGGTGAGACAGGGTGAATGTTAACTGAGTCAGTACACAGTGAGGGGAGACAGGGTGAATGGTAACTGAGTCAGTACACAGTGAGGGGAGACAGGGTGAATGGTAACTGGGTCAGCACACAGTGACGGGAGACAAGGTGAATGGTAACTGTGTCAGTACAGAGTGAGAAGACACAGGTTGAATGGTAACTGAGTCAGTACACAGTGAGGGGAAACAGGGTGAATGGTAATTGAGTCAGTACACAGTGAGGGGAAACAGGGTGAATGGTAAATGGGTCAGTACACAGTGAGGGGAAACAGGGAGAATGGTAATTGAGTCAGTACACAGTGAGGGGACAGGGTGAATGGTAACTGAGTGAGTACACAGTGAGGAGAGCACGGGGGAATGGTAACTGAGTGTGTACACAGTGAGGGGAGACAGGGTGAATGGTAACTGAGTCTGTACACAGTGAGGGGAGACAGGGTGAATGGTAACTGAGTCAGTACACAGTGAGGGGAGACAGGCTGAATGGTATCTGTGTCAGTACACAGTGAGGGGAGACAGCGTAAATGGAAACTCAGTCAGTACACAGTGAGGGGAGACAGGGTGAATGGTAACTGAGTCAGTACACAGCGAGGGGAGACAGGGTGAATGGTAACTTAGTCAGTACACAGTGAGGGGCGACAGGGTGAGTGGTAACTGAGTCAGTACACAGTGAGGGGAGACAGGGTAAATGGAAACGGAGTCAGTACACAAAGAGGGGAGACAGGGTGAATGGTAACAGAGTCTGTACACAGTGAGGGGAGACAGGTTGAAAGGTAACTGAGTCAGTACACAGTGAGGGGAGACAGGGTGAATGGTTACTGAGTCAGTACACAGTGAGAGGAGACAGGTTGACCGGTAACTGAGTCAGTACACAGTGAGGGGAGACAGGGTGAATGGTAACTGAGACAGTACACAGTGAGGGGAGACAGGTTGAATGGAAACTGAGTCTGCACACAGTGAGGTGAGACAGGGTGAATGGTATTTGTGTCTGGACTCAGTGATGGGAGACAGGGTGAATGGTAACTGAGTCTGTACACAATGAGGGGAGACAGGGTGAATGGTAACTGGGACAGCACACAGTGATGGGAGACAGGCTGAATGGTAACTGAGTCATTAAATAGTGAGGGGAGACAGCGTACAAGGTAACTGAGTCAGTACACAGTGAGGGGAGACAGGGTGAATGGTAACTGAGTCAGTACACAGTGAGGGGAGACAGCGTGAATGTTAACTGAGTCAGTATACAGTGAGGGGAGACAGGGTGAATGGTAACTCAGTCAGTCCACAGTGAGGGGAGACAGGGTGAATGGTAACTGAGTGAGTACACAGTGAGGGGAGACATGGTGAATGGTAACTGAGTCAGTACACAGTGAGGGGAGACAGGGTGAATGGTAACTGGGTCAGCACACAGTGACGGGAGACAAGGTGAATGGTAACTGTGTCAGTACAGAGTGAGAGGACACAGGTTGAATGGTAACTGAGTCAGCACACAGTGAGGGGAGACAGGGTGAATGGTAACTGGGTCAGTACACAGTGAGGGGAAACAGGGTGAATGGTAATTGAGTCAGCACACAGTGAGGGGAGACAGAGTGAAAGGTACCTGAGTCAGTACACAGTGAGGGAGACAGGGGGAATGGCATCTGAGTCAGTACACAGTGAGGGGACAGGGTGAATGGTACCTGAGTGAGTACACAGTGAGGAGAGCACGGGGGAATGGTAACTGAGTCAGTTCACAGTGAGGGGAGACAGGGTGAATGGTAACTGAGTCAGTACACAGTGAGGGGAGACAGGGTGAATGGTAACTCAGTCAGTACACAGTGAGGGGAGACAGGCTGAATGGTATCTGTGTCAGTACACAGTGAGGGGAGACAGGGTAAATGGAAACTCAGTCAGTACACAGTGAGGGGAGAGAGGGTGAATGGTAACTTAGTCAGTACACAGTGAGGGGAGACAGGGTGAATGGTAACTGAGTCAGTACACAGTGAGGGGAGACAGGGTGAATGGTAACTGAGTCAGTACACAGTGAGGGGAGACAGGGTAAATGGAAACTGAGTCAGTACACGGTGAGGGGAGACAGGGTGAATGGTAACTGAGTCAGTACACAGTGAGGGGAGACAGGGTGAATGGTAACTGAGTCAGTACACAGTGAGGAGACAGGGTTAATGGTAACTGAGTCAGTACACAGTGAGGGGAGACAGGTTGAAAGGTAACTTAGTCAGTACACCGTGAGGGGAGACAGGGTGAATGGTAACTGAGTCAGTACACAGTGAGGGGAGACAGGGTGAACGGTAACTGAGTCAGTACACAGTGAGAGGAGACAGGGTGAACGGTAACTGAGTCAGTACACAGTGAGGGAAGACAGGGGGAATGGTAACTGAGTGTGTACACAGTGAGGGGAGACAGGGTGAATGGTAACTGAGTCAGTACACAGTGAGGGGAGACAGGGTGAATGGTAACTGAGTCATTATACAGTGAGGGGAGACAGGGTGAATGGTAACTGAGTCAGTACACTGTGAGGGGAGACAGGGTGAATGGTAACTGAGTGAGTTTTCAAACTGGCTAGGAGATACAGACAGAGCTGCCATTCCTGCAGCGGTAATCTAAGGTCTCAAACATTATTAACGCTGCCCCCACACTCCTGGGGATAATACCAATCAGCTTGCTTGAACCAATGGTGACCCTGAGCTACAGTTGTCCGACACCCTTCACCACCCCGCTTTCGCCCCATAGTTGAGCACGGGTAAAGCATGGAGTTACGCCCGTCAGTTCCCTGGTCACTTTCACTGTTGGTGGTTGGGCGGGCGAAGGGAGACTGATGATATGGGGTGAGAGGATGAGGACAGACACAAATCCCTGAACGACCGTGGGATGAGTGACGTGAGGGGGGGACTGTGCCTGGCAGCAGGGCGTGTGTAAACCGCATGACAACGTCTGACAGAAAAGCTCAGCTCACGTCCGGGTCTCAGTCATCCCGGAGCAGAGAGCGGTGGGTGTCTGGTGAGCCGCCTTCACAGACTGCCTCCGACAACCAGGGGAGTCCTGCTCTGGGTCTGCTTCAAGGAGGCCTCAATCAGCCTATCTCGCTGCTGCGCTCAAGCATCTAGGTTACGGCATGAAGGCTGTCAACTTAGCCGCTCGTGCCTGTGTCTGTTTTCTTTAAGGACAAAGTACGTCATCCTACACCTCCCGCTCTTACCCTGCAGCCCTGCAAATGTTTTTCTTTCCACTGCTGAACTAATTC
>JANJGN010000875.1:0-249871 GCA_026770705.1 Isurus oxyrinchus | reverse complement strand
AGGGTGGGTGGGTAAATGAGCGAGAGTCTGGGTTGGTGGGTGGGTAAATGTGCGAGGGGCTTGTTGGCTGGGTGGGTAAATGAGAGAGGGTTTTGTGGGTGCGTGGGGTAAATGAGAGAGGGGCTGGGCGGGTGGGTGGGTAAATGAGAGAGGGGCTGGGCGGGGTGGGTGGGGTAAATGAGAGAGGGGCTGGGCGGGGTGGGTGGGGAAATGAGCGAGGGGCTGGACGGGTGGGTGGGTAAATGAGCGAGGGGCTGGGGTGGTGGGTGGGTAAATGAGCGAGGGGCTGGGCGGGTGAGTGGGTAAATGAGCGAGGGGCTTGGCGGTGGGTGGGTAAATGAGCGAGGGGCCTGGGCGGGTCGTTGGGTAAATGAGCGATGGGTTGGTTGGGTGGGTGGGTAAATGAGCGAGTGGCTGGGTGGGTGGGTGGGTAAATGAGAGACGGGCTGGGAGGGTCGGTGGGTAAATGAGCGAGGGGCTGGGCGGCAGGGTTGGTAAATGAGCGAGGGGATGGGCGGGTGGGTGGGTAAATGAGCGAGGGTCTGGGCGGGTGGGTGGGGTAAATGAGCGAGGGCCTGGGTGGGTGGGTGGGTAAATGAGCGAAGGGCTTGGCGGGTGGGTGGGTAAATGAGCGAAGGGCTTGGCGGGTGGGTGGGTAAATGAGCGAGGGGCTGGGCGGTGTGTGTGGGTAAATGAGCGAGGGGCTGGGCGGGTAGGTGGGTAAATGAGCGAGGGGCTGGGTGGGTGGGTGGGTAAATGAGCGAGGGGCTGGGTGGGTGGGTGGGTAAATGAGCGAGGGGCTTTTTGGGTGGTTGGGGAAATGAGCGAGGGTCTGGTTGGGTGGGTTGATAAATGAGTGAGGGGCTGTGTGGGTGCGAGGGTAAATGTGCGAGGGGCTGGGTGGGTGGGTGGGTAAATGAGCAAGGGGCTGGGCGGGTGGTTGAGTGGGTAAATGAGCGAGGCGTTGGATGGGTGGGTGCGTAAATTAGCGATTGGCTGGGTGGGTGGGTGGGTGGTTGGGTAAATGCGCGAGGGGCTGGTTGGGCGGGTGGGTGGATAATAGTGCGAGGGGCTGGGTGGGTGTTTGGGTAAATGAGCGAGGGGCTGGGTGGATTGGTGAATAATTGAGCGATGGGCTGGATGGGTACGTGGTTAAATGAGCGAGGTGATGTTTGGGTGAGTGGGTTAATGAGCGAGTGGCTGGCATGGTGGGTTGGTGGGTAAATGAGCGAGGGGCTGGGTGGGTGCATGGGTGTGTAAATGTGCGAGGGGCTGGGTGGGTGGGCAAATGAGCGAGGGTCTGGGAGAGAGTGTAGGTAAATGTGCGATGGGCTGGGTGGGTGGGTGGGTAAATGAGCGAGGGGTTGGTTGGGTGGGTGGGTAAATGAGTTAGGGGATGGGTGGTTGGGTCGTTGGGTGGGTTAAAGTGCGAGATGCTGGGTGTGAGGGTGGGAATATGAGCGAGGGGCTGGGTGGGTGGATGGCTAAATGAGCGAGGGTTTGGGTGTGTGGGTGGGTGGGTTAATGAGCGAGGGGCTGTTTGGGTGGGTTGGTGTGTAAACGTGTGTGGGGCTGGGTGGTTGGGAGGGTAGGAAAATGAGCTCGGTGCTGGGTGGGTGGGTAAATGTGCGAGGGGCTGGGTGGGGGGGTGAATAAATGAGCGAGGGGCAGGGTGGGTTGGTGGGTAAATGAGCGAGGGGCTGGGTGGGTGGGTGGGAAATGAACCAGGGGCTGGGTGGGTGGGTGGGTAAATGAGCGAGGGGCTGGGTGGGTGGGTGGGTAAATGAGCGAGGGGCTGGGTGGGTGGGTGGGTAAATGAGCGAGGGGCTGGGAGGGTGGCTGGGTAAATGAGCGAGGGGCTGTGTGGGTGGGTGGGTAAATGAGAGAGGGGAATGGTGGTTGGGTGGGTAAATGAGCGAGGGGCTGGGTGGGAGGGTTTGTAAATGAGCGAGGGGCGGGGTGGGTGGTTGGATAAATGAGTGAGGGTCTGGGTGGGTGGGTGGTTAAATGAGCGAGGCGCTGGTTGGGTAGGTGGGTAAATGAGCGAGGGGCTGGGTGGGAGGGTGGGTAAATGAGGGAATGGCTGGTTGTGTGCGTGGGTAGGTGGGTAAATGTGCGAGGGGCTGGGTGGTTGTTGGGGTAAATGTGCGAGGGTCTGGGTGGGTTAGTGAAGACATGAGCGATGGGCTGGGTGGGTAGGTGGATAAATGAGCGAGGAGCTGGGTGGGTGGGTGGGGAAATGACCGAGGGGCTTGGTGGGTGAGTGGGTAAATGAGTGTGGGTCTGGGTGGGAGGGTGTGTAAATGAGCGAGGGGCTCGGTGGGTGACTGGGTAAATGAGCGTGGGGCTGGGTGTGTGGGTCGGTGAGTGGTTTAATGAGCGAGATACTGGGTGGGTGGGAAGTTAAATAAGCGATCGTCTGGGTGGGCGGGTGGGTAAATGTGCGAGGGGCTGGGTGGGTGTTTGGGTGTGTAAATGAGTGAGGGGCTGGATGGGTGGGAGGGTAGGTAAATGAGCTAGGTGCTGGGTGGGAGGGTGAATAAATTTGCGAGGGGCTGGTTCGTTGGGTAAATGAGCGAGGGGCTGGTTGGGTGGTTGGGTAAATGAGCGAGGGGCTGGTTGGGTGGGTTGGTAAATGAGCGAGGGGCTGGGTGGGTGGGTGGGAAAATGAACGATGGGCTGGGTGGGTGGGTGGGTAAATGAGCGAGGGGCTGGGTGGGTGGGTGGGTAAATGAGCGAGGGGCTGGGTGGGTGGGGGGGTAAATGAGCGAGGGGCTGGGTGGGTGGGTGGGTAAATGAGCGAGGGTTTGAGTGGGTGGGTGGGTAAATGAGCGAGGGGCTGTGTGTGTGTGTGGGTAAATGAGCGAGGGGCTGGGTGGGTGGATGGGTAAATGAGCGAGAGGCTGGGTGGGTGGGTGGGTGGGTTTGTTAATGAGCGAGGGGCTGGGTGGGAGGGTGGATGTGTAAATGTGTGAAAGGCTGGGTGAGTGGGAGGGTAGGTAACTGAGCTAGGTGCGGGTTGTTTGGGTGAGTAAATGAGCGAGCGGCTGGGTGGGTTGTAGGTAAATGAGCAAGGGGATGGGTGGGTGGGTGGGTAAATGAGCGAGGGGCTGGGTGGGTGGTTGGGTAAATGAGCGAGGGGCTGCGTGGGAGGGTGGTTAGGTAAATGAGCGAGGGGCTGGGTGGGTGGGTGGGTAAATGAGCGAGGGGCTGGGTGGGCGGGTGGGTAAATGAGCGAGGGGCTGGGTGGGCGGGTGGGTAAATGAGCGAGGGGCTGGGTGGGCGAGAGGGTAAATGAGCGAGGGGCTGGGTGGGCAGAAGGGGAAATGAGCGAGGGGCTGGGTGGGCGGGAGGCGAAATGAGCGATGGGCTGGGTGGGCGGGAGGGTAAATGAGCAGGGTCTGGGTGGGCGGGAGGATAAATGAGCGAGGGTCTGGGTGGGTGGGAGGGTAAATGAGCGAGAGATGGGTGGGTGGGTGGTTAAATGAGCGAGGGGCTGGGTGGGTGGGTGGGTAAATGAGCGAGGGGCTGGGTGGGTGGGAGGGTAAATGAGCGAGGGGCTGGGTGGGTTTGAGGGTAAATGAGCGAGGGGCTGGGTGGGTGGGTGGGTAAATGAGCGAGGGGCTGGGTGGGTGGGTGGGTAAATGAGCGAGGGGCTGGGTGAGTGGGTGGGTAAATGAGCGAGGGGCTGGGTGGGTGGGTGGGTAAATGAGCGAGGGGCTGGGTGGGTGGGTGGGTAAATGAGCGAGGGGCTGGGTGGGTGGGTGGGTAAATTAGCGAGGGGTTGGGTGGGTGGGTGGGTAAATGAACGATGGGCTGGGTGGATGGGTGGGTAAATGAGCGATGGGCTGGGTGCGTGGGTGGGTAAATGAGCGAGGGGCTGGGTGGGTGGGTGGGTAAATCAGCGAGGGTTTTGCGTGTGGGTGGGTAAATGAGAGACGGACTGGGCGGGTGGGTTGGTAAATGAGCGAGGGGCTGGGTGGGTTGATGTGTAAATGAGCGAGGGGCTGGACGGGTGGGTGGGTAAATGAGCGAGGGGCTTGGCGGGTGGGTGGGTAAATGAGCAAGTGGCTGGGCAGGTGGGTGGGTAAATGAGCGAGGGGCTGGGTATGTGCGTGGCTGTATGGGTAAATGAGCGAGGGGCTGGGTGGGCGTGTGGGTGCGTAAATATGCGAGGGGCTGGGTGGTTTGGTGAATAAATGAGCGATGGGCTGGGTGGATGGGTGGATAAATGAGCGAGGGGCTGGGTGGGTGAATGGGTAAATGAGCGAGGGCCTGGGTGGGTGGGTGGGTGGGTGGGTTAATTAGCGAGGGGCTGGGTGGGTTGGTTGGTGTGTAAATGTGTAAGGGGCTGGGTGGGTGGGGGGTAGGTAAATGAGCTTGGTGCTGGGTGGGTGGGTGTGTAAATGAGCGAGGGGCTGGGTGGGTGGGTGGGTAAATGAGCGAGGGGCTGGGTGGGTGGGTGGGGAAATGAGCGAGGGGCTGGGTGGGTGGGTGGGGAAATGAGCGAGGGGCTGGGTGGGTGGGTGGGGAAATGAGCGAGGGGCTGGTTGGGCAGGTGGGTAAATGAGCGAGGGGCTGCGTGGGCGGGTGGGTAAATGAGTGAGGGGCTGGGTCTGTGCGTGGGTGTATGGGTAAATGAGCGAGGGGCTGGGCGGGTGGGTAAATGAGCGAGGGACTGGGCGGGTGGGTAAATTAGCGAGGGGCTGGGCGGGTGGGTGGGTAAATGAGCGAGGGGCTGGGCGGGTGGGTGGGTGAATGAGCGAGGGGATGGGCGGGTCGGTGGGTAAATGAGCGAGGGGCTGGGCGGGTGGGTGGGTAAATGAGCGAAGGGGCTGGGCGGGTGGGTGGGTAAATGAGCGAAGGGGCTGGGTGGGTGGGTGGGTAAATGAGCGAAGGGGCTGGGCGGGTAGGTGGGTAAATGAGCGAAGGGGCTGGGCGGGTGGGTGGGTAAATGAGCGAGGGGCTGGGCGGGTGGGTGGGTAAATGAGCGAGGGGCTGGACGGGTGGGTGGGTAAATGAACGAGGGGCTTGGCGGGTGGGTGGGTAAATGAGCGAGGGGCTGGGAGGGTCGTTGGGTAAATGAGCGAGGGGTTGTTTGGGTGGGTGGCTAAATGAGCGAGGGGTTGGTTGGGTGGGTGGGTAAATGAACGAGGGGCTGTATGGGTGGTTGGATAAATGAGCGAGTGGCTGGGTGGGTGGGTGGGTAAATGAGCGAGGGGCTGGGTGGGTCGGTGGGTAAGGCTGGGCGGCAGGGTTGGTAAATGAGCGAGGGGCTGGGCGGGCGGGTGGGCAAATGAGTGAGGGGCTGGGCGGGCGGGTGGGTAAATGAGCGAGGGGCTGGGCGGGCGGGTGGGTAAATGAGCGAGGGGTTGGGTATGAGCGTGGGTGTATGGGTAAATGAGCGAGGGGCTGGGTGGGCGGGCGGGTGGGTACATATGCGAGGGGCTGGGTGGGTTGGTGAATAAATGAGCGATGGTCTGGGATGATGGGTGGATAAATGAGCGAGGGGCTGGGTGTGTGAATGGGTAAATGAGCGAGGGCCTGGGTGGGTGGGTGGGTGGGTTAATGAGCGAGGGACTGGGTGGGTGGGTTGGTGTGTAAATGTGTAAAGGGCTGCGTGGGTGGGAGGGTAGGTAAATGAGCTAGGTGCTGGGTGGGTGGGTGAGTAAATGAGCGAGGGGCTGGGTGGGTTGGTGAGTAAATGAGCGAAGGGCTGCGTGGGAGGGTGGGTGGGTAAATGAGCGAGGGTCATGGTGGGTGGGTGGGTAAATGTGCGAGGGGCTTGTTGGCTTGGTGGGTAAATGAGCGAGGGTTTTTTGGGTGGGTGGGTAAATGAGAGAGGGTCTGGGCGGGTGGGTGGGTAAATGAGCGAGGGGCTGGGCGGGAGGGTGGGTAAATGAGCGAGGGGCTGGGTGGGTGGGTGGGTAAATGAGCGAGGGGCTGGGTGGGTGGGAGGGTAAATGAACGATGGGCTGGGTGGATGGGTGGGTAAATGAGCGATGGGCTGGGTGCGTGGGTGGGTAAATGAGCGAGAGGTTGGGTGGGTGGGTGGGTAAATGAGCGAGGGGCTGGGTGTGTGGGTGGGTAAATGAGCGAGGGGCTGGGTGGGTTGGTGGGTAAATGAGCGAGGGGCTGGGTGGGTGGTTCGGTAGGTAAATGAGCTAGGTGCTGGGTGGGTGGGTGAGAAAATGAGCGAGGGGCTGGGTGGGTGGGTGGGTAAATCAGCGAGGGTTTTGCGTGTGGGTGGGTAAATGAGGGACGGACTGGGCGGGTGGGTTGGTAAATGAGCGAGGGGCTGGGTGGCTGGGTGGGTAAATGAGCGAGGGGCTGGGCGGGTGGGTTGGTAAATGAGCGAGGGGCTGGGCGGGAGGGTGGGAAAATGAGCGAGGGGCTTGGCGGGTGGGTGGGTAAATGAGCAAGTGGCTGGGCGGGTGGGTGGCTAAATGAGCGAGGGGCTGGGTATGTGCGTGGCTGAATGGGTAAATGAGCGAGGGGCTGGGTGGGCGTGTGGGTTGGTAAATATGCGAGGGGCTGGGTGGTTTGGTGAATAAATGAGCGATGGGCTGGGTGGATGGGTGAATAAATGAGCGAGGGGCTGGGTGAGTGAATGGGTAAATGAGCGAGGGCCTGGGTGGGTGGGTGGGTGGGTGGGTTAATGAGCGAGGGGCTGGGTGGGTTGGTTGGTGTGTAAATGTGTAAGGGGCTGGGTGGGTGGGGGGTAGGTAAATGAGCTTGGTGCTGGGTGGGTGGGTGTGTAAATGAGCGAGGGGCTGGGTGGGTGGGTGGGTAAATGAGCGAGGGGCTGGGTGGGTGGGTGGGTAAATGAGCGAGGGGCTGGGTGTGTGGGTGGGTAAATGAGCGAGGGGCTGTGTGGGCGGGTGGGGAAATGAGCGAGAGGCTGGTTGGGCAGGTGGGTAAATGAGCGAGGGGCTGGGTGGGTGGGCGGGTAAATGAGCGAGGGGCTGGGTGGGTGGGCGGGTAAATGAGCGAGGGGCTGGGTGGGTGGGTGAGTAAATGAGCGAAGGACTGCGTGGGAGGGTGGGTGGGTAAATGAGCGAGAGTCTTGGTGGGTGGTTGGGTAAATGTGCGAGGGGCTTGTTGGCTGGGTGGGTAAATGAGCGAGGGTTTTGTGGGAGGGTGGGTAAATGTGAGAGGGGCTGGGTGGGTGGGTGGGTAAATGAGGGAGGGGCTGGGCGGGTGGGTGGGTAAACGAGAGAGGGGCTGGTCGGGTGGGTGGGTAAACGAGCGAGGGGCTGGGCGGGTGGGTGGGTAAACGAGCGAGGGACTGGGCGGGTGGGTGGGTAAATGAGCGAGGGGCTGGGCGGGTGGGTGGGTAAATGAGCGAAGGGGCTGGGCGGGTGGGTGGGTAAATGAGCGAGGGGCTGGGCGGGTGGGTGGGTAAATGAGCGAGGGGCTGGGCGGGTGGGTGGGTAAATGAGCGAGGGGCTGGGCGGGTGGGTGGGTAAATGAGCGAGGGGCTTGGCGGGTGGGTGGGTAAATGAGCGAGGGGCTGGGAGGGTTGTTGGGTAAATGAGCGAGGGGTTGTTTGGGTGGGTGGCTGAATGAGCGAGGGGTTGGTTGGGTGGGTGGGTAAATGAACGAGGGGCTGTATGGGTTGTTGGATAAATGAGCGAGTGGCTGGGTGGGTGGGTGGGTAAATGAGCGAGGGGCTGGGTGGGTCGGTGGGTAAGGCTGGGCGGCAGGGTTGGTAAATGAGCGAGGGGCTGGGCAGGCGGGTGGGCAAATGAGCGAAGGGCTGGGCGGGCGGGTGGGTAAATGAGCGAAGGGCTGGGCGGGCGGGTGGGTAAATGAGCGAGGGGTTGGGTATGAGCGTGTGTGTATGGGTAAATGAGCGAGGGGCTGGGTGGGCGGGCGGGTGGGTACATATGCGAGGGGCTGGGTGGGTTTGTGAATAAATGAGCGATGATCTGGGATGATGGGTGGATAAATGAGCGAGGGGCTGGGTGTGTGAATGGGTAAATGAGCGAGGGCCTGGGTGGGTGGGTGGGTGGGTTAATGAGCGAGGGGCTGGGTGGGTAGGTTGGTGTGTAAATGTGTAAGGGGCTGCGTGGGTGGGAGGGTAGGTAAATGAGCTAGGTGCTGGGAGGGTGGGTGAGTAAATGAGCGAGGGGCTGGGTGGGTTGGTGAGTAAATGAGCGAAGGGCTGCGTGGGAGGGTGGGTGGGTAAATGAGCGAGGGCCATGGTGGGTGGGTGGGTAAATGTGCGAGGGGCTTGTTGGCTTGGTGGGTAAATGAGCGAGGGTTTTTTGGGTGGGTGGGTAAATGAGAGAGGGGCTGGGCGGGTGGGTGGGTAAATGAGCGAGGGGCTGGGTGGGTGGGTGGGTAAATGAGCGAGGGGCTGGGCGGGTGGGTGGGTGAATGAGCGAGGGGCTGGGCGGGTCGGTGGGTAAATGAGCGAGGGGCTGGGCGGGTGGGTGGGTAAATGAGCGAAGGGGCTGGGCGGGTGGGTGGGTAAATGAGCGAAGGGGCTGGGCGGGTAGGTGGGTAAATGAGCGAAGGGGCTGGGCGGGTGGGTGGGTAAATGAGCGAGGGGCTGGGCGGGTGGGTGGGTAAATGAGCGAGGGGCTGGACGGGTGGGTGGGTAAATGAACGAGGGGCTTGGCGGGTGGGTGGGTAAATGAGCGAGGGGCTGGGAGGGTCGTTGGGTAAATGAGCGAGGGGTTGTTTGGGTGGGTGGCTAAATGAGCGAGGGGTTGGTTGGGTGGGTGGGTAAATGAACGAGGGGCTGTATGGGTGGTTGGATAAATGAGCGAGTGGCTGGGTGGGTGGGTGGGTAAATGAGCGAGGGGCTGGGTGGGTCGGTGGGTAAGGCTGGGCGGCAGGGTTGGTAAATGAGCGAGGGGCTGGGCGGGCGGGTGGGCAAATGAGTGAGGGGCTGGGCGGGCGGGTGGGTAAATGAGCGAGGGGCTGGGCGGGCGGGTGGGTAAATGAGCGAGGGGGTTGGGTATGAGCGTGGGTGTATGGGTAAATGAGCGAGGGGCTGGGTGGGCGGGCGGGTGGGTACATATGCGAGGGGCTGGGTGGGTTGGTGAATAAATGAGCGATGGTCTGGGATGATGGGTGGATAAATGAGCGAGGGGCTGGGTGTGTGAATGGGTAAATGAGCGAGGGCCTGGGTGGGTGGGTGGGTGGGTTAATGAGCGAGGGGCTGGGTGGGTGGGTTGGTGTGTAAATGTGTAAAGGGCTGCGTGGGTGGGAGGGTAGGTAAATGAGCTAGGTGCTGGGTGGGTGGGTGAGTAAATGAGCGAGGGGCTGGGTGGGTTGGTGAGTAAATGAGCGAAGGGCTGCGTGGGAGGGTGGGTGGGTAAATGAGCGAGGGTCATGGTGGGTGGGTGGGTAAATGTGCGAGGGGCTTGTTGGCTTGGTGGGTAATTGAGCGAGGGTTTTTTGGGTGGGTGGGTAAATGAGAGAGGGTCTGGGCGGGTGGGTGGGTAAATGAGCGAGGGTTTTGTGGGAGGGTGGGTAAATGTGAGAGGGGCTGGGTGGGTGGGTGGGTAAATGAGGGAGGGGCTGGGCGGGTGGGTGGGTAAACGAGAGAGGGGCTCGGCGTGTGGGTGGGTAAACGAGCGAGGGGCTGGGCGGGTGGGTGGGTAAATGAGCGAGGGGCTGGGCGGGTGGGTGGGTAAATGAGCGAAGGGGCTGGGCGGGTGGGTGGGTAAATGAGCGAGGGGCTGGGCGGGTGGGTGGGTAAATGAGCGAGGGGCTGGGCGGGTGGGTGGGTAAATGAGCGAGGGGCTGGGCGGGTGGGTGGGTAAATGAGCGAGGGGCTTGGCGGGTGGGTGGGTAAATGAGCGAGGGGCTGGGAGGGTCGTTGGGTAAATGAGCGAGGGGTTGTTTGGGTGGGTGGCTGAATGAGCGAGGGGTTGGTTGGGTGGGTGGGTAAATGAACGAGGGGCTGTATGGGTTGTTGGATAAATGAGCGAGTGGCTGGGTGGGTGGGTGGGTAAATGAGCGAGGGGCTGGGTGGGTCGGTGGGTAAGGCTGGGCGGCAGGGTTGGTAAATGAGCGAGGGGCTGGGCAGGCGGGTGGGCAAATGAGCGAGGGGCTGGGCGGGCGGGTGGGTAAATTAGCGAAGGGCTGGGCGGGCGGGTGGGTAAATGAGCGAGGTGTTGGGTATGAGCGTGTGTGTATGGGTAAATGAGCGAGGGGCTGGGTGGTCGGGCGGGTGGGTACATATGCGAGGGGCTGGGTGGGTTTGTGAATAAATGAGCGATGATCTGGGATGATGGGTGGATAAATGAGCGAGGGGCTGGGTGTGTGAATGGGTAAATGAGCGAGGGCCTGGGTGGGTGGGTGGGTGGGTTAATGAGCGAGGGGCTGGGTGGGTAGGTTGGTGTGTAAATGTGTAAGGGGCTGCGTGGGTGGGAGGGTAGGTAAATGAGCTAGGTGCTGGGAGGGTGGGTGAGTAAATGAGCGAGGGGCTGGGTGGGTTGGTGAGTAAATGAGCGAAGGGCTGCGTGGGAGGGTGGGTGGGTAAATGAGCGAGGGCCATGGTGGGTGGGTGGGTAAATGTGCGAGGGGCTTGTTGGCTTGGTGGGTAAATGAGCGAGGGTTTTTTGGGAGGGTGGGTAAATGAGAGAGGGGCTGGGCGGGTGGGTGGGTAAATGAGCGAGGGGCTGGGTGGGTGGGTGGGTAAATGAGCGAGGGGCTGGGTGGGTGGGTGGGTAAATGAGCGAGGGGTTGGGTGGGTGGGTGGGTAAATGAACGATGGGCTGGGTGGATGGGTGGGTAAATGAGCGATGGGCTGGGTGCGTGGGTGGGTAAATGAGCGAGAGGTTGGGTGGGTGGGTGGGTAAATGAGCGAGGGGCTGGTTGTGTGGGTGGGTAAATGAGCGAGGGGCTGGGTGGGTTGGTGGGTAAATGAGCGAGGGGCTGGGTGGGTGGTTCGGTATGTAAATGAGCTAGGTGCTGGGTGGGTGGGTGAGTAAATGAGCGAGGGGCTGGGTGGGTGGGTGGGTAAATCAGCGAGGGTTTTGTGTGTGGGTGGGTAAATGAGAGACGGACTGGGCGGGTGGGTTGGTAAATGAAAGAGGGGCTGGGTGGCTGGGTGGGTAAATGAGCGAGGGGCTGGGCGGGTGGGTTGGTAAATGAGCGAGGGGCTGGGCGGGTGGGTGGGTAAATGAGCGAGGGGCTGGGTGGGTTGATGTGTAAATGAGCGAGGGGCTGGACGGGTGGGTGGGTAAATGAGCGAGGGGCTTGGCGGGTGGGTGGCTAAATGAGCAAGTGGCTGGGCGGGTGGGTGGGTAAATGAGCGAGGGGCTGGGTATGTGCGTGGCTGTATGGGTAAATGAGCGAGGGGCTGGGTGGGCGTGTGGGTGGGTAAATATGCGAGGGGCTGGGTGGTTTGGTGAATAAATGAGCGATGGGCTGGGTGGATGGGTGGATAAATGAGCGAGGGGCTGGGTGGGTGAATGGGTAAATGAGCGAGGGCCTGGGTGGGTGGATGGGTGGGTGGGTTAATGAGCGAGGGGCTGGGTGGGTTGGTTGGTGTGTAAATGTGTAAGGGGCTGGGTGGGTGTGGGGTAGGTAAATGAGCTTGGTGCTGGGTGGGTGGGTGTGTAAATGAGCGAGGGGCTGGGTGGGTGGGTGGGTAAATGAGCGAGGGGCTGGGTGGGTGGGTGGGTAAATGAGCGAGGGGCTGGGTGGGTGGGTGGGTAAATGAGCGAGGGGCTGGGTGGGTGGGTGGGTAAATGAGCGAGGGGCTGGGTGGGCGGGTGGGGAAATGAGCGAGGGGCTGGTTGGGCAGGTGGGTAAATGAGCGAGGGGCTGCGTGGGCGGGTGGGTAAATGAGTGAGGGGCTGGGTCTGTGCGTGGGTGTATGGGTAAATGTGCGAGGGGCTTGTTGGCTGGGTGGGTAAATGAGCGAGGGTTTTGTGGGAGGGTGGGTAAATGAGAGAGGGGCTGGGCGGGTGGGTGGGTAAATGAGAGAGGGGCTGGGCGGGTGGGTGGGTAAACGAGAGAGGGGCTGGTCGGGTGGGTGGGTAAATGAGTGAGGGGTCGGGCGGGTGGGTGGGTAAATGAGCGAGGGGCTGGGCGGGTGGGTAAATGAACGAGGGGCTGGGCGGGTGGGTAAATGAGCGAGGGGCTGGGCGGGTGGGTGGGTAAATGAGCGAGGGGCTGGGCGGGTGGGTGGGTAAATGAGCGAGGGGCTGGGCGGGTGGGTGGGTAAATGAGCGAGGGGCTGGGCGGGTGGGTGGGTAAATGAGCGAGGGGCTGGGCGGGTGGGTGGGTAAATGAGCGAGGGGCTGGGCGGGTGGGTGGGTAAGTGAGCGAAGGGGCTGGGCGGGTGGGTGGGTAAATGAGCGAGGGGCTGGGCGGGTGGGTGGGTAAATGAGAGAGGGGCTGGGCGGGTGGGTGGTTAAATGAGCGAGGGGCTGGGCGGGTGGGTGGGTAAATGAGCGAGGGGCTTGGCGGGTGGGTGGGTAAATGAGCGAGGGGCTGGGAGGGTCGTTGCGTAAATGAGCGAGGGGTTGTTTGGGTGGGTGGCTAAATGAGCGAGGGGTTGGTTGGGTGGGTGTGTAAATGAACGAGGGGCTGTATGGGTGGTTGGATAAATGAGCGAGTGGCTGGGTGGGTGGGTGGGTAAATGAGCGAGGGGCTGGGTGGGTCGGTGGGTAAGGCTGGGCGGCAGGGTTGGTAAATGAGCGAGGGGCTGGGCGGGCGGGTGGGTAAATGAGCGAGGGGCTGGGCGGGCGGGTGGGTAAATGAGCGAGGGGTTGGGTATGAGCGTGGGTGTATGGGTAAATTAGCGAGGGGCTGGGTGGGCGGGCGAGTGGGTACATATGCGAGGGGCTGTGTGGGTTGGTGAATAAATGAGCGATGGTCTGGGATGATGGGTGGATAAATGAGCGATGGGCTGGGTGTGTGAATGGGTAAATGAGCGAGGGCCTGGGTGGGTGGGTGGGTGGGTTAATGAGCGAGGGGCTGGGTGGGTGGGTTGGTGTGTAAATGTGTAAGGGGCTGCGTGGGTGGGAGGGTAGGTAAATGAGCTAGGTGCTGGGTGGGTGGGTGAGTAAATGAGCGAGGGGCTGGGTTGGTGGGTGCGTAAATGTGCGATTGTCAGGGTGGGTGGGTGGGTGGGTAAATGAGCGAGGGGCTTGTTGGCTTGGTGGGTAAATGAGCGAGGTTTTTTTTGGGTGGGTGGGTAAATGAGAGAGGGTCTGGGCGGGTGGGTGGGTAAATGAGGGAGGGGCTGGGCGGGTGGGTGGGTAAGTGAGCGAGGGGCTGGGCGGGTGGGTGAGAAAATGAGCGAGGGGCTGGGCGGGTCGGTGGGTAAATGAGCGAGGGGCTGGGCGGGTGGGTGGGTAAATGAGCGAGGGGCTGGGCGGGTGGGTGGGTAAATGAGCGAGGGGCTGGGCGGGTGGGTGGGTAAATGAGCGAGGGGCTGGGCGGGTGGGTGGGTAAATGAGCGAGGGGCTGGGCGGGTGGGTGGGTAAATGAGCGAGGGGCTGGGCGGGTGGGTGGGTAAATGAGCGAGGGGCTGGGCGGGTGGGTGGGTAAATGAGCGAGGGGCTGGGCGGGTGGGTGGGTAAATGAGCGAGGGGCTGGGCGGGTGGGTGGGTAAATGAGCGAGGGGCTGGGCGGGGTGGGTGGGTAAATGAGCGAGGGGCTGGGCAGTTGGGTGGGTCAATGAGCGAATGGCTGGGTATGTCCGTGGGAGTATGGGTAAATGAGTGAGTGGCTTGGTGGGCGGGTGGGTGGGTGGGTAAATGAGCGAGGGGCTGCGTGGGTGGGTGGTTAATTGAGCGAGGGGCTGGGTGGGTGGATGAGTAAATGAGCGAAGGGCTGCGTGGGAGGGTGGGTGGGTAAATGAGCGAGGGTTTGGAAGGTGGGTGGGTAAATGAGCGAGGGGCTGGGTGGAGGGGTGGGTAAATGAGCGAGTGGCTGGGTGGGTGGGAGGGTAAATGAGCGAGGGGCTTTGTGGGTGGCGGGGTAGTTAAATGAGCTAGGTGCTGGGTGGTTGGTTGAGTAAATGAGCGAGGGGCTGGGTGGGTGGGCAAATGAGCGAGGGTCTGGGAGGGTGAGTGTGTAAAAGTGCAATGGGCTGGGTGGCTGGGTGGGTAAATGAGCAATGGGCTGCCTGGGTGGGTGGGTAAATAAGCGAGGGGCTGGGTGGGTGGGTGGGTAAAGAGCGAGGGGCTGGGTGGGTCGGTGGGTAAATGAGCGAGGGCTGGGTGGGAGTGTGGGTAAATGAGCGAGGGGCTGGGTGGGTGGGTGGGGAAATGAGCGAGGGGCTGGGGTGGGTGGGCAAATGAGCGAGGGGCTGGTTGGGTGGGTGGTTGAAAGAGCGAGGGGCTGGTTGGGTGCGTGGGAAAATGACCGAGGGGCTGGGTGGGTGGGCGTGTAAATGAGCGAGGGGCTGGGTGAGTGGGTGGGTAAATGAGCGAGGACCTGGGTAGGTAGGTGGGTAAATGAGCGAGAGGCTGGGTGGGTGGGTGGGTAAATGAGGGAGGGGCTGGGTGGGTGGGTGGGTGGGTAAATGTGCGAGGGGCTGGGTGGTTGTTTGGGTAAATGTGCGAGGGTCTGGGTGGGTTGGTGAATACATGAGCGATGGGCTGGGTGGGTGGGTGTGTAAATGAGCGAGGAGCTAGGTGGGTGAGTGGGTCAATGAGCGAGGGGCTGGGTGGGAGGGTGTGTAAATGAGCGAGGGTCTGGGTGGGTGGTTGGATAAATGAGCGAGGTGCTGGGTGGGTGACCGGGTAAATGAGCCAGGGGCTGGGTGGGTGACTGGGTAAATGACCGTGGGGCGGGGAGGGTGGGTCGGTGGGTGGTTTAATGACCGAGATGCTGGGTGGGAGGGTGGGTAAATAAGCGAGGGTCTGGGTGGGTGGATGGGTAATTGAGCGAGGGTTTGGGTGGGTGGATGTGTGGGTAAATGTGCGAGGGGCTGGGTGGGTGTTTGGGTGTGTAAATGAGTGAGGGTCTGGATGGGTGGGAGGGTAGGTAAATGAGCTAGGTGCTGGATGGTTGGGTGAGTAAATGAGCAAGGGACTGGTTGGGTGGTTGGGAAAATGAGCGAGGGGCTGGTTGGGTGGGTTGGTAAATGAGCGAGGGGCTGGGTGGGTGGGTTGGTAAATGAACGATGGGCTGGGTAGATGGGTGGGTAAATGAGCGATGGGCTGGGTGGGTGGGTATGTAAATGAGCTAGGTGCTGGGTGGGTGGGTGGGTAAATGAGCGAGGCGCTGAGTGGGTGGGTGGGTAAATGAGCGATTGGGTGGTTGGGTTGGTGGGTAAATAAGCGATGGGCTTGGCGGGTGGGCAGGTAAATGAACGATGGGCTGGGTGGGTGAGTGGGAAAATGAGCGAGGGGCTGGGTCGGTGGGTGGGTGTGTAAATGAGCGAGGGGCTGGGTGGGTGGTTGGTTAGGTAAATGAGCTAGGTGCTGGGTGGGTGGGTGAGTATATGAGCGAGGGACTGGGTGGGTGGGTAAATGAGCGAGGCGCTGAGTGGGTGGGTGGGTAATTGAGCGACATGCTGGGCGGGTGGGTGGGTAAATGAGCGAGGGGGCTGGGCGGGTGGGTGGGTAAATGAGCGATGGGCTGGGCGGGTGGGTGGGTGGGTAAATGAGCGATGGGCTGGGCGGGTTGGTGGATAAATGTGCGAGGGGCTGGGCGATGGGTGGCTAAATGATCGAGGGGCTGGGCGGGTGGGTGGGTAAATGTGCGAGGGGCTGGGTGGGTGGTTGGATAAATGAGCGAGGCACTGGGTGGGTGAGAGGGTAAATGAGTGAGGGGCTGCGTGGGTGGGTCGGTGGGTGGGTTAATGTGCGAGATGCTGGGTGGGAGTGTGCGTAAATGAGCGAGGGGGTGTTTGGGTTGATGGGTAAATGAGCGAGGGGCTGAGTGGGTGGGTGGGTGTGTAAATGAGCGAGGGGATGGGTGGGAGGGTAAATGAGCGAGGGGGTGTTTGGGTTGATGGGTAAATGAGCGAGGGGCTGGGTGGGTGGGTAAATGAGTGAGGGGCTTTGCGGGTGGGTGGGTAAATGAGCGATGGGCTGGGTTGGAGGTTGGGTAAATGAGCGAGGGGGCTGGGCGGGTGGGTGGGTAAATGAGCGAGGTGCTGGGCGGGCGGGTGGGTAAATGAGCGAGGGGCTGGGCGGCAGGCTTGGTAAATGAGCGAGGGGCTGGGCCGGTGGGTGGGTAAATGAGCGAGGTGATGGGCGGGGTGGGTGGGGAAATGAGCGAGGAGCTGGGCGGGTGGGTGGATAAATGAGCGAGGGGCTGGGCGGGTGGGTGGGTAAATGAGCGCGGGTGCTGGGCGGGTGGGTGGGTGTGTAAATGAGCGAGGTGCTTGGCGGGTGGGTCGGTAAATGAGCGAGGGTCCGGGCGGGTGGGTGGGTAAATGAGCGAGGGGCTGGATGGTTGGGTGAGTAAATGAGCGAGGGACTGGTTGGGTGGTTGGGAAAATGAGCGAGGGGCTGGTTGGGTGGGTGGGTAAATGAGCGAGGGGCTGGGTGGGTGGGTTGGTAAATGAACGATGGGCTGGGTAGATGGGTGGGTAAATGAGCGATGGGCTGGGTGGGTGGGTATGTAAATGAGCTAGGTGCTGGGTGGGTGGGTGGGTAAATGAGCGAGGCGCTGAGTGGGTGGGTGGGTAAATGAGCGATTGGGTGGTTGGGTTGGTGGGTAAATAAGCGATGGGCTTGGCGGGTGGGCAGGTAAATGAACGATGGGCTGGGTGGGTGAGTGGGAAAATGAGCGAGGGGCTGGGTCGGTGGGTGGGTGTGTAAATGAGCGAGGGGCTGGGTGGGTGGTTGGTTAGGTAAATGAGCTAGGTGCTGGGTGGGTGGGTGAGTATATGAGCGAGGGGCTGGGTGGGTGGGTAAATGAGCGAGGCGCTGAGTGGGTGGGTGGGTAATTGAGCGACATGCTGGGCGGGTGGGTGGGTAAATGAGCGAGGGGCTGGGCGGGTGGGTGGGTAAATGAGCGATGGGCTGGGCGGGTGGGTGGGTGGGTAAATGAGCGATGGGCTGGGCGGGTTGGTGGATAAATGTGCGAGGGGCTGGGCGATGGGTGGGTAAATGATCGAGGGGCTGGGCGGGTGGGTGGGTAAATGTGCGAGGGGCTGGGTGGGTGGTTGGATAAATGAGCGAGGCACTGGGTGGGTGAGAGGGTAAATGAGTGAGGGGCTGCGTGGGTGGGTCGGTGGGTGGGTTAATGTGCGAGATGCTGGGTGGGAGTGTGCGTAAATGAGCGAGGGGGTGTTTGGGTTGATGGGTAAATGAGCGAGGGGCTGAGTGGGTGGGTGGGTGTGTAAATGAGCGAGGGGATGGGTGGGAGGGTAAATGAGCGAGGGGGTGTTTGGGTTGATGGGTAAATGAGCGAGGGGCTGGGTGGGTGGGTAAATGAGTGAGGGGCTTTGCGGGTGGGTGGGTAAATGAGCGATGGGCTGGGTTGGAGGTTGGGTAAATGAGCGAGGGGCTGGGCGGGTGGGTGGGTAAATGAGCGAGGTGCTGGGCGGGCGGGTGGGTAAATGAGCGAGGGGCTGGGCGGCAGGCTTGGTAAATGAGCGAGGGGCTGGGCCGGTGGGTGGGTAAATGAGCGAGGTGATGGGCGGGTGGGTGGGGAAATGAGCGAGGAGCTGGGCGGGTGGGTGGATAAATGAGCGAGGGGCTGGGCGGGTGGGTGGGTAAATGAGCGCGGTGCTGGGCGGGTGGGTGGGTGTGTAAATGAGCGAGGTGCTTGGCGGGTGGGTCGGTAAATGAGCGAGGGTCCGGGCGGGTGGGTGGGTAAATGAGCGAGGGGCTGGATGGTTGGGTGAGTAAATGAGCGAGGGACTGGTTGGGTGGTTGGGAAAATGAGCGAGGGGCTGGTTGGGTGGGTGGGTAAATGAGCGAGGGGCTGGGTGGGTGGGTTGGTAAATGAACGATGGGCTGGGTAGATGGGTGGGTAAATGAGCGATGGGCTGGGTGGGTGGGTATGTAAATGAGCTAGGTGCTGGGTGGGTGGGTGGGTAAATGAGCGAGGCGCTGAGTGGGTGGGTGGGTAAATGAGCGATTGGGTGGTTGGGTTGGTGGGTAAATAAGCGATGGGCTTGGCGGGTGGGCAGGTAAATGAACGATGGGCTGGGTGGGTGAGTGGGAAAATGAGCGAGGGGCTGGGTCGGTGGGTGGGTGTGTAAATGAGCGAGGGGCTGGGTGGGTGGTTGGTTAGGTAAATGAGCTAGGTGCTGGGTGGGTGGGTGAGTATATGAGCGAGGGGCTGGGTGGGTGGGTAAATGAGCGAGGCGCTGAGTGGGTGGGTGGGTAATTGAGCGACATGCTGGGCGGGTGGGTGGGTAAATGAGCGAGGGGCTGGGCGGGTGGGTGGGTAAATGAGCGATGGGCTGGGCGGGTGGGTGGGTGGGTAAATGAGCGATGGGCTGGGCGGGTTGGTGGATAAATGTGCGAGGGGCTGGGCGATGGGTGGGTAAATGATCGAGGGGCTGGGCGGGTGGGTGGGTAAATGTGCGAGGGGCTGGGTGGGTGGTTGGATAAATGAGCGAGGCACTGGGTGGGTGAGAGGGTAAATGAGTGAGGGGCTGCGTGGGTGGGTCGGTGGGTGGGTTAATGTGCGAGATGCTGGGTGGGAGTGTGCGTAAATGAGCGAGGGGGTGTTTGGGTTGATGGGTAAATGAGCGAGGGGCTGAGTGGGTGGGTGGGTGTGTAAATGAGCGAGGGGATGGGTGGGAGGGTAAATGAGCGAGGGGGTGTTTGGGTTGATGGGTAAATGAGCGAGGGGCTGGGTGGGTGGGTAAATGAGTGAGGGGCTTTGCGGGTGGGTGGGTAAATGAGCGATGGGCTGGGTTGGAGGTTGGGTAAATGAGCGAGGGGCTGGGCGGGTGGGTGGGTAAATGAGCGAGGTGCTGGGCGGGCGGGGTGGGTAAATGAGCGAGGGGCTGGGCGGCAGGCTTGGTAAATGAGCGAGGGGCTGGGCCGGTGGGTGGGTAAATGAGCGAGGTGATGGGCGGGTGGGTGGGGAAATGAGCGAGGAGCTGGGCGGGTGGGTGGATAAATGAGCGAGGGGCTGGGCGGGTGGGTGGGTAAATGAGCGCGGTGCTGGGCGGGTGGGTGGGTGTGTAAATGAGCGAGGTGCTTGGCGGGTGGGTCGGTAAATGAGCGAGGGTCCGGGCGGGTGGGTGGGTAAATGAGCGAGGGGCTGGATGGTTGGGTGAGTAAATGAGCGAGGGACTGGTTGGGTGGTTGGGAAAATGAGCGAGGGGCTGGTTGGGTGGGTGGGTAAATGAGCGAGGGGCTGGGTGGGTGGGTTGGTAAATGAACGATGGGCTGGGTGGATGGGTGGGTAAATGAGCGATGGGCTGGGGGGGTGGGTGGGTAAATGAGCGAGGGGCTGGGTGGGTGGGTGGGTAAATGAGCGAGGGGCTGGGTGGGTGGGTAAATGAGCGAGGGGCTGGGTGGGTGGGTGGGTAAATGAGCGAGGGGCTGGGTGGGTGTGTGGGTAAATGAGCGAGGGGCTAGGTGTGTGCGTGGGTGTTTGGGTAAATGAGCGAGGGGCTGGGCGGGGTGGGTGTGTAAATGAGTGAGGGGCTGTGTGGGCTGGTGAATCAATGAGCGATGGGCTGGGTAGGTGGTTGGATAAATGAGCGAGGCACTGGGTGGGTGAGAGGGTAAATGAGTGAGGGGCTGTGTGGGTGGGTCGGTGGGTGGGTTAATGTGCGAGATGCTGGGTGGGAGTGTGCGTAAATGAGCGAGGGGGTGTTTGGGTTGATGGGTAAATGAGCGAGGGGCTGGGTGGGTGGGTAAATGAGCGAGGGGCTGTGTGGGTGGGTTGGTAAATGAGCGAGGGGCTTGGCGGGTGGGTGGGTAAATGAGCGATGGGCTGGGTTGGAGGTTGGGTAAATGAGCGAGCGGCTGGGCGGGGTGGGTGGGTAAATGAGCGAGGTGCTGGGCGGGTGGGTGGGTAAATGAGCGAGGGGCTGGGCGGCAGCCTTGGTAAATGAGCGAGGGGCTGGGCCGGTGGGTGGGTAAATGAGCGAGGTGCTGGGCGGGTGGGTGGGGAAATGAGCGAGGAGCTGGGCGGGTGGGTGGGTAAATGAGCGAGGGGATGGGCGGGTGGGTGGGTAAATGAGCGCGGTGCTGGGCGGGTGGGTGGGTGGGTAAATGAGCGAGGTGCTTGGCGGGTGGGTCGGTAAATGAGCGAGGGTCCGGGCGGGTGGGTGGCTAAATGAGCGAGGGGCTGAGCGGGTGGGTGGGTAAATGAGCGCGGTGCTGGGCGGGTGGGTGGGTGGGTAAATGAGCGAGGTGCTTGGCGGGTGGGTCGGTAAATGCGCGAAGGTCTGGGCGGGAGGGTGGGTAAGCGGGGTGAGGGTCTGGGCGGGTGGTTGGTTAAACGAGGGAGGGGAAGTGTGGGTGAATGGCTAAATGAGCGAGGGGATGGGTGGTTGGGTCGTTGGGTGGGTTAATGAGCGAGATGCTGTGTGTGAGGCTGGGTAAATGAGCGAGGGGCTGGGTGGGTGGGTGGGTAAATGAGCGAGGGGCTGGGTGGGAGTGTGGGAGGGTAAATGAGCGAGGGGCTGTGTGGGTGGGTAAATGTGCGAGGGGCTTCTTGGGTGGGTGGGTAAATGAGCGAGGGTTTGGTGGGTGGGTGGGTAAATGAGCGAGGGGTTGGGTGGATGGGTGGGTAAATGAGCGAGGGGCTGAGTGGGTGGGTGGGTAAATGAGCGAGGGGTTGGGTGGGTGGCTGGGTAAATGAGCTAGGTGCTGGGTGGGTGGGTGAGTATATGAGCGAGGGGCTGGGTGGGTGGGTAAATGAGCGAGGCGCTGAGTGGGTGGGTGGGTAATTGAGCGATTGGCTGGGTGGGTTGGTGGGTAAATGAGCGATGGGTTCGGCGGGTGGGTGGGTAAATGAGCGATGGGCTGGGCGGGTGGGTGGGTAAATGAACGATGGGCTGGGCGGGTGGGTGGGTAAATGAGCGAGGGGCTGGGCGGGTTGGTGGATAAATGTGCGAGGGGCTGGGCGATGCGTGGGTAAATGAGCGAGGGGCTGGGTGGGTGGTTGGATAAATGAGCGAGGCACTGGGTGGGTGAATGGCTAAATGAGCGAGGGGATGGGTGGTTGGGTCGTTGGGTGGGATAATGAGCGAGATGCTGTGTGTGAGGCTGGGTAAATGAGCGAGGGGCTGGGTGGGTGGGTGGGTAAATGAGCGAGGGGCTGGGTGGGTGGGTGGGTAAATGAGCGAGGGGCTGGGTGGGTGGGTGGGTAAATGAGCGAGGGGCTGGGTGGGTGGGTGGGTAAATGAGCGAGGGGCTGGGTGGGTGTGTGGGTAAATGAGCGAGGGGCTAGGTGTGTGCGTGGGTGTTTGGGTAAATGAGCGAGGGGCTGGGCGGGTGGGTGTGTAAATGAGTGAGGGGCTGTGTGGGCTGGTGAATCAATGAGCGATGGGCTGGGTAGGTGGTTGGATAAATGAGCGAGGCACTGGGTGGGTGAGAGGGTAAATGAGTGAGGGGCTGTGTGGGTGGGTCGGTGGGTGGGTTAATGTGCGAGATGCTGGGTGGGAGTGTGCGTAAATGAGCGAGGGGGTGTTTGGGTTGATGGGTAAATGAGCGAGGGGCTGGGTGGGTGGGTAAATGAGCGAGGGGCTGTGTGGGTGGGTGGGTAAATGAGCGAGGGGCTTGGCGGGTGGGTGGGTAAATGAGCGATGGGCTGGGTTGGAGGTTGGGTAAATGAGCGAGCGGCTGGGCGGGTGGGTGGGTAAATGAGCGAGGTGCTGGGTGGGTGGGTGGGTAAATGAGCGAGGGGCTGGGCGGCAGCCTTGTTAAATGAGCGAGGGGCTGGGCCGGTGGGTGGGTAAATGAGCGAGGTGCTCGGCGGGTGGGTGGGGAAATGAGCGAGGAGCTGGGCGGGTGGGTGGGTAAATGAGCGAGGGGATGGGCGGGTGGTTGGGTGGGTAAATGAGCGAGGTGCTTGGCGGGTGGGTCGGTAAATGAGCGAGGGTCCGGGCGGGTGGGGTGGCGAAATGAGCGAGGGGCTGGGCCGGTGGGTGGGTAAATGAGCGAGGTGATGGGTGGGTGGGTGGGCAAATGAGCGAGGAGCTTGGCGGGTGGGTGGATAAATGAGCGAGGGGGCTGGGCGGGTGGGTGGGTAAATGAGCGCGGTGCTGGGCGGGTGGGTGGGTGTGTAAATGAGCGAGGTGCTTGGCGGGTGGGTCGGTAAATGAGCGAGGGTCCGGGCGGGTGGGTGGGTAAATGAGCGAGGGGCTGGATGGTTGGGTGAGTAAATGAGCGAGGGACTGGTTGGGTGGTTGGGAAAATGAGCGAGGGGCTGGTTGGGTGGGTGGGTAAATGAGAGAGGGGCTGGGTGGGTGGGTTGGTAAATGAACGATGGGCTGGGTGGATGGGTGGGTAAATGAGCGATGGGCTGGGGGGGGTGGGTGGGTAACTGAGCGAGGGGCTGGGTGGGTGGGTGCGTAAATGAGCGAGGGGGTGTTTGGGTTGAAGGGTAAATGAGCGAGGGGCTGGGTGGGTGGGTAAATGAGCGAGGGGCTGTGTGGGTGGGTGGGTAAATGAGCGAGGGGCTTGGCGGGTGGGTGGGTAAATGAGCGATGGGCTGGGTTGGAGGTTGGGTAAATGAGCGAGCGGCTGGGCGGGTGGGTGGGTAAATGAGCGAGGTGCTGGGCGGGTGGGTGGGTAAATGAGCGAGGGGCTGGGCGGCAGCCTTGGTAAATGAGCGAGGGGCTGGGCTGGTGGGTGGGTAAATGAGCGAGGTGCTGGGCGGGTGGGTGGGGAAATGAGCGAGGAGCTGGGCGGGTGGGTGGGTAAATGAGCGAGGGGATGGGCGGGTGGGTGGGTAAATGAGCGCGGTGCTGGGCGGGTGGGTGGGTGGGTAAATGAGCGAGGTGCTTGGCGGGTGGGTCGGTAAATGAGCGAGGGTCCGGGCGGGTGGGTGGCTAAATGAGCGAGGAGCTGAGCAGGTGGGTGGGTAAATGAGCGCGGTGCTGGGCGGGTGGGTGGGTGGGTAAATGAGCGAGGTGCTTGGCGGGTGGGTCGGTAAATGAGCGAGGGTCCGGGCGGGTGGGTGGCTAAATGAGCGAGGGGCTGAGCAGGTGGGTGGGTAAATGAGCGCGGTGCTGGGCGGGTGGGTGGGTGGGTAAATGAGCGAGGTGCTTGGCGGGTGGGTCGGTAAATGCGCGAAGGTCTGGGCGGGAGGGTGGGTAAGCGGGCGAGGGTCTGGGCGGGTGGTTGGTTAAACGAGGGAGGGGAAGTGTGGGTGAATGGCTAAATGAGCGAGGGGATGGGTGGTTGGGTCGTTGGGTGGGTTAATGAGCGAGATGCTGTGTGCGAGGCTTGGTAAATGAGCGAGGGGCTGGGTGGGTGGGTGGGTAAATGAGCGAGGGGCTGGGTGGGTGGGTGGGTAAATGAGCGAGGGGCTGGGTGGGAGTGTGGGAGGGTAAATGAGCGAGGGGCTGTGTGGGTGGGTAAATGTGCGAGGGGCTTCTTGGGTGGGTGGGTAAATGAGCGAGGGTTTGGTGGGTGGGTGGGTAAATGAGCGAGGGGTTGGGTGGATGGGTGAGTAAATGAGCGAGGGGCTGAGTGGGTGGGTGGGTAAATGAGCGACGGGTTGGGTGGGTGGCTGGGTAAATGAGCTAGGTGCTGGGTGGGTGGGTGAGTATATGAGCGAGGGGATGGGTGGGTGGGTAAATGAGCGAGGCGCTGAGTGGGTGGGTGGGTAATTGAGCGATTGGCTGGGTGGGTTGGTGGGTAAATGAGCGATGGGTTCGGCGGGTGGGTGGGTAAATGAGCGATGGGCTGGGCGGGTGGGTGGGTAAATGAACGATGGGCTGGGCGGGTGGGTGGGTAAATGAGCGAGGGGCTGGGCGGGTTGGTGGATAAATGTGCGAGGGGCTGGGCGATGCGTGGGTAAATGAGCGAAGGGCTGGGCGGGTGGGTGGGTAAATGTGCGAGGGGCTGGGTGGGTGGTTGGATAAATGAGCGAGGCACTGGGTGGGTGAATGGCTAAATGAGCGAGGGGACGGGTGGTTGGGTCGTTGGGTGGGATAATGAGCGAGATGCTGTGTGTGAGGCTGGGTAAATGAGCGAGGGGCTGGGTGGGTGGGTGGGTAAATGAGCGAGGGGCTGGGTGGGTGGGTGGGTAAATGAGCGAGGGGCTGGGTGGGTGGGTGGGTAAATGAGCGAGGGGCTGGGTGGGTGGGAGGGTAAATGGGCGAGGGGCTGGGTGGGAGTGTGGGAGGGTAAATGAGCGAGGGGCTGTGTGGGTGGGTAAATGTGCGAGGGGCTGCTTGGGTGGGTGGGTAAATGAGCGAGGGTTTGGTGGGTTGGTGGGTAAATGAGCGAGGGGTTGGGTGGATGGGTGGGTAAATGAGCGAGGGTCTGAGTGGGTGGGTGGGTAAATGAGCGAGGGGTTGGGTGGGTGGCTGGGTAAATGAGCGAGGGGCTGGGTGGGTGGGTGCGTGAATGAGCGTGGGGCTGGGTGGGGGGCTGGGTAAATGAACGAGGGGCTGGGTGGGTGAGTGGGTAAATGAGCGAGGGGCTGGGTGGGTGGGTGGGTAAATGAGCGAGGGGCTGGGTGGGTGGGTGTGTAAATGAGCGAGGAGCTGGGTGGGTGGGAGGGTAAATGAGCGAGGGGAAGGGTGGGTGGATGGGTAAATGAGTGAGAGTCTGGGTGGGGGAATGAGCCGGGAATGGGTGGGTGGGTGGGTAAATGAGCGAGGGGCAGGGTGGGTGGGTGGGTAAATGAGCGAGGGGCTGGGTGGGTGGGTGGGTAAATGAGCGAGGGGCTGGGTGGGTGGGTGGGTGTGTAAATGAGCTAGGTGCTGGGTGGGTGGGTGGGTAAATGAGCGAGGCGCTGAGTGGGTGGGTGGGTAAATGAGCGATTGGGTGGGTGGGTTGGTGGGTAAATAAGCGATGGGCTTGGCGGGTGGGTGGGTAAATGTGCGATTGGCTGGGTGGGTGAGTGGGAAAATGAGCGAGGGGCTTGGTGGGTGGGTGGGTGTGTAAATGAGCGAGGGGCTGGGTGGGTGGTTGGTTAGGTAAATGAGCTAGGTGCTGGGTGGGTGTGTGAGTATATGAGCGAGGGGCTGGGTGGGTGGGTAAATGAGCGAGGCGCTGAGTGGGTGGGTGGGTAATTGAGCGATGGTCTGTGCGGGTGTGTGGGTAAATGAGCGATGGGCTGGGCGGGTGGGTGGGTAAATGAGCGATGGGCTGGGCGGGTGGGTGGGTAAATGAGCGATGGGCTGGGCGGGTGGGTGGGTAAATGAGCGAGGGGCTGGGCGGGTTGGTGGATAAATGTGCGAGGGGCTGGGCGTTGGGTGGGTAAATGAGCGACATGCTGGGCGGGTGGGTGGGTAAATGAGCGAGGGGCTGGGCGGGTGGGTGGGTAAATGTGCGAGGGGCTGGGTGGGTGGTTGGATAAATGAGCGAGGCACTGGGTGGGTGAGAGGGTAATTGAGTGAGGGGCTGTGTGGGTGGGTCGGTGGGTGGGTTAATGTGCGAGATGCTGGGTGGGAGTGTGCGTAAAAGGGCGAGGGGGTGTTTGGGTTGATGGGTAAATGAGCGAGCGGCTGAGTGGGTGGGTGGGTGTGTAAATGATCGAGGGGCTGGGTGGGTGGGTAAATGAGCGAGGGGCTGTGTGGGTGGGTGGGTAAATGAGCGAGGGGCTTTGCGGGTGGGTGGGTAAATGAGCGATGGGCTGGGTTGGAGGTGGGGTAAATGAGCGAGGGGCTGGGCGGGTGGGTGGGTAAATGAGCGAGGGGCTGGGCGGGTGGGTGGGTAAATGAGCGCGGTGCTGGGCGGGTGGGTGGGTGGGTAAATGAGCGAGGTGCTTGGTGGGTGGGTCGGTAAATGAGCGAGGGTCCGGGAGGGTGGGTGGGTAAATGAGCGAGGGGCTGGGCGGGTGGGTGGGTAAATGAGCGCGGTGCTGGGCGGTTGGGTGGGTGGGTAAATGAGCGAGGTGCTTGGCGGGTGGGTCGGTAAATGAGCGAGGGTCTGGGCGGGAGGGTGGGTAAACGAGCGAGGGTCTGGGCGGGTGGTTGGTTAAACGAGGGAGGGGCTGTGCGGGTGAATGGGTAAATGAGCGAGGGGATGGCTGGTTGCGTCGTTGGGTGGGTTAATGAGCGAGATGCTGTGTGTGAGACTGGGTAAATGAGCGAGGGGCTGGGTGGGTGGGTGGGTAAATGAGCAAGGAGCTGCGTGGGAGTGTGGGAGGGTAAATGAGCGAGGGGCAGTGTGGGTGGGTAAATGTGCGAGGGGCTGCTTGGGTGGGTGGGTAAATGAGCGAGGGTTTGGTGGGTGCGTGGGTAAATGAGCGAGGTGTTGGGTGGATGGGTGGGTAAATGAGCGAGGGGCTGGGTGGGTGGGTGGGTAAATGAGCGAGAGGTTGGGTGTGTGGCTGGGTAAATGAGCGAGGGGCTGGGTGGGTGGGTGCGAAAATGAGCGAGGGGCTGGGTGGGTGGCTGGGTAAATGAGCGAGGGGCTGGGTGGGTGGGTGGGTAAATGAGCGAGGGGTTGGGTGGGTGGGTGGGTAAATGAGCGAGGGGCTGGGTGGGTGGGTGGGTAAATGAGCGAGGGGCTGGGTGGGTGGGTGGGTAAATGAGCGAGGGGCTGGGTGGGTGGGTGGGTAAATGAGCGAGGGGCTGGGTGGGTGGGTGTGTAAATGAGCGATGAGCTGGGTGGGGGGGAGGGTAAATGAGCGAGGGGCAGGGTGGGTAGGTGGGTAAATGAGCGAGAGTGGGTGGGGGAATGAGCGGGGACTGGGTGGGTGGGTGGGTAAATGAGCGAGGGGCTGGGTGGGTGTGTGGGTAAATGAGCGAGGGGCTGGGTGGGTGGGTGGGTAAATGAGCGAAGGTCTGGGTGGGTGGGTGGGTGTGTAAATGAGCTAGGTGCTGGGTGGGTGGGTGGGTAAATGAGCGAGGCGCTGAGTGGGTGGGTGGGTAAATGAGCGATTGGGTGGGTGGGTGGGTGGGTAAATAAGCGATGGGCTTGGCGGGTGGGTGGGTAAATGAGCGATAGGCTGGGTGGGTGCGTGGGAAAATGAGCGAGGGGCTGGGTGGGTGGGTGTGTAAATGAGCGAGGGGCTAGGTGGGTGGTTGGTTAGGTAAATGAGCTAGGTTCTGGGTGGGTGGGTGAGTATATGAGCGAGGGGCTGGGTGGGTGGGTAAATGAGCGAGGCGCTGAGTGGGTGCGTGGGTAAATGAGCGAGGGGCTGGGCGGGATGGTGGATAAATGTGCGAGGGGCTGGGCGATGTGTGGGTAAATGAGCAACATGCTGGGCGGGTGGGTGGGTAAATGAGCGAGGGGCTGGGCGGGTGGGTGGGTAAATGTGCGAGGGGCTGGGCGGGTGGGTGGGTAAATGAGCGAGGTGCTCGGCGGATGCGTGGGTTAATGAGCGAGACGCTGGGCGGGTGGTTGGGTAAATGAGCGAGGCGCTGGGCGGGTGGGAGGGTAAATGAGCGAGGGGCTGTGCGGGTGGGTAAATGTGCGAGGGGCTGGTTGTGTGGTTGTGTAAATGAGCGAGGGATTGGTGGGTGGGAGGGTAAGTGTGCGAGGGGCTGGGTGGATGGGTGGGTAAATGAGCGAGGGGCTGTGTGGTTGGGTGGGTAAATGAGCGAGGGCTGGGTGGGTGGGAGGGTAAATGAGCGAGGGGCTGGGTGGTTGGGTGGGTAAATGAGCGAGAGGCTGGGTGGGGAAATGAGCGGTGTCATGGTGGGTGGATGGGTAAATGAGCGAGGGGCTGGTTGGGTGCGTGGGTAAATGAGCGATGGGCTGTGTTGGTGGGAGGGTAAATGATCGAGGGACTGGGTGGATGGGTGGGTAAATGAGCGAGGGGTTGGGCGGGTCGTTGCGTGGGTAAATGAGCGACGGTCTGGGTGCGTGGGTGGGTGTGTAAATGAGCGAGGGGCTAGGTGGGTGGTTGCGTGGGTAAATAAGCGACGGTCTAAGTGGGTGGGTGAGTATATGAGCGAGGGGCTGGGTGGGTGGGTAAATGAGCGAGGCGCTGGGTGGGTGGGTAAATGGGCGATTGGCTGGGTGGGTGGCTGGGTAAATGAGCGATGGGCGGGGTTGCTGGGTGGGTAAATGAGCAAGTCGCTGGGAGGGTGTGTGGGTATTTGAGCGAGGGGCTTTGCTGTTGGGTGGGTAAACGAGCGAGGGTCTGGGTGGGTGGTTGGGTAAATGAGCGAGGGGCTGGGCGGGTGGGTGGGTCAATGAGTGAGGGGTTGGTTGGGTCGGTGGGTAACTGAGCGAGGGGATGGGTGGTTGGGACGTTGGGTGGGTTAATGTGCGAGATGCTGGGTGTGAGGGTGGGAATTTCAGTGATGGGGCTGGGTGGGTGGATGGCTAAATGAGCGAGGGCCTGGGTGTGTGGGTGGGTGGGTTAATGAGCGAGGGGCTGGGTGGGTGGGTAAATGTGCGAGGGGCTGGGTGGGTGGGTGAGTAAATGAGCGAGGGGCTGGGTGGGTGGGTGGGTAAATGAGCGAGGGGCTGGGTGGGTGGTTGGGAAATGAGCGAGGGGCTGGGTGGATGGGTGGGTAAATGAGCGAGGGGATGGGTGGGTGTGTAGGTAAATGAGCGAGGGGCTGGGTGGGTGGGTGGGTAAATGAGCGAGGGGCTGGGTGGGTGGGTGGGTAAATGAGCGAGGGGCTGGGTGGGTGGGTGGGTAAATGAGCGAGGGGCTGGGTGGGTGGGTGGGTAAATGAGCGAGGGGCTGGGTTGGTGGGTGGGTAAATGAGGGATGGGCTGTGTGGGTGGGTGGGTAAATGAGCGAGGGGCTGAGTGGGTGGGTGGGAAATGAGCGAGGGGCTGGGTGGATGGGTGGGTAAATGAGCGAGGGGCTGGGTGGGTGTGTGGGTAAATGAGAGAGGGGCTGGGTGGGTGGGTGGGAAAATGAGAGAGGGGCTGGGTGGGTGGGTGGGTAAATGAGAGAGGGGCTGGGTGGGTGGGTGGGTAAATGAGAGAGGGGCTGGCTGGGTGGGTGGGAAAATGAGAGAGGGGAATGGTGGGTGGGTGGGTAAATGAGAGAGGGGCTGGGTGGGTGGGTGCGTAAATGAGCGAGGGGCGGGGTGGGTGGTTGGATAAATGGGCGAGGGGCTGGGTGGGTGAGTGGGTAAATGAGCGCGGGCCTGGGTGGTTGACTAGGTAAATGAGCGAGGGGCTGGGTGGGTGGGTGGGTAAATGAGCGAGGGGCTGGGTGGGTGGGTGGGTAAATGAGCGAGGAGCTGGGTAGGTAGGTGGGTAAATGAGCGAGGGGCTGGGTGGGTGGGTGGGTAAATGAGAGAGGGGCTGGTTGGGTGGGTGGGTAAATGAGCGTGGGTCTGGGTGGGAGGCTGTGTAAATGAGCGAGGGGCTGGTTGGGTGACTGGGTAAATGAGCGAGTCGCTGGGAGGGTGTGTGGGTATTTGAGCGAGGGGCTTTGCTGTTGGGTGGGTAAACGAGCGAGGGTCTTAGTGGGTGGTTGGGTAAATGAGCGAGGGGCTGGGCGGGTGGGTGGGTCAATGAGTGAGGGGTTGGTTGGGTGGGTGGGTAACTGAGCGAGGGGATGGGTGGTTGGGTCGTTGGGGGGGTTAATGTGCGAGATGCTGGGTGTGAGGGTGGGAATTTGAGCGATGGGGCTGGGTGGGTGGATGGCTAAATGAGCGAGGGCCTGGGTGTGTGGGTGGGTGGGTTAATGAGCGAGGGGCTGGGTGGGTGGGTAAATGTGCGAGGGGCTGGGTGGGTGGGTGAGTAATTGAGCGAGGGGCTGGGTGGGTGTGTAGGTAAATGAGCGAGGGGCTGGGTGGGTGGGTGGGGAAATGAGCGAGGGGCTGGGTGGGTGGGTGGGTAAATGAGCGAGGGGCTGGGTGGGTGGGTGGGTAAATGAGGGATGGGCTGTGTGTGTGGGTGGGTAAATGAGCGAGGGGCTGGGTGGGTGGGTGGGAAATGAGCGAGGGGCTGGGTGGATGGGTGGGTAAATGAGCGAGGGGCTGGGTGGGTGTGTGGGTAAATGAGCGAGGGGCTTGGTGGGTGGGTGGGAAAATGACAGAGGGGCTGGGTGGGTGGGTGGGTGGATAAATGAACGAGGTGCTTGGCGGGTGGGTCGGTAAATGAGCGAGTGTCCGGGCGTGTGGGTGGGTAAATGAGCGAGGGGCTGGGCGGGTGGGTGGGTAAATGAGCGCGGTGCTGGGTGGGTGGGTGGGTGGGTAAATGAGCGAGGTGCTTGGCGGGTGGGTCGGTAAATGAGCGAGGGTCTGGGCGGGAGGGTGGGTAAACGAGCGAGGGTCTCGGCGGGTGGTTGGTTAAACGAGGGAGGGGCTGGGCGGGTGAATGAGTAAATGAGCGAGGGGATGGGTGGTTGGGTCGTTGTGTGGTTTAATGAGCGAGATGCTGTGTGTGAGGCTGGGTAAATGAGCGAGGGGCTGGTTGGGTGGGTGGGCAAATGAGCGAGGAGCTGCGTGGGAGTGTGGGAGGGTAAATGAGCGAGGGGCTGTGTGGGTTGGTAAATGTGCGAGGGGCTGCTTGGGTGGGTGGGTAAATGAGCGAGGGTTTGGTGGATGGGTGGGTAAATGAGCGAGGGGTTGGGTGGATGGGTGGGTAAATGAGCGAGGGGCTGGGTGGCTGGGTGGGTTAATGAGCGAGGGGTTGGGTGGGTGGCTGGGTAAATGAGCGAGGGGCTGGGTGGGTGGGTGCATAAATGAGCGAGGGGCTTGGTGGGTGGCTGGGTAAATGAGCGAGGGGCTTGGTGGGTGGCTGGGTAAATGAGAGAGGGGCTGGGTGGGTGGGTGGGTAAATGAGAGAGGGGCTGGGTGGGTGGGTGGGTAAATGAGAGAGGGGCTGGGTGGGTGGGTGGGTAAATGAGCGAGGGGCTGGGCGGGTTGGTGGATAAATGTGCGAGGGGCTGGGCGATGGGTGGGTAAATGAACGACATGCTGGGCGGGTGGGTGGGTAAATGAGCGAGGGGCTGGGCGGGTGGGTGGGTAAATGTGCGAGGGGCTGGGTGGGTGGTTGGATAAATGAGCGAGGCACTGGGTGGGTGAGAGGGTAAATGAGTCAGGGGCTGTGTGGGTGGGTCGGTGGGTGGGTTAATGTGCGAGATGCTGGGTGGGAGTGTGCGTAAATGAGCGAGGGGGTGTTTGGGTTGATGGGTAAATGAGCGAGCGGCTGAGTGGGTGGGTGGGTGTGTAAATGAGCGAGGGGCTGGGTGGATGGGTAAATGAGCGAGGGGCTGTGTGGGTGGGTGGGTAAATGAGCGAGGGGCTTTGCGGGTGGGTGGGTAAATGAGCGATGGGCTGGGTTGGAGGTTGGGTAAATGAACGAGGGGCTGGGCGGGTGGGTGGGTAAATGAGCGAGGGGCTAGGCGGTTGGGTGGGTAAATGAGCGAGGGGCTGGGCGGCAGGCTTGGAAAATGAGCGAGGGGCTGGGCCGGTGGTTGGGTAAATGAGCGAGGTGCTGGGCGGGAGGGTGGGGAAATGAGCGAGGAGCTGGGTGGGTAGGTGGGTAAATGAGCGAGGGGCTGGGTGGGTGGGTGGGTAAATGAGAGAGGGGCTGGGTGGGTGGGTGGGTAAATGAGCGAGGTGCTTGGCGGGTGGGTCGGTAAATGAGCGAGGGTCCGGGCGGGTGGGTGGGTAAATGAGCGAGGGGCTGGGCGGGTGGGTTGGTAAATGAGCGCGGTGCTGGGCGGGTGGGTGGTTGGGTAAATGTGCGAGGTGCTTGGCGGGTGGGTCGGTAAATCAGCGAGGTTCTGGACGGGAGGGTGGGTTTACGAGCGAGGGTCTGGGCGGGTGGTTGGTTAAACGAGGGAGGGGCTGTGCGTGTGAATGGGTAAATGAGCGAGGGGATGGGTGGTTGGGTCGTTGGGTGGGTTAATGAGCGAGATGCTGTGTGTGAGGCTGGGTAAATGAGCGAGGGGCTGGGTGGGTGGGTGGGTAAATGAGCGAGGAGCTGCGTGGGAGTGTGGGAGGGTAAATGAGCGAGGGGCAGTGTGGGTGGGTAAATGTGCGAGGGGCTGCTTGGGTGGGTGGGTAAATGAGCGAGGGTTTGGTGGGTGGGTGGGTAAATGAGCGAGGGGCTGGGCGGGTTGGTGGATAAATGTGCGAGGGGCTGGGCGATGGGTGGGTAAATGAGCGACATGCTGGGCGGGTGGGTGGGTAAATGAGCGAGGCGCTGGGCGGGTGGGTGGGTAAATGAGCGAGGCGCTGGGCGGGTGGGAGGGTAAATGAGCGAGGGGCTGTGCGGGTGGGTAAATGTGCGAGGGGCTGGTTGTGTGGTTGTGTAAATGAGCGAGGGATTGGTGGGTGGGTGGGTAAGTGTGCGAGGTGCTGGGTGGATGGGTGGGTAAATGAGCGAGGGGCTGTGTGGTTGGGAGGGTAAATGAGCGAGGGCTGTGTGGGTGGGAGGGTAAATGAGCGAGGGGCTGATGGTTGGGTGGGAAAATGAGCGAGAGGCTGGTTGGGGAAATGAGCGGGGTCTGGGTGCGTGCGTGGGTAAATGAGCGATGGGCTGTGTTGGTGGGAGGGTAAATGAGCGAGGGGCTGGGTGGGTGGGTGGGTAAATGAGCGAGGGGTTGGGCGGGTCGTTGCGTGGGTAAATGAGCGACGGTCTGGGTGCGTGTGTGGGTGTGTAAATGAGCGAGGGGCTAGGTGGGTGGTTGCGTGGGTAAATAAGCGACGGTCTAAGTGGGTGGGTGAGTATATGAGCGAGGGGCTGGGTGGGTAGGTAAATGAGCGAGGCGCTGGGTGGGTGGGTGGGTAAATGGGCGATTGGCTGGGTGGGTGGCTGGGTAAATGAGCGATGGGCGGGGTTGCTGGGTGGGTAAATGAGCGAGTCGCTGGGCGGGTGTGTGGGTATTTGAGCGAGGGGCTTTGCTGTTGGGTGGGTAAACGAGCGAGGGTCTGGGAGGGTGGTTGGGTAAATGAGCGAGGCGCTGGGCGGGTGGGTGGGTAAATGAGCGAGGTGCTGGGCGGGAGGGAGGGTAAATGAGCGAGGGGCTGTGCGGGTGGGTAAATGTGCGAGGTGCTGGTTGAGTGGTTGTGTAAATGAGCGAGGGATTGGTGGGTGGGTGGGTAAAAGTGCGAGGGGCTGGGTGGATGGGTGGGTAAATGAGCGAGGGGCTGTGTGGGTGGGTGGGTAAATGAGCGAGGGCTGGGTGGGTGGGAGGGTAAATGAGCGAGGGGCTGGGTGGTTGGGTGGGTAAATGAGCGAGAGGTTGGGTGGGGAAATGAGCGGGCTCTGGGTGGGTGGGTGGGTAAATGAGCGAGGGGCTGGTTGGGTGCGTGGGTAAATGAGCGATGGGCTGTGTTGGTGGGAGGGTAAATGAGCGAGGGGCTGGGTGGGTGGGTGGGTAAATGAGCAAGGGGCTGGGCGGGTCGTTGCGTGGGTAAATGAGCGACGGTCTGGGTGCGTGGGTGGGTGTGTAAATGAGCGAGGGGCTGGGTGGGTGGTTGCGTGGGTAAATAAGCGACGGTCTAAGTGGGTGGGTGAGTATATGAGCGAGGGGCTGGGTGGGTGGGTAAATGAGCGAGGCGCTGGGTGGGTGGGTGGGTAAATGGGCGATTGGCTGGGTGGGTGGCTGGGTAAATGAGCGATGGGCAGGGTTGCTGGGTGGGTAAATGAGCAAATCGCTGGGCGGGTGTGTGGGTATTTGAGCGAGGGGCTTTGCTGTTGGGTGGGTAAACGAGCGAGGGTCTGGGTGGGTGGTTGGGTAAATGAGCGATGGGCTGGGCGGGTGGGTGGGTCAATGAGTGAGGGGTTGGTTGGGTGGGTATGTAAATGAGCGAGGGGATGGGAGGTTGGGTCGTTGGGTGGGTTAATGTGCGAGATGCTGGGTGTGAGGGTGGGAATTTGAGTGAGGGGCTGGGTGGGTGGATAGCTAAATGAACGAGGGCCTGGGTGTGTGGGTGGGTGGTTTAATGAGCGAGGGGCTGGGTGGGTGGGTTGTTTTGTAAATGTGTAAGGGGCTGGGTGGCTGGGAGGGTAGGAAAATGAGCTAGGTGCTGGGTGGGTGGGTAAATGTGCGAGGGGCTGGGTGGGTGGGTGAGTAAATGAGCGAGGGGCTGGGTGGGTGGGTGGGTAAACGAGCGAGGGGCAGGGTGGGTGTGTGGGTAAACGAGCGAGGGGCTGGGCGGGTGGTTGGGTAAACGAGCGAGGGGCTGGGCGGGTGGGTGGGTAAACGAGCGAGGGGCTGGGCGGGTGGGTGGGTAAACGAGCGAGGGGCTGGGCGGGTGGGTGGGTAAACGAGCGAGGGGCTGGGCGGGTGGGTGGGTAAACGAGAGAGGGGCTGGGCGGGTGGGTGGGTAAATGAGCGATGGGCTCGGTGGGTGGGTGGGTAAATGAGCGAGGGGCTGGGTGGGTCGGTGGGTAAATGAGAGAGGGGCTGGGTGGGTGGGTGGGTAAATGAGAGAGGGGCTGTGTGGCTGGGTGGGTAAATGAGAGAGGGGAATGGTGCGTGGGTGGGTAAATGAGCGAGGGGCTGGTTGGGAGGGTGTGTAAATGAGCGAGGGGCGGGGTGGGTGGTTGGATAAATGAGCGAGGGGCTGGGTGGGTGAGTGGGTAAATGAGTGAGGGCCTGGGTGGTTGACTGGGTAAATGAGCGAGGGGCTGGGAGGGTGGGTGGGTAAATGAGCGAGGGGCTGGGAGGGTGGGTGGGTAATTGAGCGAGGGGCTGGGTGGGTCGGTGGGTAAATGAGCGAGGAGCTGGGTGGGTAGGTGGGTAAATGAGCGAGGGGCTGGGTGGGTGTGTGGGTAAATGAGGGAGTGGCTGGTTGTGTGCGTGGGTGGTTGGGTAAATGAGCGAGGGGCTGGGTGGGCGGGTGGGTGGGTAAATGTGCGAGGGGCTGGGTTGTTGTTGGGGTAAATGAGCGAGGGCCTGGGTGGTTGACTGTGTAAATGAGCGAGGGGCTGGTTGGGTGGGTGGGTAAATGAGCGAGGGGCTGGGTGGGTGGGTGGGTAAATGAGCGATGGGCTGGGTGGGTGGGTGGGTAAATGAGCGAGGCGCTGAGTGGGTGGGTGGGTAAATGAGCGATTGGGTGGGTGGGTTGGTGGGTAAATAAGTGATGGGCTTGGCGAGTGGGTGGGTAAATGAGCGATGGGCTGGGTGGGTGCGTGGGAAAATGAGCGAGCGGCTGGGTGGGTGGGTGGGTGTGAAAATGAGCGAGGGGCTGGGTGGGTGGTTGGTTAGTTAAATGAGCTAGGTGCTGGGTGGGTGGGTGAGTATATGAGCGAGGGGCTGGGTGGGTGGGTAAATGAGCGAGGCGCTGAGTAGGTGGGTGGGTAATTGAGCGATTGGCTGCGTGGGTTGGTGGGTAAATGAGCGATGGGCTGGGCGGGTGGGTGGGTAAATGAGCGATGGGCTGGGCGGGTGGGTGGGTAAATGAGCGATGGGCTGGGCGGGTGGGTGGGTAAATGAGCGAGGGGCTGGGCGGGTTGGTGGATAAATGTGCGAGGGGCTGGGCGATAGGTGGGTAAATGAGCGACATGCTGGGCGGGTGGGTGGGTAAATGAGCAAGGGGCTGGGCGGGTGGGTGGGTAAATGTGCGAGGGGCTGGGCGGGTTGGTGGGTAAATGAGCGAGGTGCTGGGCGGGTGGGTGGGTAAATGAGCGAGGCGCTGGGCGGGTGGGTGGGTAAATGAGCGAGGTGCTGGGCGGGTGGGAGGGTAAATGAGCGAGGGGCTGTGCGGGTGGGTAAATGTGCGAGGGGCTGGTTGTGTGGTTGTGTAAATGAGCGAGGGATTGGTGGGTGGGTGGGTAAATGCGCGAGGGGCTGGGTGGATGGGTGGGTAAATGAGCGAGGGTCTGTGTGGGTGGGTGGGTAAATGAGCGAGGGGCTGGGTGGGTGGGAGGGTAAATGAGCGAGGGGCTGGGTGGTTGGGTGGGTAAATGAGCGAGAGGCTGGGTGGGGAAATGAGCGGGCTCTGGGTGGGTGGGTGGGTAAATGAGCGAGGGGCTGGTTGGGTGCGTGGGTAAATGAGCGATGGGCTGTGTTGGTGGGAGGGTAAATGATCGAGGGGCTGGGTGGGTGGGTGGGTAAATGAGCAAGGGGCTGGGCGGGTCGTTGCGTGGGTAAATGAGCGAGGGTCTGGGTGCGTGGGTGGGTGTGTAAATGAGCGAGGGGCTGGGTGGTTGGTTGCGTGGGTAAATAAGCGACGGTCTAAGTGGGTGGGTGAGTATATATGCGAGGGGCTGGGAAGGTGGGTAAATGAGCGAGGCGCTGGGTGGGTGGGTGGGTGAATGGGCGATTGGCTGGGTGGGTGGCTGGGTAAATGAGCGATGGGCGAGGTTGCTGGGTGGGTAAATGAGCGAGTCGCTGGGCGGGTGTGTGGGTATTTGAGCAAGGGGCTTTGCTGTTGGGTGGGTAAACGAGCGAGGGTCTGGGTGGGTGGTTGGGTAAATGAGCGAGGGGCTGGGCGTGTGGTTGGGTCAATGAGTGAGGGGTTGGTTGGGTGGGTGTGTAAATGAGAGAGGGGCTGTGTGGGTGGGTGGGTAAATGAGAGAGGGGAATGGTGGGTGGGTGGGTAAATGAGCGAGGGGCTGGTTGGGAGGGTGTGTAAATGAGCGAGGGGCGGGGTGGGTGGTTGGATAAATGAGCGAGGGGCTGGGTGGGTGAGTGGGTAAATGAGTGAGGGCCTGGGTGGCTGGGTGGGTAAATGAGAGAGGGGAATGGTGCGTGGGTGGGTAAACGAGCGAGGGGCTGGGCGGGTGGGTGGGTAAACGAGCGAGGGGCTGGGCGGGTGGGTGGGTAAACGAGCGAGGGGCTGGGCGGGTGGGTGGGTAAATGAGCGATGGGCTCGGTGGGTGGGTGGGTAAATGAGCGAGGGGCTGGGTGGGTCGGTGGGTAAATGAGAGAGGGGCTGGGTGGGTGGGTGGGTAAATGAGAGAGGGGCTGTGTGGCTGGGTGGGTAAATGAGAGAGGGGAATGGTGCGTGGGTGGATAAATGAGCGAGGGGCTGGTTGGGAGGGTGTGTAAATGAGCGAGGGGCGGGGTGGGTGGTTGGATAAATGAGCGAGGGGCTGGGTGGGTGAGTGGGTAAATGAGTGAGGGCCTGGGTGGTTGACTGGGTAAATGAGCGAGGGGCTGGGAGGGTGGGTGGGTAAATGAGCGAGGGGCTGGGAGGGTGGGTGGGTAATTGAGCGAGGGGCTGGGTGGGTCGGTGGGTAAATGAGCGAGGAGCTGGGTGGGTAGGTGGGTAAATGAGCGAGGGGCTGGGTGGGTGTGTGGGTAAATGAGGGAGTGGCTGGTTGTGTGCGTGGGTGGTTGGGTAAATGAGCGAGGGGCTGGGTGGGCGGGTGGGTGGGTAAATGTGCGAGGGGCTGGGTTGTTGTTGGGGTAAATGAGCGAGGGCCTGGGTGGTTGACTGTGTAAATGAGCGAGGGGCTGGTTGGGTGGGTGGGTAAATGAGCGAGGGGCTGGGTGGGTGGGTGGGTAAATGAGCGATGGGCTGGGTGGGTGGGTGGCTAAATGAGCGAGGCGCTGAGTGGGTGGGTGGGTAAATGAGCGATTGGGTGGGTGGGTTGGTGGGTAAATAAGTGATGGGCTTGGCGAGTGGGTGGGTAAATGAGCGATGGGCTGGGTGGGTGCGTGGGAAAATGAGCGAGCGGCTGGGTGGGTGGGTGGGTGTGAAAATGAGCGAGGGGCTGGGTGGGTGGTTGGTTAGTTAAATGAGCTAGGTGCTGGGTGGGTGGGTGAGTATATGAGCGAGGGGCTGGGTGGGTGGGTAAATGAGCGAGGCGCTGAGTAGGTGGGTGGGTAATTGAGCGATTGGCTGCGTGGGTTGGTGGGTAAATGAGCGATGGGCTGGGCGGGTGGGTGGGTAAATGAGCGATGGGCTGGGCGGGTGGGTGGGTAAATGAGCGATGGGCTGGGCGGGTGGGTGGGTAAATGAGCGAGGGGCTGGGCGGGTTGGTGGATAAATGTGCGAGGGGCTGGGCGATAGGTGGGTAAATGAGCGACATGCTGGGCTGGTGGGTGGGTAAATGAGCAAGGGGCTGGGCGGGTGGGTGGGTAAATGTGCGAGGGGCTGGGCGGGTTGGTGGGTAAATGAGCGAGGTGCTGGGCGGGTGGGTGGGTAAATGAGCGAGGCGCTGGGCGGGTGGGTGGGTAAATGAGCGAGGTGCTGGGCGGGTGGGAGGGTAAATGAGCGAGGGGCTGTGCGGGTGGGTAAATGTGCGAGGGGCTGGTTGTGTGGTTGTGTAAATGAGCGAGGGATTGGTGGGTGGGTGGGTAAATGCGCGAGGGGCTGGGTGGATGGGTGGGTAAATGAGCGAGGGTCTGTGTGGGTGGGTGGGTAAATGAGCGAGGGGCTGGGTGGGTGGGAGGGTAAATGAGCGAGGGGCTGGGTGGTTGGGTGGGTAAATGAGCGAGAGGCTGGGTGGGGAAATGAGCGGGCTCTGGGTGGGTGGGTGGGTAAATGAGCGAGGGGCTGGTTGGGTGCGTGGGTAAATGAGCGATGGGCTGTGTTGGTGGGAGGGTAAATGATCGAGGGGCTGGGTGGGTGGGTGGGTAAATGAGCAAGGGGCTGGGCGGGTCGTTGCGTGGGTAAATGAGCGAGGGTCTGGGTGCGTGGGTGGGTGTGTAAATGAGCGAGGGGCTGGGTGGTTGGTTGCGTGGGTAAATAAGCGACGGTCTAAGTGGGTGGGTGAGTATATATGCGAGGGGCTGGGAAGGTGGGTAAATGAGCGAGGCGCTGGGTGGGTGGGTGGGTGAATGGGCGATTGGCTGGGTGGGTGGCTGGGTAAATGAGCGATGGGCGAGGTTGCTGGGTGGGTAAATGAGCGAGTCGCTGGGCGGGTGTGTGGGTATTTGAGCAAGGGGCTTTGCTGTTGGGTGGGTAAACGAGCGAGGGTCTGGGTGGGTGGTTGGGTAAATGAGCGAGGGGCTGGGCGTGTGGTTGGGTCAATGAGTGAGGGGTTGGTTGGGTGGGTGTGTAAATGAGAGAGGGGCTGTGTGGGTGGGTGGGTAAATGAGAGAGGGGAATGGTGGGTGGGTGGGTAAATGAGCGAGGGGCTGGTTGGGAGGGTGTGTAAATGAGCGAGGGGCGGGGTGGGTGGTTGGATAAATGAGCGAGGGGCTGGGTGGGTGAGTGGGTAAATGAGTGAGGGCCTGGGTGGCTGGGTGGGTAAATGAGAGAGGGGAATGGTGCGTGGGTGGGTAAACGAGCGAGGGGCTGGGCGGGTGGGTGGGTAAACGAGCGAGGGGCTGGGCGGGTGGGTGGGTAAACGAGCGAGGGGCTGGGCGGGTGGGTGGGTAAATGAGCGATGGGCTCGGTGGGTGGGTGGGTAAATGAGCGAGGGGCTGGGTGGGTCGGTGGGTAAATGAGAGAGGGGCTGGGTGGGTGGGTGGGTAAATGAGAGAGGGGCTGTGTGGCTGGGTGGGTAAATGAGAGAGGGGAATGGTGCGTGGGTGGATAAATGAGCGAGGGGCTGGTTGGGAGGGTGTGTAAATGAGCGAGGGGCGGGGTGGGTGGTTGGATAAATGAGCGAGGGGCTGGGTGGGTGAGTGGGTAAATGAGTGAGGGCCTGGGTGGTTGACTGGGTAAATGAGCGAGGGGCTGGGAGGGTGGGTGGGTAAATGAGCGAGGGGCTGGGAGGGTGGGTGGGTAATTGAGCGAGGGGCTGGGTGGGTCGGTGGGTAAATGAGCGAGGAGCTGGGTGGGTAGGTGGGTAAATGAGCGAGGGGCTGGGTGGGTGTGTGGGTAAATGAGGGAGTGGCTGGTTGTGTGCGTGGGTGGTTGGGTAAATGAGCGAGGGGCTGGGTGGGCGGGTGGGTGGGTAAATGTGCGAGGGGCTGGGTTGTTGTTGGGGTAAATGAGCGAGGGCCTGGGTGGTTGACTGTGTAAATGAGCGAGGGGCTGGTTGGGTGGGTGGGTAAATGAGCGAGGGGCTGGGTGGGTGGGTGGGTAAATGAGCGATGGGCTGGGTGGGTGGGTGGCTAAATGAGCGAGGCGCTGAGTGGGTGGGTGGGTAAATGAGCGATTGGGTGGGTGGGTTGGTGGGTAAATAAGTGATGGGCTTGGCGAGTGGGTGGGTAAATGAGCGATGGGCTGGGTGGGTGCGTGGGAAAATGAGCGAGCGGCTGGGTGGGTGGGTGGGTGTGAAAATGAGCGAGGGGCTGGGTGGGTGGTTGGTTAGTTAAATGAGCTAGGTGCTGGGTGGGTGGGTGAGTATATGAGCGAGGGGCTGGGTGGGTGGGTAAATGAGCGAGGCGCTGAGTAGGTGGGTGGGTAATTGAGCGATTGGCTGCGTGGGTTGGTGGGTAAATGAGCGATGGGCTGGGCGGGTGGGTGGGTAAATGAGCGATGGGCTGGGCGGGTGGGTGGGTAAATGAGCGATGGGCTGGGCGGGTGGGTGGGTAAATGAGCGAGGGGCTGGGCGGGTTGGTGGATAAATGTGCGAGGGGCTGGGCGATAGGTGGGTAAATGAGCGACATGCTGGGCTGGTGGGTGGGTAAATGAGCAAGGGGCTGGGCGGGTGGGTGGGTAAATGTGCGAGGGGCTGGGCGGGTTGGTGGGTAAATGAGCGAGGTGCTGGGCGGGTGGGTGGGTAAATGAGCGAGGCGCTGGGCGGGTGGGTGGGTAAATGAGCGAGGTGCTGGGCGGGTGGGAGGGTAAATGAGCGAGGGGCTGTGCGGGTGGGTAAATGTGCGAGGGGCTGGTTGTGTGGTTGTGTAAATGAGCGAGGGATTGGTGGGTGGGTGGGTAAATGCGCGAGGGGCTGGGTGGATGGGTGGGTAAATGAGCGAGGGTCTGTGTGGGTGGGTGGGTAAATGAGCGAGGGGCTGGGTGGGTGGGAGGGTAAATGAGCGAGGGGCTGGGTGGTTGGGTGGGTAAATGAGCGAGAGGCTGGGTGGGGAAATGAGCGGGCTCTGGGTGGGTGGGTGGGTAAATGAGCGAGGGGCTGGTTGGGTGCGTGGGTAAATGAGCGATGGGCTGTGTTGGTGGGAGGGTAAATGATCGAGGGGCTGGGTGGGTGGGTGGGTAAATGAGCAAGGGGCTGGGCGGGTCGTTGCGTGGGTAAATGAGCGAGGGTCTGGGTGCGTGGGTGGGTGTGTAAATGAGCGAGGGGCTGGGTGGTTGGTTGCGTGGGTAAATAAGCGACGGTCTAAGTGGGTGGGTGAGTATATATGCGAGGGGCTGGGAAGGTGGGTAAATGAGCGAGGCGCTGGGTGGGTGGGTGGGTGAATGGGCGATTGGCTGGGTGGGTGGCTGGGTAAATGAGCGATGGGCGAGGTTGCTGGGTGGGTAAATGAGCGAGTCGCTGGGCGGGTGTGTGGGTATTTGAGCAAGGGGCTTTGCTGTTGGGTGGGTAAACGAGCGAGGGTCTGGGTGGGTGGTTGGGTAAATGAGCGAGGGGCTGGGCGTGTGGTTGGGTCAATGAGTGAGGGGTTGGTTGGGTGGGTGTGTAAATGAGAGAGGGGCTGTGTGGGTGGGTGGGTAAATGAGAGAGGGGAATGGTGGGTGGGTGGGTAAATGAGCGAGGGGCTGGTTGGGAGGGTGTGTAAATGAGCGAGGGGCGGGGTGGGTGGTTGAATAAATGAGCGAGGGGCTGGGTGGGTGAGTGGGTAAATGAGTGAGGGCCTGGGTTGTTGACTGGGTAAATGAGCGAGGGGCTGGGAGGGTGGGTGGGTAAATGAGCGAGGGGCTGGGTGGGTCGGTGGGTAAATGAGCGAGGAGCTGGGTGGGTAGGTGGGTAAATGAGCGAGGGGCTGGGTGGGTGTGTGGGTAAATGAGGGAGTGACTGGTTGTGTGCGTGGGTGGTTGGGTAAATGAGCGAGGGTCTGGGTGGGTGGTTGGGTAAATGAGCGAGGGGCTGGGCGTGTGGTTGGGTCAATGATTGAGGGGTTGGTTGGGTGGGTGTGTAAATGAGCGAGGGGCTGGGTGGGTGGTTGCGTGGGTAAATAAGCGACGGTCTAAGTGGGTGGGTGAGTATATGAGCGAGGGGCTGGGTGGGTGGGTAAATGAGCGAGGCGCTGGGTGGGTGGGTGGGTGAATGGGCGATTGGCTGGGTGGGTGGCTGGGTAAATGAGCGATGGGCGAGGTTGCTGGGTGGGTAAATGAGCGAGTCGCTGGGCGGGTGTGTGGGTATTTGAGCGAGGGGCTTTGCTGTTGGGTGGGTAAACGAGCGAGGGTCTGGGTGGGTGGTTGGGTAAAAGAGCGAGGGGCTGGGCGGGTGGGTGGGTCAATGAGTGAGGGGTTGGTTGGGTGGGTGGGTAAATGAGCGAGGGGATGGGTGGTTGGGTCGTTGGGTGGGTTAATGTGCGAGATGCTGGGTGTGAGGGTGGGAATTTGAGCGAGGGGCTGGGTGGGTGGATGGCTAAATGAGCGAGGGCCTGGGTGTGTGGGTGGGTGGGTATATGAGCGAGGGGCTGGGTGGGTGGGTTGTTTTGTAAATGTGTAAGGGGCTGGGTGGTTGGGAGGGTAGGAAAATGAGCTAGGTGCTGGGTGGGTGGGTAAATGTGCGAGGGGCTGGGTGGGTGGGTGAGTAAATGAGTGAGGGGCTGGGTGGGTGGGTGGGTAAATGAGCGAGGGGCTGGGTGGGTGGGTGGGTAAATGAGCGAGGGGCTGGGTGGGTGGGTGGGAAATGAGCGAGGGGCTGGGTGGATGGGTGGGTAAATGAGCGAGCGGCTGGGTGGGTGTGTAGGTAAATGAGCTAGGGGCTGGGTGGGTGGGTGGGTAAATGAACGAGGGGCTGGGTGGGTGGGTGGGTAAATGAGGGAGGGTCTGGGTGGGTGGGTGGGTAAATGAGGGAGGGGCTGGGTGGGTGGGTGGGTAAACGAGCGAGGGGCTGGGTGGGTGGGTTGGAAAACGAGCGAGTGGCCTGGTGGATGGGTGGGTAAACGAGCGAGGGGCTGGGTGGGTGTGTTGGTAAATGAGCGAGGGGCTGGGCGGGTGTGTGGGTAAATGAGAGAGGGGCTGGGCGGGATGGGTGGGTAAATGAGCGAGGGGCTGGGTGGTTGTTGGGGTAAATGAGCGAGGGCCTGGGTAGTTGACTGTGTAAATGAGCGAGGGGCTGGGAGGGTGGGTGGGTAAATGAGCGAGGGGCTGGGTGGGTGGGTGGGTAAATGAGCGACGGGCTGGGTGGGTGTGTGGATAAATGAGCGAGGAGCTAGGTGGGTGGGTGGGTAAATGACCGAGGGGCTTGGTGGGTGAGTGGTTAAATGAGCGTGGGTCTGGGTGGGAGGCTGTGTAAATGAGCGAGGGGCTGGGTGGGTGACTGGGTAAATGAGCGTGGGGCTGGGTGGGTGGGTCGGTGAGTGGTTTAATGAGCGAGATGCTGGGTGGGAGGGTGGGTAAATAAGCGAGGGTCTGGGTGGGTGGATGGGTAATTGAGCGAGGGTTTGGATGAGTGGGCTGGTGGGTAAATGTGCGAGGGGCTGGGTGGGTGTTTGGGTGTGTAAAAGAGTGAGGGGCTGGATGGGTTTGAGGGTCGGTAAATGAGCTAGGTGCTGGGTGGGAGGGTTAATATATTAGCGAGGGGCTGGTTGGTTGGGTAAATGAGCGAGGGTTTGGTGGGTGGGAGGGTAAATGAGCGAGGGGCTGGGTGGGTGGGTGGGTAAATGAGGGAGTGGCTGGTTGTGTGCGTGGGTGGGTGGGTAAATGAACGAGGGGCTGGGTGGGCGGGTGGGTGGGTAAATGTGCGAGGGGCTGGGTGGGTTGGTGAATACATGAGCGATGGGCTGGGTGGGTGGGTGGATAAATGAGCGAGGAGCTGGGTGGGTGGGTGGGTAAATGACCGAGGGGCTTGGTGGGTGAGTGGGTAAATGAGCCTGGGTCTGGGTGGGAGGGTGTGTAAATGAGCGAGGGACTGGGTGAATGACTGGGTAAATGAGCGTGGGGCTGGATGGGTGTGTGGGTAAATGAGCGAGGGGCTGGGTGGGTAAATGAGCGAGGGGCTGTGTGGGTGGGTGGGTAAATGAGCGAGGGGCTGGGTGGGTAGGTGGGTAAATGAGCGAGGGGCTGGGTGGGTGGGTGGGTAAATGAGAGAGGGGAATGGTGGGTGGGTGGGTAAATGAGCGAGGGGCTGGTTGGGAGGGTGTGTAAATGAGCGAGGGGCTGTGTGGGTGGGTGGGTAAATTAGAGAGGGGCTGGGTGAGTGGGTGGGCAAATGAGAGAGGGGCTGGGTGGGTGGGTGGGTAAATGAGAGAGGGGAATGGTGGGTGGGTGGGTAAATGAGCGAGGGGCTGGTTGGGAGGGTGTGTAAATGAGCGAGGGGCGGGGTGGGTGGTTGGATAAATGAGCGAGGGGCTGGGTGGGTGAGTGGGTAAATGAGTGAGTTCCTGGGTGGTTGACTGGGTAAATGAGCGAGGGGCTGGGTGGGTGGGTGGGTAAATGAGCGAGGGGCTGGCTGGGTGGGTGGGTAAATGAGCGAGGAGCTGGGTGGGTAGGTGGGTAAATGAGCGAGGGGCTGGGTGGGTGTGTGGGTAAATGAGGGAGTGGCTGGTTGTGTGCGTGGGTGGTTGGGTAAATGAGCGAGGGGCTGGGTGGGCGTGTGGGTGGGTAAATGTGCGAGGGGCTGGGTGGTTGTTGGGGTAAATGAGCGAGGCGCTGGGTGGGTGGGTGGGTGAATGGGCGATTGGCTGGGTGGGTGGCTGGGTAAATGAGCGATGGGCGAGGTTGCTGGGTGGGTAAATGAGAGAGTCGCTGGGCGGGTGTGTGGGTATTTGAGCGAGGGGCTTTGCTGTTGGGTGGGTAAACGAGCGAGGGTCTGGGTGGGTGGTTGGGTAAATGAGCGAGGGGCTGGGCGTGTGGTTGGGTCAATGAGTGAGGGGTTGGTTGGGTGGGTGTGTAACTGAGCGAGGGGCTGGGTGGGTGGTTGCGTGGGTAAATAAGCGACGGTCTAAGTGGGTGGGTGAGTATATGAGCGAGGGGCTGGGTGGGTGGGTAAATGAGCGAGGCGCTGGGTGGGTGGGTGGTTGAATGGGCGATTGGCTGGGTGGGTGGCTGGGTAAATGAGCGATGGGCGAGGTTGCTGGGTGGGTAAATGAGCGAGTCGCTGGGCGGGTGTGTGGGTATTTGAGCGAGGAGCTTTGCTGTTGGGTGGGTAAACGAGCGAGGGTCTGGGTGGGCGGTTGGGTAAAAGAGCGAGGGGCTGGGCGGGTGGGTGGGTCAATGAGTGAGGGGTTGGTTGGGTGGGTGGGTAAATGAGCGAGGGGATGGGTGGTTGGGTCGTTGGGTGGGTTAATGTGCGAGATGCTGGGTGTGAGGGTGGGAATTTGAGCGAGGGGCTGGGTGGGTGGATGGCTAAATGAGCGAGGGCCTGGGTGTGTGGGTGGGTGGGTATATGAGCGAGGGGCTGGGTGGGTGGGTTGTTTTGTAAATGTGTAAGGGGCTGGGTGGTTGGGAGGGTAGGAAAATGAGCTAGGTGCTGGGTGGGTGGGTAAATGTGCGAGGGGCTGGGTGGGTGGGTGAGTAAATGAGCGAGGGGCTGGGTGGGTGGGTGGGTAAATGAGCGAGGGGCTTGGTGGGTGGGTGGGAAATGAGCGAGGGGCTGGGTGGATGGGTGGGTAAATGAGCGAGCGGCTGGGTGGGTGTGTAGGTAAATGAGCTAGGGGCTGGGTGGGTGGGTGGGTAAATGAACGAGGGGCTGGGTGGGTGGGTGGGTAAATGAGGGAGGGTCTGGGTGGGTGGGTGGGTAAATGAGGGAGGGGCTGGGTGGGTGGGTGGGTAAATGAGGGAGGGGCTGGGTGGGTGGGTGGGTAAACGAGCGAGGGGCTGGGTGGGTGGGTGGGAAAACGAGCGAGTGGCCTGGTGGATGGGTGGGTAAACGAGCGAGGGGCTGGGTGGGTGTGTTGGTAAATGAGCGAGGGGCTTGGCGGGTGGGTGGGTAAATGAGCCAGGGGCTGGGCGGGTGGGTGGGTAAATGAGCGAGGGGCTGGGCGGGTGGGTGAGTAAATGAGCGAGTGGCTGGGTGGTTGTTGGGGTAAATGAGCGAGGGCCTGGGTAGTTGACTGTGTAAATGAGCGAGGGGCTTGGTGGGTGGGTGGGTAAATGAGCGAGGGGCTGGGTGGGTGGGTGGGTAAATGAGCGAGGGGCTGGGTGGGTGGGTGGGTAAATGACCGACGGGCTGGGTGGGTGGGTGGGTAAATGAGCGACGGGCTGGGTGGGTGTGTGGATAAATGAGCGAGGAGCTAGGTGGGTGGGTGGGTAAATGACCGAGGGGCTTGGTGGGTGAGTGGGTAAATGAGCGTGGGTCTGGGTGGGAGGCTGTGTAAATGAGCGAGGGGCTGGGTGGGTGACTGGGTAAATGAGCGTGGTGCTGGGTGGGTGGGTCGGTGAGTGGTTTAATGAGCGAGATGCTGGGTGGGAGGGTGGGTAAATAAGCGAGGGTCTGGGTGGGTGGATGGGTAATTGAGCGAGGGTTTGGATGAGTGGGCTGGTGGGTAAATGTGCGAGGGGCTGGGTGGGTGTTTGGGTGTGTAAAAGAGTGAGGGGCTGGATGGGATTGAGGGTCGGTAAATGAGCTAGGTGCTGGGTGGGAGGGTTAATATATTAGCGAGGGGCTGGTTGGTTGGGTAAATGAGCGAGGGTTTGGTGGGTGGGAGGGTAAATGAGCGAGGGGCTGGGTGGGTGGGTGCGTAAATGAGGGAGTGGCTGGTTGTGTGCGTGGGTGGTTGGGTAAATGAACGAGGGGCTGGGTGGGCGGGTGGGTGGGTAAATGTGCGAGGGGCTGGGTGGGTTGGTGAATACATGAGCGATGGGCTGGGTGGGTGGGTGGATAAATGAGCGAGGAGCTGGGTGGGTGGGTGGGTAAATGACCGAGGGGCTTGGTGGGTGAGTGGGTAAATGAGCGTGGGTCTGGGTGGGAGGGTGTGTAAATGAGCGAGGGACTGGTGGAATGACTGGGTAAATGAGCGTGGGGCTGGATGGGTGTGTGGGTAAATGAGCGAGGGGCTGGGTGGGTAAATGAGCGAGGGGCTGTGTGGGTGGGTGGGTAAATGAGCGAGGGGCTGGGTGGGTGGGTGGGTAAATGAGCGAGGGGCTCGGTGTGTGGGTGGGTAAATGAGTGAGGGGCTGGGTGGGTGGGTAAATTAGAGAGGGGCTGGGTGAGTGGGTGGGCAAATGAGAGAGGGGCTGGGTGGGTGGGTGGGTAAATGAGAGAGGGGAATGGTGGGTGGGTGGGTAAATGAGCGAGGGGCTGGTTGGGAGGGTGTGTAAATGAGCGAGGGGCGGGGTGGGTGGTTGGATAAATGAGCGAGGGGCTGGGTGGGTGAGTGGGTAAATGAGTGAGTTCCTGGGTGGTTGACTGGGTAAATGAGCGAGGGGCTGGGTGGGTGGGTGGGTAAATGAGCGAGGGGCTGGGTGGGTGGGTGGGTAAATGACCGAGGAGCTGGGTGGGTAGGTGGGTAAATGAGCGAGGGGATGGGTGGGTGTGTGGGTAAATGAGGGAGTGGCTGGTTGTGTGCGTGGGTGGTTGGGTAAATGAGCGAGGGGCTGGGTGGGCGGGTGGGTGGGTAAATGTGCGAGGGGCTGGGTGGTTGTTGGGGTAAATGAGCGAGGGCCTGGGTGGTTGACTGTGTAAATGAGCGAGGGGCTGGGTGGGTGGGTGGGTAAATGAGCGAGGGGCTGGGTGGGTGGGTGGGTAAATGAGCGAGGGGCTGGGTGGGTGGGTGGATAAATGAGCGAGGGGCTGGGTGGGTGGGTGGGTAAATGAGCGATGGGCTGGGTGGGTGGTTGGATAAATGAGCGAGGAGCTAGGTGGGTGGGTGGGTAAATGACCGAGGGGCTTGGTGGGTGAGTGGTTAAATGACCGTTGGTCTGGGTGGGAGGCTGTGTAAATGAGCGAGGGGCTGGGTGGGTGACTGGGTAAATGAGCGTGGGGCTTGGTGGGTGGGTCGGTGAGTGGTTTAATGAGCGAGATGCTGGGTGGGAGGGTGGGTAAATAAGCGAGGGTCTGGGTGGGAGAATGGGTAATTGAGCGAGGTTTTGGATGAGTGGGCTGGTGGGTAAATGTGCGAGGGGCTGGGTGGGTGTTTGGTGTGTGTAAATGAGTGAGGGGCTGGATGGGTAGGAGGGTCGGTAAATGAGCTAGGTGCTGGGTGCGAGGGTTAATAAATTAGCGCGGGGCTGGTTGGTTGGGTAAATGAGCGAGGGGCTGGTTGGGTGGTTGGGTAAATGAGCGAGGGGCTGGGTGGGTGGTTGGGTAAATGAGCGAGGGGCTGGGTGGGTGGGTTGGTAAATGAGCGAGGGGCTGGCTGGGTGGGTGGGAAAATGAACGATGGGCTTGGTGGATGGCTGGGTAAATGAGCGAGGGGCTGGGTCTGTGGGAGGGTAAATGAGCGAGGGGCTGGGTGGGTGGGAGGGTAAATGAGCGAGGGGCTGGGTGGGTGGGAGGGTAAATGAGCGAGGGGCTGGGTGGGTGGGAGGGTAAATGAGCGAGGGGCTGGGTGGGAGGGTGGGTAAATGAGCGAGGGGCTGGGTGGGAGGGTGGGTAAATGAACGAGGGGCTGGGAGGGTGGGTGGGTGGGTAAATGAGCGAGGGGCTGGGTGGGTGGGAGGGTAAATGAGCGAGGGGCTGGATGGATGGGTGGGTAAATGAGCGAGGGGCTGGATGGGTGGGTGGGTAAATGAGCGAGGGGCTGGGTGGGTGGGTTGGTAAATGAGCGAGAGGCTGGTTGGGTGGGTGGGTAAATGAGCGAGGGTTTGGTGGGTGGGTGGGTAAATGAGCGAGGGGCTGGGTGGAGTGGTGGGTAAATGAGCGAGGGGCTGGGTGGGTGGGAGGGTAAATGAGCAAGGGGCTTTGTGGGAGGGGGGGTAGTTAAATGAGCTAGGTGTTGGGTGGTTGGTTGAGTAAATGACCGAGGGGCTGGGTGGGTGGGCAAATGAGCGAGGTTCTGGGAGGGTGGGTGTGTAAAAGTGCCATGGGCTGGGTGGGTGGGTGGGTAAATGATCGATGGGCTGCGTGGGTGGGTGGGTAAATGAGCGAGGGGCAGGGTGGGTGGGTGGGTAAAGAGCGAGGGGCTGGGTGGTCGGTGGGTAAATGAGCGAGGGGCTGGGTGGGAGTGTGGGTAAATGAGCGAGGGGCTGGGTGGGTGGGTGGGGAAATGAGCCAGGGGCTGGGTGGGTGGGTGGGGAAATGAGCGAGGGGCTGGGCGGGTGGGTAAATGAGCGAGGGGCTGGTTGGATGGGTAGTTGAAAGAGCGAGGGGCTGGTTGGGTGCGTGGGAAAATATCCGAGGGGCTGGGTGGGTGGCCGTGTAAATGAGCGAGGGGCTGGGTGAGTGAGTGGGTAAATGAGCGAGGAGCTGGGTAGGTAGGTGGGTAAATGAGAGAGGGGCTGGGTGGGTGGGTGGGTAAATGAGGGAGGGGCTGGGTGGGCGGGTGGGTGGGTAAATGTGCGAGGGGCTGGGTGGGTGGTTGGGTAAATGAGCGAGGGGCTGGAAGGGTGGGTGAGTAAATGAGTGAGGGGTTGGTTGGGTGGGTGGGTAAATGAGCGAGGGGATGGGTGGTTGGGTCGTTGGGTGGGTTAATGTGCGAGATGCTGGGTGTGAGGGTTTGAATTTGAGCGAGGGGCTGGGTGGGTGGATGGCTAAATGAGCGAGGGCCTGGGTGTGTGGGTGGGTGTGTTAATGAGCGAGGGGCTGGGTGGGTGGGTTGGTGTGTAAATGTGTAAGGGGCTGTGTAGTTGGGAAGGTAGGAAAATGAGGTAGGTGCTGGGTGGGTGGGTAAATGAGCGAGGCGCTGGGTGGGTGGGTGGGTGAATGGGTGAATGGCTGGGTGGGTGGCTGGGTAAATGAGCGATGGGCGAGGTTGCTGGGTGGGTAAATGAGCGAGTCGCTGGGCGGGTGTGTGGGTATTTGAGCGAGGGGCTTTGCTGTTGGGTGGGTAAACGAGCGAGGGTCTGGGTGAGTGGTAGGGTAAATGAGCAAGGGGCTGGGCGTGTGGTTGGGTCAATGAGTGAGGGGTTGGTTGGGTGGGTGTGTAAATGAGCGAGGGGCTGGGAGGGTGGTTGCGTGGGTAAATAAGCGACGGTCTAAGTGGGTGGGTGAGCATATGAGCGAGGGGCTGGGTGGGTGGGTAAATGAGCGAGGCGCTGGGTGGGTGGGTGGGTGAATGGGCGATTGGCTGGGTGGGTGGCTGGGTAAATGAGCGATGGGCGAGGTTGCTGGGTGGGTAAATGAGCGAGTCGCTGGGCGGGTGTGTGGGTATTTGAGCGAGGGGCTTTGCTGTTGGGTGGGTAAACGAGCGAGGGTCTGGGTGGGTGGTTGGGTAAATGAGCGAGGGGCTGGGCGGGTGGGTGGGTCAATGAGTGAGGGGTTGGTTGGGTGGGTGGGTAAATGAGCGAGGGGATGGGTGGTTGGGTCGTTGGGTGGGTTAATGTGCGAGATGCTGGGTGTGAGGGTGGGAATTTGAGCGAGGGGCTGGGTGGGTGGATGGCTAAATGAGCGAGGGCCTGGGTGTGTGGGTGGGTGGGTATATGAGCGAGGAGCTGGGTGGGTGGGTTGTTTTGTAAATGTGTAAGGGGCTGGGTGGTTGGGAGGGTAGGAAAATGAGCTAGGTGCTGGGTGGGTGTGTAAATGTGCGAGGGGCTGGGTGGGTGGGTGAGTAAATGAGCGAGGGGCTGGGTGGGTGGGTGGGTAAATGAGCGAGGGGCTGGGTGGGTGGGTGGGAAATGAGCGAGGGGCTGGGTGGATGGGTGGGTAAATGAGCGAGCGGCTGGGTGGGTGTGTAGGTAAATGAGCGAGGGGCTGGGTGGGTGGGTGGGTAAATGAGCGAGGGGCTGGGTGGGTGGGTGGGTAAATGAACGAGGGGCTGGGTGAGTGGGGGGGTAAATGAGGGAGGGTCTGGGTGGGTGGGTGGGTAAATGAGGGAGGGGCTGGGTGGGTGGGTGGGTAAACGAGCGAGGGGCTGGGTGGGTGGGTTGGAAAACGAGCGAGGGGCCTGGTGGATGGGTGGGTAAACGAGCGAGGGGCTGGGTGGGTGACTGGGTAAATGAGCGTGGGGCTGGGTGGGTGGGTCGGTGAGTGGTTTAATGAGCGAGATGCTGGGTGGGAGGGTGGGTAAATAAGCGAGGGTCTGGGTGGGTGGATGGGTAATTGAGCGAGGGTTTGGATGAGTGGGCTGGTGGGTAAATGTGCGAGGGGCTGGGTGGGTGTTTGGGTGTGTAAAAGAGTGAGGGGCTGGATGGGTGTGAGGGTCGGTAAATGAGCTAGGTGCTGGGTGGGAGGGTTAATAAATTAGCGAGGGGCTGGTTGGTTGGGTAAATGAGCGAGGGTTTGGTGGGTGGGAGGGTAAATGAGCGAGAGGCTGGGTGGGTGGGTGGGTAAATGAGGGAGTGGCTGGTTGTGTGCGTGGGTGGTTGGGTAAATGAACGAGGGGCTGGGTGGGCGGGTGGGTGAGTAAATGTGCGAGGGGCTGGGTGGGTTGGTGAATACATGAGCGATGGGCTGGGTGGGTGGGGTGATAAATGAGCGAGGAGCTGGGTGGGGCTGGGTGGGTAAATGACCGAAGGGCTTGGTGGGTGAGTGGGTAAATGAGCGTGGGTCTGGGTGGGAGGGTATGTAAATGAGCGAGGGACTGGGTGAATGACTGGGTAAATGAGCGTGGGGCTGGATGGGTGTGTGGGTAAATGAGCGAGGGGCTGGTTGGGTAAATGAGCGAGGGGCTGTGTGGGTGGGTGGGTAAATGACGAGGGGCTGGGTGGGTGGGTGGGTAAATGAGCGAGGGGCTCGGTGGGTGGGTATGTAAATGAGCGAGGGGCTGGGTGGGTGGGTGGGTAAATTAGAGAGGGGCTGGGTGAGTGGGTGGGCAAATGAGAAAGGGGCTGGGTGGGTGGGTGGGTAAATGAGAGAGGGGAATGGTGGGTGGGTGGGTAAATGAGCGAGGGGCTGGTTGGGAGGGTGTGTAAATGAGCGAGGGGCGGGGTGGGTGGTAGGATAAATGAGCGAGGGGCTGGGTGGGTGAGTGGGTAAATGAGTGAGTTCCTGGGTGGTTGACTGGGTAAATGAGCGAGGGGCTGGGTGGGTGGGTGGGTAAATGAGCGAGGGGCTGGGTGGGTGGGTGGGTAAATGAGCGAGGGGCTGGGTGGGAGGGTGGGTAAATGAGCGAGGGGCTGGGTGGGTAGGTGGGTAAATGAGCGAGGGGCTGGGTGGGTGTGTGGGTAAATGAGGGAGTGGCTGGTTGTGTGCGTGGGTGGTTGGGTAAATGAGCGAGGGGCTGGGTGGGCGGGTGGGTGGGTAAATGTGCGAGGGGCTGGGTGGTTGTTGGGGTAAATGAGCGAGGGCCTGGGTGGTTGACTGTGTAAATGAGCGAGGGGCTGGGTGGGTGGGTGGGTAAATGAGCGAGGGGCTGGGTGGGTGGGTGGGTAAATGAGCGAGGGGCTGGGTGGGTGGGTGGGTAAATGAGCGAGGGGCTGGGTGGGTGGGTGGGTAAATGAGCGAGGGGCTGGGTGGGTGGGTGGGTAAATGAGCGATGGGCTGGGTGGGTGGGTGGATAAATGAGCGAGGAGCTAGGTGGGTGGGTGGGTAAATGACCGAGGGGCTTGGTGCGTGAGTGGTTAAATGACAGTTGGTCTGGGTGGGAGGCTGTGTAAATGAGCGAGGGGCTGGGTGGGTGACTGGGTAAATGAGCGTGGGCTGGGTGGGTGGGTCGGTGAGTGGTTTAATGAGCGAGATGCTGGGTGGGAGGGTGGGTAAATAAGCGAGGGTCTGGGTGGGAGAATGGGTAATTGAGCGAGGTTTTGGATGAGTGGGCTGGTGGGTAAATGTGCGAGGGGCTGGGTGGGTGTTTGGTGTGTGTAAATGAGTGAGGGGCTGGATGGGTAGGAGGGTCGGTAAATGAGCTAGGTGCTGGGTGCGAGGGTTAATAAATTAGCGAGGGGCTGGTTGGTTGGGTAAATGAGCGAGGGGCTGGTTGGGTGGTTGGGTAAATGAGCGAGGGGCTGGGTGGGTGGGTTGGTAAATGAGCGAGGGGCTGGCTGGGTGGGTGGGAAAATGAACGATGGGCTTGGTGGATGGCTGGGTAAATGAGCGAGGGGCTGGGTCTGTGGGAGGGTAAATGAGCGAGGGGCTGGGTGGGTGGGAGGGTAAATGAGCGAGGGGCTGGGTGGGTGGGAGGGTAAATGAGCGAGGGGCTGGGTGGGTGGGAGGGTAAATGAGCGAGGGGCTGGGTGGGAGGGTGGGTAAATGAACGAGGGGCTGGGTGGGTGTGTGGGTAAATGAGCGAGGAGCTGGGTGGGTGGGAGGGTAAATGAGCGAGGGGCTGGATGGATGGGTGGGTAAATGAGCGAGGGGCTGCGTGGGAGGGTCGGTGGGTAAATGAGCGAGGGGCTGGGTGGGTGGGTGGGTAAATGAGCGAGGGGCTGGGTGGGTGGGTTGGTAAATGAGCGAGAGGCTGGTTGGGTGGGTGGGTAAATGAGCGAGGGTTTGGTGGGTGGGTGGGTAAATGAGCGAGGGGCTGGGTCGAGTGGTGGGTAAATGAGCGAGGGGCTGTGTGGGTGGGAGGGTAAATGAGCGAGGGGCTTTGTGGGAGGGGGGGTAGTTAAATGAGCTAGGTGCTGGGTGGTTGGTTGAGTAAATGACCGAGGGGCTGGGTGGGTGGGCAAATGAGCGAGGGTCTGGGAGGGTGGGTGTGTAAAAGTGCCATGGGCTGGGTGGGTGGGTGGGTAAATGATCGATGGGCTGCGTGGGTGGGTGGTTAAATGAGCGAGGGGCAGGGTGGGTGGGTGGGTAAAGAGCGAGGGGCTGGGTGGTCGGTGGGTATATGAGCGAGGGGCTGGGTGGGAGTGTGGGTAAATGAGCGAGGGGCTGGGTGGGTGGGTGGGGAAATGAGCCAGGGGCTGGGTGGGTGGGTGGGGAAATGAGCGAGGGGCTGGGCGGGTGGGTAAATGAGCGAGGGGCTGGTTGGATGGGTAGTTGAAAGAGCGAGGGGCTGGTTGGGTGCGTGGGAAAATGTCCGAGGGTCAGGGTGGGTGGCCGTGTAAATGAGCGAGGGGCTGGGTGAGTGAGTGGGTAAATGAGCGAGGAGCTGGGTAGGTAGGTGGGTAAGTGAGAGAGGGGCTGGGTGGGTGGGTGGGTAAATGAGGGAGGGGCTGGGTGGGCGGGTGGGTGGGTAAATGTGCGAGGGGCTGGGTGGGTGGTTGGGTAAATGAGCGAGGGGCTGGAAGGGTGGGTGGGTCAATGAGTGAGGGGTTGGTTGGGTGGGTGGGTAAATGAGCGAGGGGATGGGTGGTTGGGTCGTTGGGTGGGTTAATGTGCGAGATGCTGGGTGCGAGGGTGGGAATTTGAGCGAGTGGCTGGGTGGGTGGATGGCTAAATGAGCGAGGGCCTGGGTGTGTGGGTGGGTGGGTTAATGAGGTAGGTGCTGGGTGGGTGGGTAAATGTGCGAGGGGCTGGGTGGATGGGTGAGTAAAAGAGCGAGGGGCTTGGTGGGTGGGTGGTCAAATGAGCGAGGGGCTCGGTGGGTGGGTGGGTAAATGAGCGAGGGGCTGGGTGGGTGGGTGGGTAAATGAGACAGGGGATGGGTGGGTGGGTGGGTAAATGAGAGAGGGGCTGGGTGGGTGGGTGCGTAAATGAGAGAGGAGAATGGTGGGTGGGTGGGTAAATGAGCAAGGGGCTGGGTGGGTGGTTGGATAAATGAGAGAGGGGCTGGGTGGTTGAGTGGGTAAATAAGCGAGGGCCTGGGTGGTTGACTGGGTAAATGAGCGAGGGGCTGGGAGGGTGGGTGGGTAAATGAGCGAGGGGCTGGGTGGGTACGTGGGTAAATGAGCGAGGAGCTGGGTGGGTAGGTGGGTAAATGAGCGAGGGGCTGGGTGGGTGGGTGGGTAAATGAGGGAGTGGCTGGTTGTGTGCGTGAGTGGTTGGGGAAATGAGCGAGGGGCTAGGTGGGTTGGTGAATACATGAGCGATGGGCCGGGTGGGTGGGTGGATAAATGAGCGAGGAGCTGGGTGGGTGGGTGGGTAAATGAGCGAGGGGCTTGGTGGGTGAGTGGGTAAATGAACGAGGGGCTGGGTGGGAGGGTGTGTAAATGAGCGAGGGGCTGCGTGGATGACTGGGTAAATGAGCGTGGGGCTGGGTGGGTGGGTCGGTGAGTGGTTTAATGAGCGAGATGCTGGGTGGGAGGGTGGGTAAATAAGCGAGGGTCTGGCTGGGTGGATGGGTAATTGAGCGAGGGTTTGGATGAGTGGGTGGGTGGGTAAATGTGCGAGGGGCTGGGTGGGTGTTTGGGTGTGTAAATGAGTGAGGGGCTGGATGGGTGGGAGGGTAGGTAAATGAGCTAGGTGCTGGGTGGGAGGGTTAATAAATTAGCGAGGGGCTGGTTGGTTGGGTAAATGAGCGAGGGGCTGGTTGGGTGGGTGGGTAAATGAGCGAGGGGCTGGTTGGGTGGGTTGGTAAATGAGCGAGGGGCTGGGTGGGTGTGGTGGGAAAATGAACGATGGGCTTGGTGGATGGCTGGGTAAATGAGCGAGGGGCTGGGTGGGTGGGAGAGTAAATGAGCGAGGGGCTGGGTGGGAGAGAGGGTAAGTGAGCGAGGGGCTGGGTGGGTGGGAGGGTAAATGAGCGAGGGGCTGGGTGGGAGGGTGGGTAAATGAGCGAGGGGCTGGGTGGGAGGGTGGGTAAATGAGCGAGGGGCTGGGTGGGTGGGTGGGTAAATGAGCGAGGGGCTGGGTGGGTGGGTGGGTAAATGAGCGAGGGGCTGGGTGGGTGGGTGGGTAAATGAGCGAGGGGAGTGTGGGTGGGTGGGTAAATGAGCGAGGGGCTGGGTGGGTGGGTGGGTAAACGAGCGAGCGGCTGGATGGGTGGGTGGGTAAATGAGCGAGGGGCTGCGTGGGAGGGTCGGTGGGTAAATAAGCGAGGGGCTGGGTGGGTGGGTGGGTAAATGAGCGAGGGGCTGGGTGGGTGGGTGGGTAAATGAGCGAGGGGCTGGCAGGGTGGGTTGGTAAATGAGCGAGAGGCTGGTTGGGTGGGTGGGTAAATGAGCGAGCGTTTGGTGGGTGGGTGGGTAAATGAGTGAGGGGCTGGGTGGAGGGGTGGGTAAATGAGCGAGGGGCTGGGTGGGTGGGAGGGTAAATGAGCGAGGGGCTTTGTGGGTGGGGGGTAGTTAAATGAGCTAGGTGCTGGGTAGTTGGTTGAGTAAATGAGCGAGGGGCTGGGTGGGTGGGCAAATGAGCGAGGGTCTGGGAGGGTGGGTGTGTAAAAGTGCGAAGGGCTGGGTGGGTGTGTGGGTAAATGACCGATGGGCTGCGTGGGTGGGTGGGTAAATGAGCGAGGGGCTGGGTGGGTTGGTGGGTAAAGAGCGAGGGGCTGGGTGGGTCGGTGGGTAAATGAGCGAGGGACTGGGTGGGAGTGTGGGTAAATGAGCGAGCGGCTGGGTGGGTGGGTGGGAAAATGAACGATGGGCATGGTGGATGGCTGGGTAAATGAGCGAGGGGCTGGGTCGGTGGGAGGGTAAATGAGCGAAGGGCTGGGTGGGTGGGAGGGTAAATGATCGAGGGGCTGGGTGGGTGGGAGGGTAAATGAGCGAGGGGCTGGGTGGGTGGGTGGGTAAATGAGCGAGGGGCTGGGTGGGAGGGTGGGTAAATGAGCGAGGGGCTGGGTGAGTGGGTGGGTAAATGAGCGAGGGGCTGGGTGGGTGGGAGGGTAAATGAGCGAGGGGCTGGATGGATGGGTGGGTAAATGAGCGAGGGGCTGCGTGTGAGGGTCGGTGGGTAAATGAGCGAGGGGCTGGGAGGGTGGGTGGGTAAATGAGCGAGGGGCTGGGTGGGTGGGTTGGTAAATGAGCGAGAGGCTGTTTGGGTGGGTGGGTAAATGAGCGAGGGTTTGGTGGGTGGGTGGGTAAATGAGCGAGGGGCTGGGTGGAGTGGTGGGTAAATGAGCGAGGGGCTGGGTGGGTGGGAGGGTAAATGAGCGAGGGGCTTTGTGGGTGGGGGGGTAGTTATATGAGCTAGGTGCTGGGTTGTTGGTTGAGTAAATGAGCGAGGGGCTGGGTGGGTGGGCAAATGAGCGAGGGTCTGGGAGGGTGTGTGTGTAAAAGTGCCATGGGCTGGGTGGGTGGTTGGGTAAATGAGCGATGGGCTGCGTGGGTGAGTGGGTAAAGAGCGAGGGGCTGGGTGGGTCGGTGGGTAAATGAGCGAGGGGCTGGGTGGGAATGTGGGTAAATGAGCGAAGGGCTGGGTGGGTGGGTGGGGAAATGAGCGAGGGGCTGGCCGGGTGGGTAAATGAGCGAGGGGCTGGTTGGGTGGGTAGTTGAAAGAGCGAGGGGCTGGTTGGGTGCATGGGAAAATGTCCGAGGGGCTGGGTGGGTGGGCGTGTAAATGAGCGAGGGTCTGCGTGAGTGAGTGGGTAAATGAGCGAGGAGCTGGGTAGGTAGGTGGGTAAATGAGAGAGCGGCTGGGTGGGTGGGTGGGTAAATGAGGGAGGGGCTGGGTGGGCGGGTGGGTGGGTAAATGTGCGAGGGGCTAGGTGGGTGGTTGGGTAAATGAGCGAGGGGCTGAAGGGTGGGTGGGTCAATGAGTGAGGGGTTGGTTGGGTGGGTGGGTAAATGAGTGAGGGGATGGGTGGTTGGGTCGTTGGGTGGGTTAATGTGCGAGATGCTGGGTGTGAGGGTGGGAATTTAAGCGAGGGGCTGGGTGGGTGGATGGCTAAATGAGCGAGGGCCTGGGTGGGTAGGTTGGTGTGTAAATGTGTAAGGGGCTGTGTGGTTGGGAGGGTAGGAAAATGAGCTAGGTGCTGGGTGGGTGGGTAAATGTGCGAGGGGCTGGGTGGGTGGGTGAGTAAATGAGCGAGGGGCTTGGTGGGTGGGTGGGTAAATGAGCGAGGGGCTCGGTGGGTGGGTGGATAAATGAGCGAGGGGCTGGGTGCTTGAGTGGGTAAATGAGCGAGGGCCTGGGTGGTTGACTGGGTAAATGAGCGAGGGGCTGGGTGGCTGGGTGTGTAAATGAGCGAGGGGCTGGGTGGGTGGGTGGGTAAATGAGCGAGGGGCTGGGTGGGTGGGTGGGTAAATGAGCGAGGGGCTGGGTGGGTGGGTAGGGAAATGAGCGAGGGGCTGGGTGGGTGGGTGGGTAAATGAGCGAGGAGCTCGGTGGGTAGGTGGGTAAATGAGCGAGGGGCTGGGTGGCTGGGTGGGTAAATGAGGGAGTGGCTGGTTGTGTGCGTGGGTGGTTGGGTAAATGAGCGAGGGGCTGGGTGGTTGGTTGGGTGGGTAAATGTGCGAGGGGCTGGGTGGGTTGGTGAATACATGAGCGATGGGCTGGGTGGGTGGGTGGATAAAGGAGCGAGGAGCTGGGTAGGTAGGTGGGTAAGTGAGAGAGGGGCTGGGTGGGTGGGTGGGTAAATGAGGGAGGGGCTGGGTGGGCGGGTGGGTGGGTAAATGTGCGAGGGGCTGGGTGGGTGGTTGGGTAAATGAGCGAGGGGCTGGAAGGGTGGGTGGGTCAATGAGTGAGGGGTTGGTTGGGTGGGTGGGTAAATGAGCGAGGGGATGGGTGGTTGGGTCGTTGGGTGGGTTAATGTGCGAGATGCTGGGTGTGAGGGTGGGAATTTGAGCGAGGGGCTGGGTGGGTGGATGGCTAAATGAGCGAGGGCCTGGGTGTGTGGGTGGGTGGGTTAATGAGGTAGGTGCTGGGTGGGTGGGTAAATGTGCGAGGGGCTGGGTGGATGGGTGAGTAAAAGAGCGAGGGGCTTGGTGGGTGGGTGGTCAAATGAGCGAGGGGCTCGGTGGGTGGGTGGGTAAATGAGCGAGGGGCTGGGTGGGTGGGTGGGTAAATGAGACAGGGGATGGGTGGGTGGGTGGGTAAATGAGAGAGGGGCTGGGTGGGTGGGTGCGTAAATGAGAGAGGAGAATGGTGGGTGGGTGGGTAAATGAGCAAGGGGCTGGGTGGGTGGTTGGATAAATGAGAGAGGGGCTGGGTGGTTGAGTGGGTAAATAAGCGAGGGCCTGGGTGGTTGACTGGGTAAATGAGCGAGGGGCTGGGAGGGTGGGTGGGTAAATGAGCGAGGGGCTGGGTGGGTACGTGGGTAAATGAGCGAGGAGCTGGGTGGGTAGGTGGGTAAATGAGCGAGGGGCTGGGTGGGTGGGTGGGTAAATGAGGGAGTGGCTGGTTGTGTGCGTGAGTGGTTGGGGAAATGAGCGAGGGGCTAGGTGGGTTGGTGAATACATGAGCGATGGGCCGGGTGGGTGGGTGGATAAATGAGCGAGGAGCTGGGTGGGTGGGTGGGTAAATGAGCGAGGGGCTTGGTGGGTGAGTGGGTAAATGAACGAGGGGCTGGGTGGGAGGGTGTGTAAATGAGCGAGGGGCTGCGTGGATGACTGGGTAAATGAGCGTGGGGCTGGGTGGGTGGGTCGGTGAGTGGTTTAATGAGCGAGATGCTGGGTGGGAGGGTGGGTAAATAAGCGAGGGTCTGGCTGGGTGGATGGGTAATTGAGCGAGGGTTTGGATGAGTGGGTGGGTGGGTAAATGTGCGAGGGGCTGGGTGGGTGTTTGGGTGTGTAAATGAGTGAGGGGCTGGATGGGTGGGAGGGTAGGTAAATGAGCTAGGTGCTGGGTGGGAGGGTTAATAAATTAGCGAGGGGCTGGTTGGTTGGGTAAATGAGCGAGGGGCTGGTTGGGTGGGTGGGTAAATGAGCGAGGGTCTGGTTGGGTGGGTTGGTAAATGAGCGAGGGGCTGGGTGGGTGTGGTGGGAAAATGAACGATGGGCTTGGTGGATGGCTGGGTAAATGAGCGAGGGGCTGGGTGGGTGGGAGAGTAAATGAGCGAGGGGCTGGGTGGGAGGGAGGGTAAGTGAGCGAGGGGCTGGGTGGGTGGGAGGGTAAATGAGCGAGGGGCTGGGTGGGAGGGTGGGTAAATGAGCGAGGGGCTGGGTGGGAGGGTGGGTAAATGAGCGAGGGGCTGGGTGGGTGGGTGGGTAAATGAGCGAGGGGCTGGGTGGGTGGGTGGGTAAATGAGCGAGGGGCTGGGTGGGTGGGTGGGTAAATGAGCGAGGGGAGTGTGGGTGGGTGGGTAAATGAGCGAGGGGCTGGGTGGGTGGGTGGGTAAACGAGCGAGGGGCTGGATGGGTGGGTGGGTAAATGAGCGAGGGGCTGCGTGGGAGGGTCGGTGGGTAAATAAGCGAGGGGCTGGGTGGGTGGGTGGGTAAATGAGCGAGGGGCTGGGTGGGTGGGTGGGTAAATGAGCGAGGGGCTGGCAGGGTGGGTTGGTAAATGAGCGAGAGGCTGGTTGGGTGGGTGGGTAAATGAGCGAGCGTTTGGTGGGTGGGTGGGTAAATGAGTGAGGGGTTGGGTGGAGGGGTGGGTAAATGAGCGAGGGGCTGGGTGGGTGGGAGGGTAAATGAGCGAGGGGCTTTGTGGGTGGGGGGTAGATAAATGAGCTAGGTGCTGGGTAGTTGGTTGAGTAAATGAGCGAGGGGCTGGGTGGGTGGGCAAATGAGCGAGGGTCTGGGAGGGTGGGTGTGTAAAAGTGCGAAGGGCTGGGTGGGTGTGTGGGTAAATGACCGATGGGCTACGTGGGTGGGTGGGTAAATGAGCGAGGGGCTGGGTGGGTTGGTGGGTAAAGAGCGAGGGGCTGGGTGGTTCGGTGGGTAAATGAGCGAGGGACTGGGTGGGAGTGTGGGTAAATGAGCGAGCGGCTGGGTGGGTGGGTGGGAAAATGAACGATGGGCATGGTGGATGGCTGGGTAAATGAGCGAGGGGCTGGGTCGGTGGGAGGGTAAATGAGCGAAGGGCTGGGTGGGTGGGAGGGTAAATGATCGAGGGGCTGGGTGGGTGGGAGGGTAAATGAGCGAGGGGCTGGGTGGGTGGGTGGGTAAATGAGCGAGGGGCTGGGTGGGAGGGTGGGTAAATGAGCGAGGGGCTGGGTGGGAGGGTGGGTAAATGAGCGAGGGGCTGGGTGAGTGGGTGGGTAAATGAGCGAGGGGCTGGGTGGGTGGGAGGGTAAATGAGCGAGGGGCTGGATGGATGGGTGGGTAAATGAGCGAGGGGCTGCGTGTGAGGGTCGGTGGGTAAATGAGCGAGGGGCTGGGAGGGTGGGTGGGTAAATGAGCGAGGGGCGGGGTGGGTGGGTTGGTAAATGAGCGAGAGGCTGTTTGGGTGGGTGGGTAAAAGAGCGAGGGTTTGGTGGGTGGGTGGGTAAATGAGCGAGGGGCTGGGTGGAGTGGTGGGTAAATGAGCGAGGGGCTGGGTGGGTGGGAGGGTAAATGAGCGAGGGGCTTTGTGGGTGGGGGGGGTAGTTATATGAGCTAGGTGCTGGGTTGTTGGTTGAGTAAATGAGCGAGGGGCTGGGTGGGTGGGCAAATGAGCGAGGGTCTGGGAGGGTGTGTGTGTAAAAGTGCCATGGGCTGGGTGGGTGGTTGGGTAAATGAGCGATGGGCTGCGTGGGTGAGTGGGTAAAGAGCGAGGGGCTGGGTGGGTCGGTGGGTAAATGAGCGAGGGGCTGGGTGGGAATGTGGGTAAATGAGCGAGGGGCTGGGTGGGTGGGTGGGGAAATGAGCGAGGGGCTGGCCGGGTGGGTAAATGAGCGAGGGGCTGGTTGGGTGGGTAGTTGAAAGAGCGAGGGGCTGGTTGGGTGCATGGGAAAATGTCCGAGGGGCTGGGTGGGTGGGCGTGTAAATGAGCGAGGGTCTGCGTGAGTGAGTGGGTAAATGAGCGAGGAGCTGGGTAGGTAGGTGGGTAAATGAGAGAGCGGCTGGGTGGGTGGGTGGGTAAATGAGGGAGGGGCTGGGTGGGCGGGTGGGTGGGTAAATGTGCGAGGGGCTAGGTGGGTGGTTGGGTAAATGAGCGAGGGGCTGAAGGGTGGGTGGGTCAATGAGTGAGGGGTTGGTTGGGTGGGTGGGTAAATGAGTGAGGGGATGGGTGGTTGGGTCGTTGGGTGGGTTAATGTGCGAGATGCTGGGTGTGAGGGTGGGAATTTAAGCGAGGGGCTGGGTAGGTGGATGGCTAAATGAGCGAGGGCCTGGGTGGGTAGGTTGGTGTGTAAATGTGTAAGGGGCTGTGTGGTTGGGAGGGTAGGAAAATGAGCTAGGTGCTGGGTGGGTGGGTAAATGTGCGAGGGGCTGGGTGGGTGGGTGAGTAAATGAGCGAGGGGCTTGGTGGGTGGGTGGGTAAATGAGCGAGGGGCTCGGTGGGTGGGTGGATAAATGAGCGAGGGGCTGGGTGCTTGAGTGGGTAAATGAGCGAGGGCCTGGGTGGTTGACTGGGTAAATGAGCGAGGGGCTGGGTGGCTGGGTGTGTAAATGAGCGAGGGGCTGGGTGGGTGGGTGGGTAAATGAGCGAGGGGCTGGGTGGGTGGGTGGGTAAATGAGCGAGGGGCTGGGTGGGTGGGTAGGGAAATGAGCGAGGGGCTGGGTGGGTGGGTGGGTAAATGAGCGAGGAACTGGGTGGGTAGGTGGGTAAATGAGCGAGGGGCTGGGTGGCTGGGTGGGTAAATGAGGGAGTGGCTGGTTGTGTGCGTGGGTGGTTGGGTAAATGAGCGAGGGGCTGGGTGGTCGGTTGGGTGGGTAAATGTGCGAGGGGCTGGGTGGGTTGGTGAATACATGAGCGATGGGCTGGGTGGGTGGGTGGATAAAGGAGCGAGGAGCTGGGTAGGTAGGTGGGTAAGTGAGAGAGGGGCTGGGTGGGTGGGTGGGTAAATGAGGGAGGGGCTGGGTGGGCGGGTGGGTGGGTAAATGTGCGAGGGGCTGGGTGGGTGGTTGGGTAAATGAGCGAGGGGCTGGAAGGGTGGGTGGGTCAATGAGTGAGGGGTTGGTTGGGTGGGTGGGTAAATGAGCGAGGGGATGGGTGGTTGGGTCGTTGGGTGGGTTAATGTGCGAGATGCTGGGTGTGAGGGTGGGAATTTGAGCGAGGGGCTGGGTGGGTGGATGGCTAAATGAGCGAGGGCCTGGGTGTGTGGGTGGGTGGGTTAATGAGGGAGGGGCTGGGTGGGTGGGTTGGTGTGTAAATGTGTAAGGGGCTGTGTAGTTGGGAGGGTAGGAAAATGAGGTAGGTGCTGGGTGGGTGGGTAAATGTGCGAGGGGCTGGGTGGGTGGGTGAGTAAATGAGCGAGGGGCTTAGTGGGTGGGTGGTTAAATGAGCGAGGGGCTCGGTGGGTGGGTGGGTAAATGAGCGAGGGGCTGGGTGGGTGGGTGGGTAAATGAGAGAGGGGATGGGTGGGTGGGTGGGTAAATGAGAGAGGGGCTGGGTGGGTGGGTGCGTAAATGAGAGAGGGGAATGGTGGGTGGGTGGGTAAATGAGCGAGGGGCTGGGTGGGTGGTTGGATAAATGAGCGAGGGGCTGGGTGGTTGAGTGGGTAAATAAGCGAGGGCCTGGGTGGTTGACTGGGTAAATGAGCGAGGGGCTGGGAGGGTGGGTGGGTAAATGAGCGAGGGGCTGGGTGGGTGCGTGGGTAAATGAGCGAGGAGCTGGGTGGGTAGGTGGGTAAATGAGCGAGGGGCTGGGTGGGTAGGTGGGTAAATGAGGGAGTGGCTGGTTGTGTGCGTAGTGGTTGGGGAAATGAGCGAGGGGCTAGGTGGGTTGGTGAATACATGAGCGATGGGCCGGGTGGGTGGGTGGATAAATGAGCGAGGAGCTGGGTGGGTGGGTGGGTAAATGAGCGAGGGGCTTGGTGGGTGAGTGGGTAAATGAACGAGGGGCTGGGTGGGAGGGTGTGTAAATGAGCGAGGGGCTGCGTGGATGACTGGGTAAATGAGCGTGGGGCTGGGTGGGTGGGTCGGTGAGTGGTTTAATGAGCGAGATGCTGGGTGGGAGGGTGGGTAAATAAGCGAGGGTCTGGCTGGGTGGATGGGTAATTGAGCGAGGGTTTGGATGAGTGGGTGGGTGGGTAAATGTGCGAGGGGCTGGGTGGGTGTTTGGGTGTGTAAATGAGTGAGGGGCTGGATGGGTGGGAGGGTAGGTAAATGAGCTAGGTGCTGGGTGGGAGGGTTAATAAATTAGCGAGGGGCTGGTAGGTTGGGTAAATGAGCGAGGGGCTGGTTGGGTGGGTGGGTAAATGAGCGAGGGTCTGGTTGGGTGGGTTGGTAAATGAGCGAGGGGCTGGGTGGGTGTGGTGGGAAAATGAACGATGGGCTTGGTGGATGGCTGGGTAAATGAGCGAGGGGCTGGGTGGGTGGGAGAGTAAATGAGCGAGGGGCTGGGTGGGAGGGAGGGTAAATGAGCGAGGGGCTGGGTGGGAGGGTGGGTAAATGAGCGAGGGGCTGGGTGGGTCGTTGGGTAAATGAGCGAGGGGCTGGGTGGGTGGGTGGGTAAATGAGCGAGGGGCTGGGTGGGTGGGTGGGTAAATGAGCGAGGGGAGTGTGGGTGGGTGGGTAAATGAGCGAGGGGCTGGGTGGGTGGGTGGGTAAATGAGCGAGGGGCTGGATGGGTGGGTGGGTAAATGAGCGAGGGGCTGCGTGGGAGGGTCGGTGGGTAAATAAGCGAGGGGCTGGGTGGGTGGGTGGGTAAATGAGCGAGGGGCTGGGTGGGTGGGTGGGTAAATGAGCGAGGGGCTGGCAGGGTGGGTTGGTATATGAGCGAGAGGCTGGTTGGGTGGGTGGGTAAATGAGCGAGCGTTTGGTGGGTGGGTGGGTAAATGAGTGAGGGGCTGGGTGGAGGGGTGGGTAAATGAGCGAGGGGCTGGGTGGGTGGGAGGGTAAATGAGCGAGTGGCTTTGTGGGTGGGGGGTAGTTAAATGAGCTAGGTGCTGGGTAGTTGGTTGAGTAAATGAGCGAGGGGCTGGGTGGGTGGGCAAATGAGCGAGGGTCTGGGAGGGTGGATGTGTAAAAGTGCGAAGGGCTGGGTGGGTGTGTGGGTAAATGACCGATGGGCTGCGTGGGTGGGTGGGTAAATGATCGAGGGGCTGGGTGGGTTGGTGGGTAAAGAGCGAGGGGCTGGGTGGGTCGGTGGGTAAATGAGCGAGGGACTGGTTGGGAGTGTGGGTAAATGAGCGAGCGGCTGGGTGGGTGGGTGGGAAAATGAACGATGGGCATGGTGGATGGCTGGGTAAATGAGCGAGGGGCTGGGTCGGTGGGAGGGTAAATGAGCGAAGGACTGGGTGGGTGGGAGGGTAAATGAGCGAGGGGCTGGGTGGGTGGGAGGGTAAATGAGCGAGGGGCTGGGTGGGTGGGTGGGTAAATGAGCGAGGGGCTGGGTGGGAGGGTGGGTAAATGAGCGAGGGGCTGGGTGGGAGGGTGGGTAAATGAGCGAGGGGCTGGGTGAGTGGGTGGGTAAATGAGCGAGGGGCTGGGAGGGTGGGAGGGTAAATGAGCGAGGGGCTGGATGGATGGGTGGGTAAATGAGCGAGGGGCTGCGTGTGAGGGTCGGTGCGTAAATGAGCGAGGGGCTGGGAGGGTGGGTGGGTAAATGAGCGAGGGGCTGGGTGGGTGGGTTGGTAAATGAGCGAGAGGCTGTTTGGGTGGGTGGGTAAATGAGCGAGGGTTTGGTGGGTGGGTGGGTAAATGAGCGAGGGGCTGGGTGGAGTGGTGGGTAAATGAGCGAGGGGCTGGGTGGGTGGGAGGGTAAATGAGCGAGGGGCTGGGTGGGTGGGAGGTTAAATGAGCGAGGGGCTTTGTGGGTGGGGGTGTAGATATATGAGCTAGGTGCTGGGTTGTTGGTTGAGTAAATGAGCGAGGGGCTGGGTGGGTGGGCAAATGAGCGAGGGTCTGGGAGGGTGGGTGTGTAAAAGTGCCATGGGCTGGGTGGGTGGTTGGGTAAATGAGCGATGGGCTGCGTGGGTGAGTGGGTAAAGAGCGAGGGGCTGGGTGGGTCGTTGGGTAAATGAGCGGGGGGCTGGGTGGGAATGTGGGTAAATGAGCGAGGGGCTGGGTGGGTGGGTGGGGAAATGAGCGAGGGGCTGGCCGGGTGGGTAGTTGAAAGAGCGAGGGGCTGGTTGGGTGCATGGGAAAATGTCCGAGGGGCTGGGTGGGTGGGCGTGTAAATGAGCGAGGGTCTGCGTGAGTGAGTGGGTAAATGAGCGAGGAGCTGGGTAGGTAGGTGGGTAAATGAGAGAGGGGCTGGGTGGGTGGGTGGGTAAATGAGGGAGGGGCTGGGTGGGCGGGTGGGTGGGTAAATGTGCGAGGGGCTAGGTGGGTGGTTGGGTAAATGAGCGAGGGGCTGAAGGGTGGGTGGGTCAATGAGTGAGGGGTTGGTTGGGTGGGTGGGTAAATGAGTGAGGGGATGGGTGGTTGGGTCGTTGGGTGGGTTAATGTGCGAGATGCTGGGTGTGAGGGTGGGAATTTAAGCGAGGGGCTGGGTGGGTGGATGGCTAAATGAGCGAGGGCCTGGGTGGGTGGGTTGGTGTTTAAATGTGTAAGGGGCTGTGTGGTTGGGAGGGTAGGAAAATGAGCTAGGTGCTGGGTGGGTGGGTAAATGTGCGAGGGGCTGGGTGGGTGGGTGAGTAAATGAGCGAGGGGCTTGGTGGGTGGGTGGGTAAATGAGCGAGGGGCTCGGTGGGTGGGTGGATAAATGAGCGAGGGGCTGGGTGCTTGAGTGGGTAAATGAGCGAGGGCCTGGGTGGTTGACTGGGTAAATGAGCGAGGGGCTGGGTGGCTGGGTGTGTAAATGAGCGAGGGGCTGGGTGGGTGGGTAGGGAAATGAGCGAGGGGCTGGGTGGGTGGGTGGGTAAATGAGCGAGGAGCTGGGTGGGTAGGTGGGTAAATGAGCGAGGGGCTGGGTGGCTGGGTGGGTAAATGAGGGAGTGGCTGGTTGTGTGCGTGGGTGGTTGGGTAAATGAGCGAGGGGCTGGGTGGTCGGGTGGGTGGGTAAATGTGCGAGGGGCTGGGTGGGTTGGTGAATACATGAGCGATGGGCTGGGTGGGTGGGTGGATAAATGAGCGAGGAGCTGGGTAGGTAGGTGGGTAAGTGAGAGAGGGGCTGGGTGGGTGGGTGGGTAAATGAGGGAGGGGCTGGGTGGGCGGGTGGGTGGGTAAATGTGCGAGGGGCTGGGTGGGTGGTAGGGTAAATGAGCGAGGGGCTGGAAGGGTGGGTGGGTCAATGAGTGAGGGGTTGGTTGGGTGGGTGGGTAAATGAGCGAGGGGATGGGTGGTTGGGTCGTTGGGTGGGTTAATGTGCGAGATGCTGGGTGTGAGGGTGGGAATTTGAGCGAGGGGCTGGGTGGGTGGATGGCTAAATGAGCGAGGGCCTGGGTGTGTGGGTGGGTGGGTTAATGAGCGAGGGGCTGGGAGGGTGGGTTGGTGTGTAAATGTGTAAGGGGCTGTGTAGTTGGGAGGGTAGGAAAATGAGGTAGGTGCTGGGTGGGTGGGTAAATGTGCGAGGGGCTGGGTGGGTGGGTGAGTAAATGAGCGAGGGGCTTAGTGGGTGGGTGGTTAAATGAGCGAGGGGCTCGGTGGGTGGGTGGGTAAATGAGCGAGGGGCTGGGTGGGTGGGTGGGTAAATGAGAGAGGGGATGGGTGGGTGGGTGGGTAAATGAGAGAGGGGCTGGGTGGGTGGGTGCGTAAATGAGAGAGGGGAATGGTGGGTGGGTGGGTAAATGAGCGAGGGGCTGGGTGGGTGGTTGGATAAATGAGCGAGGGGCTGGGTGGTTGAGTGGGTAAATAAGCGAGGGCCTGGGTGGTTGACTGGGTAAATGAGCGAGGGGCTGGGAGGGTGGGTGGGTAAATGAGCGAGGGGCTGGGTGGGTGCGTGGGTAAATGAGCGAGGAGCTGGGTGGGTAGGTGGGTAAATGAGCGAGGGGCTGGGTGGGTGGGTGGGTAAATGAGGGAGTGGCTGGTTGTGTGCGTGAGTGGTTGGGGAAATGAGCGAGGGGCTAGGTGGGTTGGTGAATACATGAGCGATGGGCCGGGTGGGTGGGTGGATAAATGAGCGAGGAGCTGGGTGGGTGGGTGGGTAAATGAGCGAGGGGCTTGGTGGGTGAGTGGGTAAATGAACGAGGGGCTGGGTGGGAGGGTGTGTAAATGAGCGAGGGGCTGCGTGGATGACTGGGTAAATGAGCGTGGGGCTGGGTGGGTGGGTCGGTGAGTGGTTTAATGAGCGAGATGCTGGGTGGGAGGGTGGGTAAATAAGCGAGGGTCTGGCTGGGTGGATGGGTAATTGAGCGAGGGTTTGGATGAGTGGGTGGGTGGGTAAATGTGCGAGGGGCTATGTGGGTGTTTGGGTGTGTAAATGAGTGAGGCCTGGATGGGTGGGAGGGTAGGTAAAAGAGCTAGGTGCTGGGTGGGAGGGTTAATAAATTAGCGAGGGGTTGGTTGGTTGGGTAAATGAGCGAGGGGCTGGTTGGGTGGGTGGGTAAATGAGCGAGGGGCTGGTTGGGTGGGTGGGTAAATGAGCGAGGGGCTGGGTGGGTGTGGTGGGAAAATGAACGATGGGCTTGGTGGATGGCTGGGTAAATGAGCGAGGGGCTGGGTGGGTGGGAGAGTAAATGAGCGAGGGGCTGGGTGGGAGGGAGGGTAAGTGAGCGAGGGGCTGGGTGGGTAGGAGGGTAAATGAGCGAGGGGCTGGGTGGGAGGGTGGGTAAATGAGCGAGGGGCTGGGTGGGAGGGTGGGTAAATGAGCGAGGGGCTGGGTGGGTCGGTGGGTAAATGAGCGAGGGGCTGGGTGGGTGGGTGGGTAAATGAGCGAGGGGCTGGGTGGGTGGGTGGGTAAATGAGCGAGGGGAGTGTGGGTGGGTGGGTAAATGAGCGAGGGGCTGGGTGGGTGGGTGGGTAAATGAGCGAGGGGCTGGATGGGTGGGTGGGTAAATGAGCGAGGGGCTGCGTGGGAGGGTCGGTGGGTAAATAAGCGAGGGGCTGGGTGGGTGGGTGGGTAAATGAGCGATGGGCTGGGTGGGTGGGTGGGTAAATGAGCGAGGGGCTGGCAGGGTGGGTTGGTAAATGAGCGAGAGGCTGGTTGGGTGGGTGGGTAAATGAGCGAGCGTTTGGTGGGTGGGTGGGTAAATGAGTGAGGGGCTGGGTGGAGGGGTGGGTAAATGAGCGAGGGGCTGGGTGGGTGGGAGGGTAAATGAGCGAGGGGCTTTGTGGGTGGGGGGTAGTTAAATGAGCTAGGTGCTGGGTAGTTGGTTGAGTAAATGAGCGAGGGGCTGGGTGGGTGGGCAAATGAGCGAGGGTCTGGGAGGGTGGGTGTGTAAAAGTGCGAAGGGCTGGGTGGGTGTGTGGGTAAATGACCGATGGGCTGCGTGGGTGGGTGGGTAAATGAGCGAGGGGCTGGGTGGGTTGGTGGGTAAAGAGCGAGGGGCTGGGTGGGTCGGTGGGTAAATGAGCGAGGGACTGGGTGGGAGTGTGGGTAAATGAGCGAGCGGCTGGGTGGGTGGGTGGGAAAATGAACGATGGGCATGGTGGATGGCTGGGTAAATGAGCGAGGGGCTGGTTCGGTGGGAGGGTAAATGAGCGAAGGGCTGGGTGGGTGGGAGGGTAAATGAGCGAGGGGCTGGGTGGGTGGGAGGGTAAATGAGCGAGGGGCTGTGTGGGTGGGTGGGTAAATGAGCGAGGGGCTGGGTGGGAGGGTGGGTAAATGAGCGAGGGGCTGGGTGAGTGGGTGGGTAAATGAGCGAGGGGCTGGGTGGGTGGGAGGGTAAATGAGCGAGGGGCTGGGTGGGTGGGAGGGTAAATGAGCGAGGGGCTGGATGGATGGGTGGGTAAATGAGCGAGGGGCTGCGTGTGAGGGTCGGTGGGTAAATGAGCGAGGGGCTGGGAGGGTGGGTGGGTAAATGAGCGAGGGGCTGGGTGGGTGGGTTGGTAAATGAGCGAGAGGCTGTTTGGGTGGGTCGGTAAATGAGCGAGGGTTTGGTGGGTGGGTGGGTAAATGAGCGAGGGGCTGGGTGGAGTGGTGGGTAAATGAGCGAGGGGCTGGGTGGGTGGGAGGGCAAATGAGCGAGGGGCTTTGTGGGTGGGGCGGTAGTTATATGAGCTAGGTGCTGGGTTGTTGGTTGAGTAAATGAGCGAGGGGCTGGGTGGGTGGGCAAATGAGCGAGGGTCTGGGAGGGTGGGTGTGTAAAAGTGCCATGGGCTGGGTGGGTGGTTGGGTAAATGAGCGATGGGCTGCGTGGGTGAGTGGGTAAAGAGCGAGGGGCTGGGTGGGTCGGTGGGTAAATGAGCGAGGGGCTGGGTGGGAATGTGGGTAAATGAGCGAGGGGCTGGGTGGGTGGGTGGGGAAATGAGCGAGGGGCTGGCCGGGTGGGTAAATGAGCGAGGGGCTGGTTGGGTGGGTAGTTGAAAGAGCGAGGGGCTGGTTGGGTGCATGGGAAAACGTCCGAGGGGCTGGGTGGGTGGGCGTGTAAATGAGCGAGGGTCTGCGTGAGTGAGTGGGTAAATGAGCGAGGAGCTGGGTAGGTAGGTGGGTAAATGAGAGAGGGGCTGGGTGGGTGGGTGGGTAAATGAGGGAGGGGCTGGGTGGGCGGGTGGGTGGGTAAATGTGCGAGGGGCTAGGTGGGTGGTTGGGTAAATGAGCGAGGGGCTGAAGGGTGGGTGGGTCAATGAGTGAGGGGTTGGTTGGGTGGGTGGGTAAATGAGTGAGGGGATGGGTGGTTGGGTCGTTGGGTGGGTTAATGTGCGAGATGCTGGGTGTGAGGGTGGGAATTTAAACGAGGGGCTGGGTGGGTGGATGGCTAAATGAGCGAGGGCCTGGGTGGGTGGATTGGTGTGTAAATGTGTAAGGGGCTGTGTGTTTGGGAGGGTAGGAAAATGAGCTAGGTGCTGGGTGGCTGGGTAAATGTGCGAGGGGCTGGGTGGGTGGGTGAGTAAATGAGCGAGGGGCTTGGTGGGTGGGTGGGTAAATGAGCGAGGGGCTCGGTGGGTGGGTGGATAAATGAGCGAGGGGCTGGGTGCTTGAGTGGGTAAATGAGCGAGGGCCTGGGTGGTTGACTGGGTAAATGAGCGAGGGGCTGGGTGGCTGGGTGTGTAAATGAGCGAGGGGCTGGGTGGGTGGGTGGGTAAATGAGCGAGGGGCTGGGTGGGTGGGTGGGTAAATGAGCGAGGGGCTGGGTGGGTGGATAGGGAAATGAGCGAGGGGCTGGGAGGGTGGGTGAGTAAATGAACGATGGGCATGGTGGATGGCTGGGTAAATGAGCGAGGGGCTGGGTCGGTGGGAGGGTAAATGAGCGAAGGGCTGGGTGGGTGGGAGGGTAATTGAGCGAGGGGCTGGATGGGTGGGAGGGTAAATGAGCGAGGGGCTGGGTGGGTGGGTGGGTAAATGAGCGAGGGGCTGGGTGGGAGGGTGGGTAAATGAGCGAGGGGCTGGGTGAGTGGGTGGGTAAATGAGCGAGGGGCTGGGTGGGTGGGAGGGTAAATGAGCGAGGGGCTGGATGGATGGGTGGGTAAATGAGCGAGGGGCTGCGTGTGAGGGTCGGTGGGTAAATGAGCGAGGGGCTGGGAGGGTGGGTGGGTAAATGAGCGAGGGGCTGGTTGGGTGGGTTGGTAAATGAGCGAGAGGCTGTTTGGGTGGGTGGGTAAATGAGCGAGGGTTTGGTGGGTGGGTGGGTAAATGAGCGAGGGGCTGGGTGGAGTGGTGGGTAAATGAGCGAGGGGCTGGGTGGGTGGGAGGGTAAATGAGCGAGGGGCTTTGTTGGTGGGGGGGGTAGTTATATGAGCTAGGTGCTGGGTTGTTGGTTGAGTAAATGAGCGAGGGGCTGGGTGGGTGGGCAAATGAGCGAGGGTCTGGGAGGGTGGGTGTGTAAAAGTGCCATGGGCTGGGTGGGTGGTTGGGTAAATGAGCGATGGGCTGCGTGGGTGAGTGGGTAAAGAGCGAGGGGCTGGGTGGGTCGGTGGGTAAATGAGCGAGGGGCTGGGTGGGAATGTGGGTAAATGAGCGAGGGGCTGGGTGGGTGGGTGGGGAAATGAGCGAGGGGCTGGCCGGGTGGGTAAATGAGCGAGGGGCTGGTTGGGTGGGTAGTTGAAAGAGCGAGGGGCTGGTTGGGTGCATGGGAAAATGTCCGAGGGGCTGGGTGGGTGGGCGTGTAAATGAGCGAGGGTCTGCGTGAGTGAGTGGGTAAATGAGCGAGGAGCTGGGTAGGTAGGTGGGTAAATGAGAGAGGGGCTGGGTGGGTGGGTGGGTAAATGAGGAAGGGGCTGGGTGGGCGGGTGGGTGGGTAAATGTGCGAGGGGCTAGGTGGGTGGTTGGGTAAATGAGCGAGGGGCTGAAGGGTGGGTGGGTCAATGAGTGAGGGGTTGGTTGGGTGGGTGGGTAAATGAGTGAGGGGATGGGTGGTTGGGTCGTTGGGTGGGTAAATGTGCGAGATGCTGGGTGTGAGGGTGGGAATTTAAGCGAGGGGCTGGGTGGGTGGATGGCTAAATGAGCGAGGGCCTGGGTGGGTGGGTTGGTGTGTAAATGTGTAAGGGGCTGTGTGGTTGGGAGGGTAGGAAAATGAGCTAGGTGCTGGGTGGGTGGGTAAATGTGCGAGGGGCTGGGTGGGTGGGTGAGTAAATGAGCGAGGGGCTTGGTGGGTGGGTGTGTAAATGAGCGAGGGGCTCGGTGGGTGGGTGGATAAATGAGCGAGGGGCTGGGTGCTTGAGTGGGTAAATGAGCGAGGGCCTGGGTGGTTGACTGGGTAAATGAGCGAGGGACTGGGTGGCTGGGTGTGTAAATGAGCGAGGGGCTGGGTGGGTGGGTGGGTAAATGAGCGAGGGGCTGGGTGGGTGGGTAGGGAAATGAGCGAGGGGCTGGGTGGGTGGGTGGGTAAATGAGCGAGGAGCTGGGTGGGTAGGTGGGTAAATGAGCGAGGGGCTGGGTGGCTGGGTGGGTAAATGAGGGAGTGGCTGGTTGTGTGCGTGGGTGGTTGGGTAAATGAGCGAGGGGCTGGGTGGTCGGGTGGGTGGGTAAATGTGCGAGGGGCTGGGTGGGTTGGTGAATACATGAGCGATGGGCTGGGTGGGTGGGTGGATAAATGAGCGAGGAGCTGGGTAGGTAGGTGGGTAAGTGAGAGAGGGGCTGGGTGGGTGGGTGGGTAAATGAGGGAGGGGCTGGGTGGGCGGGTGGGTGGGTAAATGTGCGAGGGGTTGGGTGGGTGGTTGGGTAAATGAGCGAGGGGCTGGAAGGGTGGGTGGGTCAATGAGTGAGGGGTTGGTTGGGTGGGTTGGTAAATGAGCGAGGGGATGGGTGGTTGGGTCGTTGGGTGGGTTAATGTGCGAGATGCTGGGTGTGAGGGTGGGAATTTGAGCGAGGGGCTGGGTGGGTGGATGGCTAAATGAGCGAGGGCCTGGGTGTGTGGGTGGGTGGGTTAATGAGCGAGGGGCTGGGTGGGTGGGTTGGTGTGTAAATGTTTAAGGGGCTGTGTAGTTGGGAGGGTAGGAAAATGAGGTAGGTGCTGGGTGGGTGGGTAAATGTGCGAGGGGCTGGGTGGGTGGGTGAGTAAATGAGCGAGGGGCTTAGTGGGTGGGTGGTTAAATGAGCGAGGGGCTCGGTGGGTGGGTGGGTAAATGAGCGAGGGGCTGGGTGGGTGGGTGGGTAAATGAGAGAGGGGATGGGTGGGTGGGTGGGTAAATGAGAGAGGGGCTGGGTGGGTGGGTGCGTAAATGAGAGAGGGGAATGGTGGGTGGGTGGGTAAATGAGCGAGGGGCTGGGTGGGTGGTTGGATAAATGAGCGAGGGGCTGGGTGGTTGAGTGGGTAAATAAGCGAGGGCCTGGGTGGTTGACTGGGTAAATGAGCGAGGGGCTGGGAGGGTGGGTGGGTAAATGAGCGAGGGGCTGGGTGGGTGCGTGGGTAAATGAGCGAGGAGCTGGGTGGGTAGGTGGGTAAATGAGCGAGGGGCTGGGTGGGTGGGTGGGTAAATGAGGGAGTGGCTGGTTGTGTGCGTGAGTGGTTGGGGAAATGAGCGAGGGGCAAGGTGGGTTGGTGAATACATGAGCGATGGGCCGGGTGGGTGGGTGGATAAATGAGCGAGGAGCTGGGTGGGTGGGTGGGTAAATGAGCGAGGGACTTGGTGGGTGAGTGGGTAAATGAACGAGGGGCTGGGTGGGAGGGTGTGTAAATGAGCGAGGGGCTGCGTGGATGACTGGGTAAATGAGCGTGGGGCTGGGTGGGTGGGTCGGTGAGTGGTTTAATGAGCGAGATGCTGGGTGGGAGGGTGGGTAAATAAGCGAGGGTCTGGCTGGGTGGATGGGTAATTGAGCGAGGGTTTGGATGAGTGGGTGGGTGGGTAAATGTGCGAGGGGCTGGGTGGGTGTTTGGGTGTGTAAATGAGTGAGGGGCTGGATGGGTGGGAGGGTAGGTAAATGAGCTAGGTGCTGGGTGGGAGGGTTAATAAATTAGCGAGGGGCTGGTAGGTTGGGTAAATGAGCGAGGGGCTGGTTGGGTGGGTGGGTAAATGAGCGAGGGGCTGGTTGGGTGGGTTGGTAAATGAGCGAGGGGCTGGGTGGGTGTGGTGGGAAAAAGAACGATGGGCTTGGTGGATGGCTGGGTAAATGAGCGAGGGGCTGGGTGGGTGGGAGAGTAAATGAGCGAGGGGCTGGGTGGGAGGGAGGGTAAGTGAGCGAGGGGCTGGGTGGGTGGGAGGGTAAATGAGCGAGGGGCTGGGTGGGAGGGTGGGTAAATGAGCGAGGGGCTGGGTGGGAGGGTGGGTAAATGAGCGAGGGGCTGGGTGGGTCGGTGGGTAAATGAGCTAGGGGCTGGGTGGGTGGGTGGGTAAATGAGCGAGGGGCTGGGTTGGTGGGTGGGTAAATGAGCGAGGGGAGTGTGGGTGGGTGGGTAAATGAGCGAGGGGCTGGGTGGGTGGGTGGGTAAATGAGCGAGGGGCTGGGTGGGTGGGTGGGTAAATGAGCGAGGGGCTGGATGGGTGGGTGGGTAAATGAGCGAGGGGCTGCGTGGGAGGGTCGGTGGGTAAATAAGCGAGGGGCTGGGTGTGTGGGTGGGTAAATGAGCGAGGGGCTGGGTGGGTGGGTGGGTAAATGAGGGAGGGGCTGGGTGGGCGGGTGGGTGGGTAAATGTGCGAGGGGCTGGGTGGGTGGTAGGGTAAATGAGCGAGGGGCTGGAAGGGTGGGTGGGTCAATGAGTGAGGGGTTGGTTGGGTGGGTGGGTAAATGAGCGAGGGGATGGGTGGTTGGGTCGTTGGGTGGGTTAATGTGCGAGATGCTGGGTGTGAGGGTGGGAATTTGAGCGAGGGGCTGGGTGGGTGGATGGCTAAATGAGCGAGGGCCTGGGTGTGTGGGTGGGTGGGTTAATGAGCGAGGGGCTGGGAGGGTGGGTTGGTGTGTAAATGTGTAAGGGGCTGTGTAGTTGGGAGGGTAGGAAAATGAGGTAGGTGCTGGGTGGGTGGGTAAATGTGCGAGGGGCTGGGTGGGTGGGTGAGTAAATGAGCGAGGGGCTTAGTGGGTGGGTGGTTAAATGAGCGAGGGGCTCGGTGGGTGGGTGGGTAAATGAGCGAGGGGCTGGGTGGGTGGGTGGGTAAATGAGAGAGGGGATGGGTGGGTGGGTGGGTAAATGAGAGAGGGGCTGGGTGGGTGGGTGCGTAAATGAGAGAGGGGAATGGTGGGTGGGTGGGTAAATGAGCGAGGGGCTGGGTGGGTGGTTGGATAAATGAGCGAGGGGCTGGGTGGTTGAGTGGGTAAATAAGCGAGGGCCTGGGTGGTTGACTGGGTAAATGAGCGAGGGGCTGGGAGGGTGGGTGGGTAAATGAGCGAGGGGCTGGGTGGGTGCGTGGGTAAATGAGCGAGGAGCTGGGTGGGTAGGTGGGTAAATGAGCGAGGGGCTGGGTGGGTGGGTGGGTAAATGAGGGAGTGGCTGGTTGTGTGCGTGAGTGGTTGGGGAAATGAGCGAGGGGCTAGGTGGGTTGGTGAATACATGAGCGATGGGCCGGGTGGGTGGGTGGATAAATGAGCGAGGAGCTGGGTGGGTGGGTGGGTAAATGAGCGAGGGGCTTGGTGGGTGAGTGGGTAAATGAACGAGGGGCTGGGTGGGAGGGTGTGTAAATGAGCGAGGGGCTGCGTGGATGACTGGGTAAATGAGCGTGGGGCTGGGTGGGTGGGTCGGTGAGTGGTTTAATGAGCGAGATGCTGGGTGGGAGGGTGGGTAAATAAGCGAGGGTCTGGCTGGGTGGATGGGTAATTGAGCGAGGGTTTGGATGAGTGGGTGGGTGGGTAAATGTGCGAGGGGCTATGTGGGTGTTTGGGTGTGTAAATGAGTGAGGCCTGGATGGGTGGGAGGGTAGGTAAATGAGCTAGGTGCTGGGTGGGAGGGTTAATAAATTAGCGAGGGGTTGGTTGGTTGGGTAAATGAGCGAGGGGCTGGTTGGGTGGGTGGGTAAATGAGCGAGGGGCTGGTTGGGTGGGTGGGTAAATGAGCGAGGGGCTGGGTGGGTGTGGTGGGAAAATGAACGATGGGCTTGGTGGATGGCTGGGTAAATGAGCGAGGGGCTGGGTGGGTGGGAGAGTAAATGAGCGAGGGGCTGGGTGGGAGGGAGGGTAAGTGAGCGAGGGGCTGGGTGGGTAGGAGGGTAAATGAGCGAGGGGCTGGGTGGGAGGGTGGGTAAATGAGCGAGGGGCTGGGTGGGAGGGTGGGTAAATGAGCGAGGGTCTGGGTGGGTCGGTGGGTAAATGAGCGAGGGGCTGGGTGGGTCGGTGGGTAAATGAGCGAGGGGCTGGGTGGGTGGGTGGGTAAATGAGCGAGGGGAGTGTGGGTGGGTGGGTAAATGAGCGAGGGGCTGGGTGGGTGGGTGGGTAAATGAGCGAGGGGCTGGATGGGTGGGTGGGTAAATGAGCGAGGGGCTGCGTGGGAGGGTCGGTGGGTAAATAAGCGAGGGGCTGGGTGGGTGGGTGGGTAAATGAGCGATGGGCTGGGTGGGTGGGTGGGTAAATGAGCGAGGGGCTGGCAGGGTGGGTTGGTAAATGAGCGAGAGGCTGGTTGGGTGGGTGGGTAAATGAGCGAGCGTTTGGTGGGTGGGTGGGTAAATGAGTGAGGGGCTGGGTGGAGGGGTGGGTAAATGAGCGAGGGGCTGGGTGGGTGGGAGGGTAAATGAGCGAGGGGCTTTGTGGGTGGGGGGTAGTTAAATGAGCTAGGTGCTGGGTAGTTGGTTGAGTAAATGAGCGAGGGGCTGGGTGGGTGGGCAAATGAGCGAGGGTCTGGGAGGGTGGGTGTGTAAAAGTGCGAAGGGCTGGGTGGGTGTGTGGGTAAATGACCGATGGGCTGCGTGGGTGGGTGGGTAAATGAGCGAGGGGCTGGGTGGGTTGGTGGGTAAAGAGCGAGGGGCTGGGTGGGTCGGTGGGTAAATGAGCGAGGGACTGGGTGGGAGTGTGGGTAAATGAGCGAGCGGCTGGGTGGGTGGGTGGGAAAATGAACGATGGGCATGGTGGATGGCTGGGTAAATGAGCGAGGGGCTGGTTCGGTGGGAGGGTAAATGAGCGAAGGGCTGGGTGGGTGGGAGGGTAAATGAGCGAGGGGCTGGGTGGGTGGGTGGGTAAATGAGCGAGGGGCTGGGTGGGAGGGTGGGTAAATGAGCGAGGGGCTGGGTGAGTGGGTGGGTAAATGAGCGAGGGGCTGGGTGGGTGGGAGGGTAAATGAGCGAGGGGCTGGGTGGGTGGGAGGGTAAATGAGCGAGGGGCTGGGTGGGTGGGAGGGTAAATGAGCGAGGGGCTGGATGGATGGGTGGGTAAATGAGCGAGGGGCTGCGTGTGAGGGTCGGTGGGTAAATGAGCGAGGGGCTGGGAGGGTGGGTGGGTAAATGAGCGAGGGGCTGGGTGGGTGGGTTGGTAAATGAGCGAGAGGCTGTTTGGGTGGGTCGGTAAATGAGCGAGGGTTTGGTGGGTGGGTGGGTAAATGAGCGAGGGGCTGGGTGGAGTGGTGGGTAAATGAGCGAGGGGCTGGGTGGGTGGGAGGGCAAATGAGCGAGGGGCTTTGTGGGTGGGGCGGTAGTTATATGAGCTAGGTGCTGGGTTGTTGGTTGAGTAAATGAGCGAGGGGCTGGGTGGGTGGGCAAATGAGCGAGGGTCTGGGAGGGTGGGTGTGTAAAAGTGCCATGGGCTGGGTGGGTGGTTGGGTAAATGAGCGATGGGCTGCGTGGGTGAGTGGGTAAAGAGCGAGGGGCTGGGTGGGTCGGTGGGTAAATGAGCGAGGGGCTGGGTGGGAATGTGGGTAAATGAGCGAGGGGCTGGGTGGGTGGGTGGGGAAATGAGCGAGGGGCTGGCCGGGTGGGTAAATGAGCGAGGGGCTGGTTGGGTGGGTAGTTGAAAGAGCGAGGGGCTGGTTGGGTGCATGGGAAAACGTCCGAGGGGCTGGGTGGGTGGGCGTGTAAATGAGCGAGGGTCTGCGTGAGTGAGTGGGTAAATGAGCGAGGAGCTGGGTAGGTAGGTGGGTAAATGAGAGAGGGGCTGGGTGGGTGGGTGGGTAAATGAGGGAGGGGCTGGGTGGGCGGGTGGGTGGGTAAATGTGCGAGGGGCTAGGTGGGTGGTTGGGTAAATGAGCGAGGGGCTGAAGGGTGGGTGGGTCAATGAGTGAGGGGTTGGTTGGGTGGGTGGGTAAATGAGTGAGGGGATGGGTGGTTGGGTCGTTGGGTGGGTTAATGTGCGAGATGCTGGGTGTGAGGGTGGGAATTTAAACGAGGGGCTGGGTGGGTGGATGGCTAAATGAGCGAGGGCCTGGGTGGGTGGATTGGTGTGTAAATGTGTAAGGGGCTGTGTGTTTGGGAGGGTAGGAAAATGAGCTAGGTGCTGGGTGGCTGGGTAAATGTGCGAGGGGCTGGGTGGGTGGGTGAGTAAATGAGCGAGGGGCTTGGTGGGTGGGTGGGTAAATGAGCGAGGGGCTCGGTGGGTGGGTGGATAAATGAGCGAGGGGCTGGGTGCTTGAGTGGGTAAATGAGCGAGGGCCTGGGTGGTTGACTGGGTAAATGAGCGAGGGGCTGGGTGGCTGGGTGTGTAAATGAGCGAGGGGCTGGGTGGGTGGGTGGGTAAATGAGCGAGGGGCTGGGTGGGTGGGTAGGGAAATGAGCGAGGGGCTGGGAGGGTGGGTGAGTAAATGAACGATGGGCATGGTGGATGGCTGGGTAAATGAGCGAGGGGCTGGGTCGGTGGGAGGGTAAATGAGCGAAGGGCTGGGTGGGTGGGAGGGTAATTGAGCGAGGGGCTGGATGGGTGGGAGGGTAAATGAGCGAGGGGCTGGGTGGGTGGGTGGGTAAATGAGCGAGGGGCTGGGTGGGAGGGTGGGTAAATGAGCGAGGGGCTGGGTGAGTGGGTGGGTAAATGAGCGAGGGGCTGGGTGGGTGGGAGGGTAAATGAGCGAGGGGCTGGATGGATGGGTGGGTAAATGAGCGAGGGGCTGCGTGTGAGGGTCGGTGGGTAAATGAGCGAGGGGCTGGGAGGGTGGGTGGGTAAATGAGCGAGGGGCTGGTTGGGTGGGTTGGTAAATGAGCGAGAGGCTGTTTGGGTGGGTGGGTAAATGAGCGAGGGTTTGGTGGGTGGGTGGGTAAATGAGCGAGGGGCTGGGTGGAGTGGTGGGTAAATGAGCGAGGGGCTGGGTGGGTGGGAGGGTAAATGAGCGAGGGGCTTTGTGGGTGGGGGGGGTAGTTATATGAGCTAGGTGCTGGGTTGTTGGTTGAGTAAATGAGCGAGGGGCTGGGTGGGTGGGCAAATGAGCGAGGGTCTGGGAGGGTGGGTGTGTAAAAGTGCCATGGGCTGGGTGGGTGGTTGGGTAAATGAGCGATGGGCTGCGTGGGTGAGTGGGTAAAGAGCGAGGGGCTGGGTGGGTCGGTGGGTAAATGAGCGAGGGGCTGGGTGGGAATGTGGGTAAATGAGCGAGGGGCTGGGTGGGTGGGTGGGGAAATGAGCGAGGGGCTGGCCGGGTGGGTAAATGAGTGAGGGGCTGGTTGGGTGGGTAGTTGAAAGAGCGAGGGGCTGGTTGGGTGCATGGGAAAATGTCCGAGGGGCTGGGTGGGTGGGCGTGTAAATGAGCGAGGGTCTGCGTGAGTGAGTGGGTAAATGAGCGAGGAGCTGGGTAGGTAGGTGGGTAAATGAGAGAGGGGCTGGGTGGGTGGGTGGGTAAATGAGGAAGGGGCTGGGTGGGCGGGTGGGTGGGTAAATGTGCGAGGGGCTAGGTGGGTGGTTGGGTAAATGAGCGAGGGGCTGAAGGGTGGGTGGGTCAATGAGTGAGGGGTTGGTTGGGTGGGTGGGTAAATGAGTGAGGGGATGGGTGGTTGGGTCGTTGGGTGGGTAAATGTGCGAGATGCTGGGTGTGAGGGTGGGAATTTAAGCGAGGGGCTGGGTGGGTGGATGGCTAAATGAGCGAAGGCCTGGGTGGGTGGGTTGGTGTGTAAATGTGTAAGGGGCTGTGTGGTTGGGAGGGTAGGAAAATGAGCTAGGTGCTGGGTGGGTGGGTAAATGTGCGAGGGGCTGGGTGGGTGGGTGAGTAAATGAGCGAGGGGCTTGGTGGGTGGGTGTGTAAATGAGCGAGGGGCTCGGTGGGTGGGTGGATAAATGAGCGAGGGGCTGGGTGCTTGAGTGGGTAAATGAGCGAGGGCCTGGGTGGTTGACTGGGTAAATGAGCGAGGGACTGGGTGGCTGGGTGTGTAAATGAGCGAGGGGCTGGGTGGGTGGGTGGGTAAATGAGCGAGGGGCTGGGTGGGTGGGTAGGGAAATGAGCGAGGGGCTGGGTGGGTGGGTGGGTAAATGAGCGAGGAGCTGGGTGGGTAGGTGGGTAAATGAGCGAGGGGCTGGGTGGCTGGGTGGGTAAATGAGGGAGTGGCTGGTTGTGTGCGTGGGTGGTTGGGTAAATGAGCGAGGGGCTGGGTGGTCGGGTGGGTGGGTAAATGTGCGAGGGGCTGGGTGGGTTGGTGAATACATGAGCGATGGGCTGGGTGGGTGGGTGGATAAATGAGCGAGGAGCTGGGTAGGTAGGTGGGTAAGTGAGAGAGGGGCTGGGTGGGTGGGTGGGTAAATGAGGGAGGGGCTGGGTGGGCGGGTGGGTGGGTAAATGTGCGAGGGGCTGGGTGGGTGGTTGGGTAAATGAGCGAGGGGCTGGAAGGGTGGGTGGGTCAATGAGTGAGGGGTTGGTTGGGTGGGTGGGTAAATGAGCGAGGGGATGGGTGGTTGGGTCGTTGGGTGGGTTAATGTGCGAGATGCTGGGTGTGAGGGTGGGAATTTGAGCGAGGGGCTGGGTGGGTGGATGGCTAAATGAGCGAGGGCCTGGGTGTGTGGGTGGGTGGGTTAATGAGCGAGGGGCTGGGTGGGTGGGTTGGTGTGTAAATGTTTAAGGGGCTGTGTAGTTGGGAGGGTAGGAAAATGAGGTAGGTGCTGGGTGGGTGGGTAAATGTGCGAGGGGCTGGGTGGGTGGGTGAGTAAATGAGCGAGGGGCTTAGTGGGTGGGTGGTTAAATGAGCGAGGGGCTCGGTGGGTGGGTGGGTAAATGAGCGAGGGGCTGGGTGGGTGGGTGGGTAAATGAGAGAGGGGATGGGTGGGTGGGTGGGTAAATGAGAGAGGGGCTGGGTGGGTGGGTGCGTAAATGAGAGAGGGGAATGGTGGGTGGGTGGGTAAATGAGCGAGGGGCTGGGTGGGTGGTTGGATAAATGAGCGAGGGGCTGGGTGGTTGAGTGGGTAAATAAGCGAGGGCCTGGGTGGTTGACTGGGTAAATGAGCGAGGGGCTGGGAGGGTGGGTGGGTAAATGAGCGAGGGGCTGGGTGGGTGCGTGGGTAAATGAGCGAGGAGCTGGGTGGGTAGGTGGGTAAATGAGCGAGGGGCTGGGTGGGTGGGTGGGTAAATGAGGGAGTGGCTGGTTGTGTGCGTGAGTGGTTGGGGAAATGAGCGAGGGGCAAGGTGGGTTGGTGAATACATGAGCGATGGGCCGGGTGGGTGGGTGGATAAATGAGCGAGGAGCTGGGTGGGTGGGTGGGTAAATGAGCGAGGGACTTGGTGGGTGAGTGGGTAAATGAACGAGGGGCTGGGTGGGAGGGTGTGTAAATGAGCGAGGGGCTGCGTGGATGACTGGGTAAATGAGCGTGGGGCTGGGTGGGTGGGTCGGTGAGTGGTTTAATGAGCGAGATGCTGGGTGGGAGGGTGGGTAAATAAGCGAGGGTCTGGCTGGGTGGATGGGTAATTGAGCGAGGGTTTGGATGAGTGGGTGGGTGGGTAAATGTGCGAGGGGCTGGGTGGGTGTTTGGGTGTGTAAATGAGTGAGGGGCTGGATGGGTGGGAGGGTAGGTAAATGAGCTAGGTGCTGGGTGGGAGGGTTAATAAATTAGCGAGGGGCTGGTAGGTTGGGTAAATGAGCGAGGGGCTGGTTGGGTGGGTGGGTAAATGAGCGAGGGGCTGGTTGGGTGGGTTGGTAAATGAGCGAGGGGCTGGGTGGGTGTGGTGGGAAAAAGAACGATGGGCTTGGTGGATGGCTGGGTAAATGAGCGAGGGGCTGGGTGGGTGGGAGAGTAAATGAGCGAGGGGCTGGGTGGGAGGGAGGGTAAGTGAGCGAGGGGCTGGGTGGGTGGGAGGGTAAATGAGCGAGGGGCTGGGTGGGAGGGTGGGTAAATGAGCGAGGGGCTGGGTGGGAGGGTGGGTAAATGAGCGAGGGGCTGGGTGGGTCGGTGGGTAAATGAGCTAGGGGCTGGGTGGGTGGGTGGGTAAATGAGCGAGGGGCTGGGTTGGTGGGTGGGTAAATGAGCGAGGGGAGTGTGGGTGGGTGGGTAAATGAGCGAGGGGCTGGGTGGGTGGGTGGGTAAATGAGCGAGGGGCTGGGTGGGTGGGTGGGTAAATGAGCGAGGGGCTGGGTGGGTGGGTGGGTAAATGAGCGAGGGGCTGGATGGGTGGGTGGGTAAATGAGCGAGGGGCTGCGTGGGAGGGTCGGTGGGTAAATAAGCGAGGGGCTGGGTGTGTGGGTGGGTAAATGAGCGAGGGGCTGGGTGGGTGGGTGGGTAAATGAGCGAGGGGCTGGAAGGGTGGGTTGGTAAATGAGCGAGAGGCTGGTTGGGTGGGTGGGTAAATGAGCGAGCGTTTGGTGGGTGGGTGGGTAAATGAGTGAGGGGCTGGGTGGAGGGGTGGGTAAATGATCGAGGGGCTGGGTGGGTGGGAGGGTAAATGAGCGAGGGGCTTTGTGGGTGGGGGGTAGTTAAATGAGCTAGGTGCTGGGTAGTTGGTTGAGTAAATGAGCGAGGGGCTGGGTGGGTGGGCAAATGAGCGAGGGTCTGGGAGGGTGGGTGTGTAAAAGTGCGAAGGGCTGGGTGGGTGTGTGGGTAAATGACCGATGGTCTGCGTGGGTGGGTGGGTAAATGAGCGAGGGGCTGGGTGGGTTGGTGGGTAAAGAGCGAGGGGCTGGGTGGGTCGGTGGGTAAATGAGCGAGGGACTGGGTGGGAGTGTGGGTAAATGAGCGAGCGGCTGGGTGGGTGGGAGGGTAAATGAGCGAGGGGCTGGGTGGGTGGGAGTGTAAATGAGCGAGGGGCTGGGTGGGTGGGTGGGTAAATGAGCGAGGGACTGGGTGGGAGTGTGGGTAAATGAGCGAGCGGCTGGGTGGGTGGGTGGGAAAATGAACGATGGGCATGGTGGATGGCTGGGTAAATGAGCGAGGGGCTGGGTCGGTGGGAGGGTAAATGAGCGAAGGGCTGTGTGGGTGGGAGGGTAAATGAGCGAGGGGCTGGGTGGGTGGGAGTGTAAATGAGCGAGGGGCTGGGTGGGTGGGTGGGTAAATGAGCGAGGGGCTGGGTGGGAGGGTGGGTAAATGAGCGAGGGGCTGGGTGAGTGGGTGGGTAAATGAGCGAGGGGCTGGGTGGGTGGGAGGGTAAATGAGCGAGGGGCTGGATGGATGGGTGGGTAATTGAGCGAGGGGCTGCGTGTGAGGGTCGGTGGGTAAATGAGCGAGGGGCTGGGAGGGTGGGTGGGTAAATGAGCGAGGGGCTGGGTGGGTGGGTTGGTAAATGAGCGAGAGGCTGTTTGGGTGGGTGGGTAAATGAGCGAGGGTTTGGTGGGTGGGTGGGTAAATGAGCGAGGGGCTGGGTGGAGTGGTGGGTAAATGAGCGAGGGGCTGGGTGGGTGGGAGGGTAAATGAGCGAGGGGCTGGGTGGGTGGGAGGGTAAATGAGCGAGGGGCTTTGTGGGTGGGGGGGGTAGTTATATGAGCTAGGTGCTGGGTTGTTGGTTGAGTAAATGAGCGAGGGGCTGGGTGGGTGGGCAAATGAGCGAGGGTCTGGGAGGGTGGGTGTGTAAAAGTGCCATGGGCTGGGTGGGTGGTTGGGTAAATGAGCGATGGGCTGCGTGGGTGAGTGGGTAAAGAGCGAGGGGCTGGGTGGGTCGGTGGGTAAATGAGCGAGGGGCTGGGTGGGAATGTGGGTAAATGAGCGAGGGGCTGGGTGGGTGGGTGGGGAAATGAGCGAGGGGCTGGCCGGGTGGGTAAATGAGCGAGGGGCTGGTTGGGTGGGTAGTTGAAAGAGCGAGGGGCTGGTTGGGTGCATGGGAAAATGTCCGAGGGGCTGGGTGGGTGGGCGTGTAAATGAGCGAGGGTCTGCGTGAGTGAGTGGGTAAATGAGCGAGGAGCTGGGTAGGTAGGTGGGTAAATGAGAGAGGGGCTGGGTGGGTGGGTGGGTAAATGAGGGAGGGGCTGGGTGGGCGGGTGGGTGGGTAAATGTGCGAGGGGCTAGGTGGGTGGTTGGGTAAATGAGCGAGGGGCTGAAGGGTGGGTGGGTCAATGAGTGAGGGGTTGGTTGGGTGGGTGGGTAAATGAGTGAGGGGATGGGTGGTTGGGTCGTTGGGTGGGTTAATGTGCGAGATGCTGGGTGTTGGGGTGGGAATTTAAGCGAGGGGCTGGGTGGGTGGGTGGGTAAATGAGCGAGGGGCTGGATGGGTGGGTGGGTAAATGAGCGAGGGGCTGCGTGGGAGGGTCTGTGGGTAAATAAGCGAGGGGCTGGGTGTGTGGGTGGGTAAATGAGCGAGGGGCTGGGTGGGTGGGTGGGTAAATGAGCGAGGGGCTGGAAGGGTGGGTTGGTAAATGAGCGAGAGGCTGGTTGGGTGGGTGGGTAAATGAGCGAGCGTTTGGTGGGTGGGTGGCTAAATGAGTGAGGGGCTGGGTGGAGGGGTGGGTAAATGAGCGAGGGGCTGGGTGGGTGGGAGGGTAAATGACCGAGGGGCTTTGTGGGTGGGGGGTAGTTAAATGAGCTAGGTGCTGGGTAGTTGGTTGAGTAAATGAGCGAGGGGCTGGGTGGGTGGGCAAATGAGCGAGGGTCTGGTAGGGTGGGTGTGTAAAAGTGCGAAGGGCTGGGTGGGTGTGTGGGTAAATGACCGATGGTCTGCGTGGGTGGGTGGGTAAATGAGCGAGGGGCTGGGTGGGTTGGTGGGTAAAGAGCGAGGGGCTGGGTGGGTCGGTGGGTAAATGAGCGAGGGACTGGGTGGGAGTGTGGGTAAATGAGCGAGCGGCTGGGTGGGTGGGTGGGAAAATGAACGATGGGCATGGTGGATGGCTGGGTAAATGAGCGACGGGCTGGGTCGGTGGGAGGGTAAATGAGCGAAGGGCTGTGTGGGTGGGAGGGTAAATGAGCGAGGGGCTGGGTGGGTGGGAGGGTAAATGAGCGAGGGGCTGGGTGGGTGGGTGGGTAAATGAGCGAGGGGCTGGGTGGGAGGGTGGGTAAATGAGCGAGGGGCTGGGTGAGTGGGTGGGTAAATGAGCGAGGGGCTGGGTGGGTGGGAGGGTAAATGAGCGAGGGGCTGGATGGATGGGTGGGTAAATGAGCGAGGGGCTGCGTGTGAGGGTCGGTGGGTAAATGAGCGAGGGGCTGGGAGGGTGGGTGGGTAAATGAGCGAGGGGCTGGGTGGGTGGGTTGGTAAATGAGCGAGAGGCTGTTTGGGTGGGTGGGTAAATGAGCGAGGGTTTGGTGGGTGGGTGGGTAAATGAGCGAGGGGCTGGGTGGAGTGGTGGGTAAATGAGCGAGGGGCTGGGTGGGTGGGAGGGTAAATGAGCGAGGGGCTGGGTGGGTGGGAGGGTAAATGAGCGAGGGGCTTTGTGGGTGGGGGGGTTGTTATATGAGCTAGGTGCTGGGTTGTTGGTTGAGTAAATGAGCGAGGGGCTGGGTGGGTGGGCAAATGAGCGAGGGTCTGGGAGGGTGGGTGTGTAAAAGTGCCATGGGCTGGGTGGGTGGTTGGGTAAATGAGCGATGGGCTGCGTGGGTGAGTGGGTAAAGAGCGAGGGGCTGGGTGGGTCGGTGGGTAAATGAGCGAGGGGCTGGGTTGGAATGTGGGTAAATGAGCGAGGGGCTGGGTGGGTGGGTGGGGAAATGAGCGAGGGGCTGGCCGGGTGGGTAAATGAGCGAGGGGCTGGTTGGGTGGGTAGTTGAAAGAGCGAGGGGCTGGTTGGGTGCATGGGAAAATGTCCGAGGGGCTGGGTGGGTGGGCGTGTAAATGAGCGAGGGTCTGCGTGAGTGAGTGGGTAAATGAGCGAGGAGCTGGGTAGGTAGGTGGGTAAATGAGAGAGGGGCTGGGTGGGTGGGTGGGTAAATGAGGGAGGGGCTGGGTGGGCGGGTGGGTGGGTAAATGTGCGAGGGGCTAGGTGGGTGGTTGGGTAAATGAGCGAGGGGCTGAAGGTTGGGTGGGTCAATGAGTGAGGGGTTGGTTGGGTGGTGGGTAAATGAGTGAGGGGATGGGTGGTTGGGTCGTTGGGTGGGTTAATGTGCGAGATGCTGGGTGTTGGGGTGGGAATTTAAGCGAGGGGCTGGGTGGGTGGATGGCTAAATGAGCGAGGGCCTGGGTGGGTGGGTTGGTGTGTAAATGTGTAAGGGGCTGTGTGGTTGGGAGGGTAGGAAAATGAGCTAGGTGCTGGGTGGGTGGGTAAATGTGCGAGGGGCTGGGTGGGTGGGTGAGTAAATGAGCGAGGGGCTTGGTGGGTGGGTGGGTAAATGAGCGAGGGGCTCGGTGGGTGGGTGGATAAATGAGCGAGGGGCTGGGTGCTTGAGTGGGTAAATGAGCGAGGGCCTGGGTGGTTGACTGGGTAAATGAGCGAGGGGCTGGGTGGCTGGGTGTGTAAATGAGCGAGGGGCTGGGTGGGTGGGTGGGTAAATGAGCGAGGGGCTGGGTGGGTGGGTAGGGAAATGAGCGAGGGGCTGGGAGGGTGGGTGGGTAAATGAGCGAGGAGCTGGGAGGGTAGGTGGGTAAATGAGCGAGGGGCTAGGTGGCTGGGTGGGTAAATGAGGGAGTGGCTGGTTGTGTGCGTGGGTGGTTGGGTAAATGAGCGAGGGGCTGGGTGGTCGGGTGGGTGGGTAAATGTGCGAGGGGCTGGGTGGGTTTTTGAATACATGAGCGATGGGCTGGGTGTGTGGGTGGATAAATGAGCGAGGAGCTGGGTAGGTAGGTGGGTAAGTGAGAGAGGGGCTGGGTGGGTGGGTGGGTAAATGAGGGAAGGGCTGGGTGGGCGGGTGGGTGGGTAAATGTGCGAGGGGCTGGGTGGGTGGTTGGGTAAATGAGCGAGGGGCTGGAAGGGTGGGTGGGTCAATGAGTGAGGGGTTGGTTGGGTGGGTGGGTAAATGAGCGAGGGGATGGGTGGTTGGGTCGTTGGGTGGGTTAATGTGCGAGATGCTGGGTGTGAGGGTGGGAATTTGAGCGCGGGGCTGGGTGGGTGGATGGCTAAATGAGCGAGGGCCTGGGTGTGTGGGTGGGTGGGTTAATGAGCGAGGGGCTGGGTGGGTGGGTTGGTGTGTAAATTTGTAAGGGGCTGTGTAGTTGGGAGGGTAGGAAAATGAGGTAGGTGCTGGGTGGGTGGGTAAATGTGCGAGGGGCTGGGTGGGTGGGTGAGTAAATGAGCGAGGGGCTTAGTGGGTGGGTGGTTAAATGAGCGAGGGGCTCGGTGGGTGGGTGGGTAAATGAGCGAGGGGCTGGGTGGGTGGGTGGGTAAATGAGAGAGGGGATGGGTGGGTGGGTGGGTAAATGAAGAGGGGCTGGGTGGGTGGGTGCGTAAATGAGAGAGGGGAATGGTGGGTGGGTGGGTAAATGAGCGAGGGGCTGGGTGGGTGGTTGGATAAATGAGCGAGGGGCTGGGTGGTTGAGTGGGTAAATGAGCGAGGGGCTGGGAGGGTGGGTGGGTAAATGAGCGAGGGGCTGGGTGGGTGCGTGGGTAAATGAGCGAGGAGCTGGGTGGGTAGGTGGGTAAATGAGCGAGGGGCTGGGTGGGTGGGTGGGTAAATGAGGGAGTGGCTGGTTGTGTGCGTGAGTGGTTGGGGAAATGAGCGAGGGGCTAGGTGGGTTGGTGAATACATGAGCGATGGGCCGGGTGGGTGGGTGGATAAATGAGCGAGGAGCTGGGTGGGTGGGTGGGTAAATGAGCGAGGGGCTTGGTGGGTGAGTGGGTAAATGAACGAGGGGCTGGGTGGGAGGGTGTGTAAATGAGCGAGGGGCTGCGTGGATGACTGGGTAAATGAGCGTGGGGCTGGGTGGGTGGGTCGGTGAGTGGTTTAATGAGCGAGATGCTGGGTGGGAGGGTGGGTAAATAAGCGAGGTTCTGGGTGGGTGGATGGGTAATTGAGCGAGGGTTTGCATGAGTGGGGCGGGTGGGTAAATGTGCGAGGGGCTGGGTGGGTGTTTGGGTGTGTAAATGAGTGAGCGGCTGAATGGGTGGTAGGGTAGGTAAATGAGCTAGGTGCTGGGTGGGAAGGTTAATAAATTAGCGAGGGGCTGGTTGGTTGGGTAAATGAGCGAGGGGCTGGTTGGGTGGTTGGGTAAATGAGCGAGGGGCTGGTTGGGTGGGTTGGTATATGAGCAAGGGGCTGGGTTGGTGGGTGGGAAAATGAACGATGGGCTTGGTGGATGGCTGGGTAAAAGAGCGAGGGGCTGGGTGGGTGGGAGGGTAAATGAGCGAGGGGCTGGGTGGGTTGGAGGGTAAATGAGCGAGGGGCTGGGTGGGTGGGAGGGTAAATGAGCGAGGGGCTGGGTGAGTGAGTGGGTAAATGAGCGAGGAGCTGGTAGGTAGGTGGGTAAATGAGCGAGAGGCTGGGTGGGAGGGTGGGTAAATGAGGAGGGGCTGGGTGGGCGGGTGGGTGGGTAAATGTGCGAGGGGCTAGGTTGTTGTTTGGGTAAATGTGCGAGGGTCTGGGTGGGTTGGTGAATACATGAGCGATGGGCTGGGTGGGTGGGTGTGTAAATGAGCGAGGGGCTAGGTGGGTGAGTGGGTAAATGAGCGAGGGGCTGGGTGGGAGGGTGAGTAAATGAGCGAGGGGCTGGGAGGGTGGGTGGATAAATGAACGAGGTGCTGGGTGGGTGACCGGGTAAATGAGCCAGGGGCTGGGTGGGTGTTTGGGTAAATGAGCGTGGGGCTGGGAGGGTGGGTCGGTGGGTGGTTTAATGAGCGAAATGCTGGGTGGGAGGGTGGGTAAATAAGCGAGGGTCTGGAGGGGTGTATGGGTAATTGAGCGAGGGTTTGGGTGGGTGGGTGCGTGGGTAAATGTGCGAGGGCCTGGGTGGGTGTTTGGGTGTGTAATCTGGATGGGAGGGAGGGTAGGTAAATGAGCTAGGTGCTGGATTGTTGGGTGAGTAAATGAGCGAGGGTCTGGGTGGGTGGGTTGGTAAATGATCGATGGTCTGGGTGGATGGGTGGGTAAATGAGCGATGGGCTGGGGGGGTGGGTGGGTAAATGAGCGAGGGGCTGGGTGGGTAGGTGGGTAAATGAGCGAGGGGCTGGGTGGGTGGGTGGGTAAATGAGCGAGGGGCTGGGTGGGTGGGTGGGTAAATGAGCGAGGGGCTGGGTGGGTGGGTGGGTAAATGAGCGAGGGGCTGGGTGGGTGGGTGGGTAAATGAGCGAGGGGCTGGGTGGGTGGGTGGGTAAATGAGCGAGGGGCTGGGTGGGTGGGTGGGTGGGTAAATGAGCGAGGGGCTGGGTGGGTGGGTGGGTGGGTAAATGAGCGAGGGGCTGGGTGGGTGGGTGGGTGGGTAAATGAGCGAGGGGCTGGGGGGCTGGGTGGGTGGGTAAATGAGCGAGGGGCTGGGTGGGTGGGTGGGTAACTGAGCGAGGGGCTGGGAGGGTGGGTGGGTAAATGTGCGAGGGGCTGGGTGGGTGGGTGGGTAAATGAGCGAGGGGCTGGGTGGGTTGGTGGGTAAATGAGCGAGGGGCTGGGTGGGTAAATGAGCGAGGGGCTGGGTGGGTGGGAGGGTAAATGAGCGAGGGGCTGGGTGGGTGGGAGGGTAAATGAGCGAGGGGCTGGGTGGGTGGGAGGGTAAATGAGCGAGGGGCTGGGTGGGTGGGAGGGTAAATGAGCGAGGGGCTGGGTGGGTGGGTGGGTAAAAGAGCGAGGGGCTGGGTGGGAGGGTGGGCAAATGAGCGAGGGGCTGTGGGGGTGGGTGGTAAAATGAGCGAGAGGTTGGGTGGGTGTGTGGGTAAATGAGCGAGGGGCTGGGTGAGTGGGTTGGTAAATGAGCGAGTGGCTGGGTGGGTGGGTAAATGTGCGAGGGGCTGGTTGGGTGGGTGGGTAAATGAACGAGGGGCTGGGTGGCTGGGTGGGTAAATGAGCGAGGGGCTGGATGGGTGGGTGGGTAAATGAGGGAGGGGCTGCGTGGGAGTGTCGGTGGGTAAATGAGCGAGGGGCTGGTTGGGTGGGTGGGTAAATGAACGAGGGGCTGGGTGGGTTGGTGGGTAAATGAGCGAGGGGCTGGGTGGGTGCGAGGGTAAATGATAGAGGGGCTGGGTGGGTGGGTGGGGAAATGAGCGAGGGGCTGCGTGGGAGGGAGGGTGGGTAAATGAGCGAGGGGCTGGGTGGGTGGGAGGGTAAATGAGCGAGGGGCTGGGTGGGTGGGTGGGTAAATGAGCGAGGGGCTGGGTGGGTGGGTGGGTAAATGAGCGAGGGGCTGGGTGGGTGGGTGGGTAAATGAGCGAGGGGCTGGGTGGGTGGGTGGGTAAATGAGCGAGGGGCTGGGTGGGTGGGTGGGTAAATGAGCGAGGGGCTGGGTGGGTGGGTGGGCAAATGAGCGAGGGGCTGGGTGGGTGGGTGGGTAAATGAGCGAGGGGCTGGCTGGGTGGGTGGGTAAATGAGCGAGGGGCTGGGTTGGTGGGAGGTTAAATGACCGAGGGGCTGGGTGGGTGGGAGGGTAAATGAGCGAGGGGCTGGGTGGGAGGGAAAATGAGCGAGGGGCTGGTTGGGTGGGTAGTTGAAAGAGCGAGGGGCTGGTTGGGTGCGTGGGAAAATGTCCGAGGGTCTGGGTGGGTGGGCTTGTAAATGAGCGAGGGGCTTTTTGTGAGGGTGGGTGGGTAAATGAGCGAGGGGCTGTGTGGGTGGGTAAATGTGCGAGGGGCTGGTTGTGTGGTTGTGTATATGAGCGAGGGATTGGTGGGTGGGTGGGTTAATGAGCGTGGGGCTGCGTGGATGGGAGGTAAATGAGCGAGGGGCTGTGTGGGTGGGAGGGTAAATGAGCGAGGGCTGGGTGGATGGGAGGGTAAATGAGCGAGGGGCTGGGTGGTTGGGTGGGTAAATGAGCGAGGGGCTGGGTGGGGAAATGAGCGGTGTCAGTGAGGGTGGGTGGGTAAATGAGCAAGGGGCTGGTTGGGTGCATGGGTAAATGAGCGATGGGCTGTGTGGGTGGGAGGGTAAATGAGCGAGGGGCTGGGTGGGTCGGTGGGTAATTGAGCGAGGGCTGGGCGGGTCGTTGCGTGGGTAAATGAGCGACGTTCTGGGTGGGTGGGTGGGTGTGTAAATGAGCGAGGGGCTGGGTGGATGGGTGGGTGGGTAAAAGTGCGCGGTGCTGGGTGGGTGGGTGGGCAAATGAGTGAGGGGCTGGGTGGGTGGGTGGGCAAATGAGCGAGGGGCTGGGTGGGTGGGTGGGCAAATGAGCGAGGGGCTGGGTGGGTGGGTGGGCAAATGAGCGAGGGGCTGGGTGGGTGGGTGGGCAAATGAGCGTGGGGCTGGGTGGGTGGGTGGGTAAATGAGCGAGGGGCTGGTTGTGTGGGTGGGTCAATGAGCGAGGGGCTGGGTGGGTGGGTGGGTAAATGAGCGAGGGGCTGGGTGAGTGGGTGGGTAAATGAGTGAAAGGCTGGGTGGGTGGGTGGGTAAATGAGCGAGGGGCTGGGTGGGTGGGTGGGTAAATGAGTGAGGGGCTGGGTGGGTGGGTGGGTAAATGAGCGAGGGGCTGGGTGGGTGGGTGGGTAAATGAGCGAGGGGCTGGGTGGGTGGATGGGTAATTGAGCGAGGGTTTGGATGAGTGGGCGGGTGGGTAAATGTGCGAGGGGCTGGGTGGGTGTTTGGGTGTGTAAATGAGTGAGGGCCTGGATGGGTGGGAGGGTAGGTAAATGAGCTAGGTGCTGGGTGGGAGGGTTAATAAATGAGCGAGGGCCTGGTTGGTTGGGTAAATGAGCGAGGGGCTGGTTGGGTGGTTGGGTAAATGAGCGAGGGGCTGGTTGGGTGGGTTGGTAAATGAGCGAGGGGCTGGGTGGGTGGGTGGGAAAATGAACGATGGGCTTGGTGGATGGCTGGGTAAATGAGCGAGGGGCTCGGAGGGTGGGAGAGTAAATGAGCGAGGGGCTGGGTGGGTGGGAGAGTAAATGAGCGAGGGGCTGGGTGGGTGGGAGGGTAAATGAGCGAGGGGCTGGTGGGTGGGAGGGTAAATGAGCGAGGGGCTGGGTGGGAGGGTGGGAAAATGAGCGAGGGGCTGGGTTGGTCGGTGGGTAAATGAGCGAGGGGCTGGGGTGGGTAGGTGGGTAAATGAACGAGGGGCTGGGTGGGTGGGTGGGTAAATGAGCGAGGGGCTGGATGGGTGGGTGGGTAAATGAACGAGGGGCTGCGTGGGAGGGTCGGTGGGTAAATGAGCGAGGGGCTGGGTGGGTGGGTGGGTAAATGAGCGAGGGGCTGGGTGGGTGGGTGGGTAAATGAGCGAGGGGCTGGGTGGGTGGGTGGGTAAATGAGCGAGGGGCTGGCAGGGTGGGTTGGTAAATGAGCGAGAGGCTGGTTGGGTGGGTGGGTAAATGAGCGAGGTTTTGATGGGTGGGTGGGTAAATGAGCGAGGGGCTGGGTGGAGGGGTGGGTAAAAGAGCGAGGGGCTGGGTGGGTGGGAGGCTAAATGAGCGAGGGTCTTTGTGTGTGGGGAGTAGTTAAATATTCAAGGTGCTGGGTGGTTGGTTGAGTAAATGAGCGAGGGGCTGGGTGGGTGGGCAAATGAGCGAGGGTCTGGGAGGGTGGGTGTGTAAAAGTGCGATGGGCTGGGTGGGTGGTTGGGTAAATGAGCGATGGGCTGCGTGGGTGGGTGGGTAAATGATCGAGGGGCTGGGTGGGTTGGTGGGTAAAGAGCGAGGGGCTGGGTGGGTCGGTGGGTAAAAGAGCGAGGGACTGGGTGGGAGTGTGGGTAAATGAGCGAGGGGCTGGGTGGGTGGGTGGGGAAATGAGCGAGGGGCTGGGCGGGTGGGTAAATGAGCGAGGGGCTGGTTGGGTGGGTAGTTGAAAGAGCGAGGGGCTGGTTGGGTTCGTGGGAAAATGTCCGAGGGTCTGGGTGGGTGGGCGTGTAAATGAGCGAGGGGCTGGGTGAGTGAGTGGGTAAATGAGCGAGGGGCTGGCAGGGTGGGTTGGTAAATGAGCGAGAGGCTGGTTGGGTGGGTGGGTAAATGAGCGAGGTTTTGATGGGTGGGTGGGTAAATGAGCGAGGGGCTGGGTGGAGGGGTGGGTAAAAGAGCGAGGGGCTGGGTGGGTGGGAGGCTAAATGAGCGAGGGTCTTTGTGTGTGGGGAGTAGTTAAATATTCAAGGTGCTGGGTGGTTGGTTGAGTAAATGAGCGAGGGGCTGGGTGGGTGGGCAAATGAGCGAGGGTCTGGGAGGGTGGGTGTGTAAAAGTGCGATGGGCTGGGTGGGTGGTTGGGTAAATGAGCGATGGGCTGCGTGGGTGGGTGGGTAAATGATCGAGGGGCTGGGTGGGTTGGTGGGTAAAGAGCGAGGGGCTGGGTGGGTCGGTGGGTAAAAGAGCGAGGGACTGGGTGGGAGTGTGGGTAAATGAGCGAGGGGCTGGGTGGGTGGGTGGGGAAATGAGCGAGGGGCTGGGCGGGTGGGTAAATGAGCGAGGGGCTGGTTGGGTGGGTAGTTGAAAGAGCGAGGGGCTGGTTGGGTTCGTGGGAAAATGTCCGAGGGTCTGGGTGGGTGGGCGTGTAAATGAGCGAGGGGCTGGGTGAGTGAGTGGGTAAATGAGCGAGGAGCTGGGTAGGTTGTTGGGAAAATGAGCGAGAGGCTGGGTGGGTGGGTGGGTAAATGAGGGAGGGGCTGGGTGGGCGGGTGGGTGGGTAAATGTGCGAGGGGCTGGGTGGTTGTTTGGGTAAATGTGCGAGGGTCTGGGTGGGTTGGTGAATAGAAGAGCGATGGGCTGGGTGGGTGGGTGTGTAAATGAGTGAGGGGCTAGGTGGGTGAGTGGGTAAATGAGCGAGGGGCTGGGTGGGAGGGTGTGTAAATGAGCGAGGGGCTGGGTGGGTGGGAGGATAAATGAACGAGGTGCTGGGTGGGTGACCGGGTAAATGAGCCAGGGGCTGGGTGGGTGACTGGGTAAATGAGCGTGGGGCTGGGAGGGTGGGTCGGTGGGTGGTTTAATGAGCGAGATGCTGGGTGGGAGGGTGGGTAAATAAGCGAGGGTCTGGAGGGGTGGATGGGTAATTGAGCGAGGGTTTGGGTGGGTGGGTGGGTGGGTAAATGTGCGAGGGGCTGGGTGGGTGTTTGGGTGTGTAAATGAATGAGAATCTGGATGGAGGGAGGGTAGGTAAATGAGCTAGGTGCTGGATGGTTGGGTGAGTAAATGAGTGAGGGACTGGTTGGGTGTTTGGGAAAATGAGCAGGGGCTGGTTGGGTGGGTTGGTAAATGAGCGAGGGGCTGGGTGGGTGGGTTGGTAAATGAACGATGGGCTGGGTGGATGGGTGGGTAAATGAGCGATGGGCTGGAGGGGTGGGTGGGTAAATGAGCGAGGGGCTTGGTGGCTGGGTGGGTAAATGAGCGAGGGGCTGGGTGGGTTGGAGGGTAAATGAGCGAGGGGCTGGGTGGGTGGGTGGGAAAATGAGCGAGGGGCTGGGTGGGTGGGTGGGTAAATGAGCGAGGGGCTGGGTGGGTGGGTGGGTAAATGAACGAGGGGCTGGGTGGGTGGGTGGGTGGGTAAATGAGCGAGGGGCTGGGTGGGTGGGTGGGTAAATGAGCGAGGGGCTGGGTGGGTGGGTGGGTAAATGAGCGAGGGGCTGGGTGGGTGGGTGTGTAAATGAGCGAGGGGCTGGGTGGGTGGGTGGGTAAATGAGCGAGGGGCTGGGTGGGTGGGTGGGTAAATGAGCGAGGGGCTGGGTGGGTGGGTGGGTAAATGAGCGAGGGGCTGGGTGGGTGGGTGGGTAAATGAGCGAGGGGCTGGGTGGGTGGGTGGGTAAATGAGCGAGGGGCTGGGTGGGTGGGTGGGTAAATGAGCGAGGGGCTGTGTGGGAGGGTGGGAAAATGAGCGAGGGGCTGGGTGGGTCGGTGGGTAAATGAGCGAGGGGCTGGGTGGGTGGGTGGGTAAATGAACGAGGGGCCTGGTGGGTGGGTGGGTACATGAGCGAGGGGCTGGATGGGTGGGTGGGTAAATGAGCGAGGGGCTGCGTGTGAGGGTCGGTGGGTAAATGAGCGAGGGGCTGGGTGGGTGGGTGGGTAAATGAGCGAGGGGCTGGGTGGGTGGGTGGGTAAATGAGCGAGGGGCTGGGTGGGTGGGTGTGTAAATGAGCGTGGGGCTGGCAGTGTGGGTTGGTAAATGAGCGAGAGGCTGGTTGGGTGGGTGGTTAAATGAGCGAGGGGTTGGTTGGAGGGGTTGGTAAATGAGCGAGGGGCTGGGTGGGAGGGAGGGTAAATGAGCGATGGGCTTTGTGGGTGGGGGGGTAGTTAAATGATCTAGGTGCTGGGTGGTTGGTTGAGTAAATGAGCGAGGGGCTGGGTGGGTGGGCAAATGAGCTAGGGTCTGGGAGGGTGGGTGTGTAAAAGTGCGATGGGCTGGGTGGGTGTGTGGGTAAATGAGCGATGGGCTGCGTGGGTGGGTGGGTAAATGAGCGAGAGGCTGGATGGGTGGGTGGCGAAATGAACGAGGTGCTGGGTGGGCGGGTGGGTGGGTAAATGAGCCAGGGGCTGGGTGGGTGACTGGGTAAATGAGCGTGGGGCTGGGAGGGTGTGTCGGTGGGTGGTTTAATGAGCGAGATGCTGGGTGGGAGGGTGGGTAAATAAGCGAGGGTCTGGAGGGGTGGATGGGTAATTGAGCGAGGGTTTGGGCTGGTGGGTGGGTGGGTAAATGTGCGAGGGGCTGGGTGGGTGTTTGGGTGTGTAAATGAGTGAGAATCTGGATGGGAGGGAGGGTAGGTCAATGAGCTAGGTGCTGGATGGTTGGGTGAGTAAATGAGCGAGGGACTGGTTGGGTGGTTGGGAAAATGAGCGAGGGGCTGGTTGGGTGGGTTGGTAAATGAGCGAGGGGCTGGGTGGGTGGGTTGGTAAATGAACGATGGGCAGGGTGGATGGGTGGGTAAATGAGCAATGGGCAGGGGGGGTGGGTGGGTAAATGAGCGAGGGGCTGGGTGGGTGGGTGAGTGGGTAAATGAGCGAGGGGCTGGGTGGGTGGGTGGGTAAATGAGCGAGGGGCTGGGTGGGTGGGAGGGTAAATGAGCGAGGGGCTGGGTGGGTGGGAGGGTAAATGAGCGAGGGGCTGGGTGGGTGGGAGGGTAAATGAGCGAGGGGCTGGGTGGGTGGGTGGGTAAATGAGCGAGGGGCTGGGTGGGTGGGAGGGTAAATGAGCGAGGGGCTGGGTGGGTGGGAGGGTAAATGAGCGAGGGGCTGGGTGGGTGGGAGGGTAAATGAGCGAGGGGCTGGGTGGGTGGGAGGGTAAATGAGCGAGGGGCTGGGTGGGTGGGAGGGTAAATGAGCGAGGGGCTGGGTGGGTGGGTGGGTAAATGAGCGAGGGTCTGGGTGGGTGGGAGGGGAAATGAGCGAGGGGCTGGGTGGGTGGTTGGGAAAATGTCCGAGGGTCTGGGTGGGTGGGCGTGTAAATGAGCGAGGGGCTGGGTGAGTGAGTGGGTAAATGAGCGAGGAGCTGGGTAGGTTGTTGGGAAAATGAGCGAGAGGCTGGGTGGGTGGGTGGGTAAATGAGGGAGGGGTGGGTGGGCGGGTGGGTGGGTAAATGTGCGAGGGGCTGGGTGGTTGTTTGGGTAAATGTGCGAGGGTCTGGGTGGGTTGGTGAATAGAAGAGCGATGGGCTGGGTGGGTGGGTGTGTAAATGAGTGAGGGGCTAGGTGGGTGAGTGGGTAAATGAGCGAGGGGCTGGGTGGGAGGGTGTGTAAATGAGCGAGGGGCTGGGTGGGTGGGAGGATAAATGAACGAGGTGCTGGGTGGGTGACCGGGTAAATGAGCCAGGGGCTGGGTGGGTGACTGGGTAAATGAGCGTGGGGCTGGGAGGGTGGGTCGGTGGGTGGTTTAATGAGCGAGATGCTGGGTGGGAGGGTGGGTAAATAAGCGAGGGTCTGGAGGGGTGGATGGGTAATTGAGCGAGGGTTTGGGTGGGTGGGTGGGTGGGTAAATGTGCGAGGGGCTGGGTGGGTGTTTGGGTGTGTAAATGAATGAGAATCTGGATGGAGGGAGGGTAGGTAAATGAGCTAGGTGCTGGATGGTTGGGTGAGTAAATGAGTGAGGGACTGGTTGGGTGTTTGGGAAAATGAGCAGGGGCTGGTTGGGTGGGTTGGTAAATGAGCGAGGGGCTGGGTGGGTGGGTTGGTAAATGAACGATGGGCTGGGTGGATGGGTGGGTAAATGAGCGATGGGCTGGAGGGGTGGGTGGGTAAATGAGCGAGGGGCTTGGTGGCTGGGTGGGTAAATGAGCGAGGGGCTGGGTGGGTGGGAGGGTAAATGAGCGAGGGGCTGGGTGGGTGGGTGGGAAAATGAGCGAGGGGCTGGGTGGGTGGGTGGGTAAATGAGCGAGGGGCTGGGTGGGTGGGTGGGTAAATGAACGAGGGGCTGGGTGGGTGGGTGGGTGGATAAATGAGCGAGGGGCTGGGTGGGTGGGTGGGTAAATGAGCGAGGGGCTGGGTGGGTGGGTGGGTAAATGAGCGAGGGGCTGGGTGGGTGGGTGGGTAAATGAGCGAGGGGCTGGGTGGGTGGGTGGGTAAATGAGCGAGGGGCTGGGTGGGTGGGAGGGTAAATGAGCGAGGGGCTGGGTGGGTGGGTGGGAAAATGAGCGAGGGGCTGGGTGGGTGGGTGGGTAAATGAGCGAGGGGCTGAGTGGGTGGGTGGGTAAATGAACGAGGGGCTGGGTGGGTGGGTGGGTGGATAAATGAGCGAGGGGCTGGGTGGGTGGGTGGGTAAATGAGCGAGGGGCTGGGTGGGTGGGTGGGTAAATGAGCGAGGGGCTGGGTGGGTGGGTGGGTAAATGAGCGAGGGGCTGGGTGGGTAAATGAGCGAGGGGCTGGGTGGGTGGGTGGGTAAATGAGCGAGGGGCTGGGTGGGTGGGTGGGTAAATGAGCGAGGGGCTGGTTGGGTGGGTGGGTAAATGAGCGAGGGGCTGGGTGTGTGGGTGGGTAAATGAGCGAGGGGCTGGGTGGGTGGGTGGGTAAATGAGCGAGGGGCTGTGTGGGAGGGTGGGAAAATGAGCGAGGGGCTGGGTGGGTCGGTGGGTAAATGAGCGAGGGGCTGGGTGGGTGGGTGGGTAAATGAACGAGGGGCCTGGTGGGTGGGTGGGTACATGAGCGAGGGGCTGGATGGGTGGGTGGGTAAATGAGCGAGGGGCTGCGTGTGAGGGTCGGTGGGTAAATGAGCGAGGGGCTGGGTGGGTGGGTGGGTAAATGAGCGAGGGGCTGGGTGGGTGGGTGTGTAAATGAGCGAGGGGCTGGCAGTGTGGGTTGGTAAATGAGCGAGAGGCTGGTTGGGTGGGTGGTTAAATGAGTGAGGGGTTGGTTGGAGGGGTTGGTAAATGAGCGAGGGGCTGGGTGGGAGGGAGGTTAAATGAGCGATGGGCTTTGTGGGTGGGGGGGTAGTTAAATGATCTAGGTGCTGGGTGGTTGGTTGAGTAAATGAGCGAGGGGCTGGGTGGGTGGGCAAGTGAGCTAGGGTCTGGGAGGGTGGGTGTGTAAAAGTGCGATGGGCTGGGTGGGTGTGTGGGTAAATGAGCGATGGGCTGCGTGGGTGGGTGGGTAAATGAGCGAGAGGCTGGATGGGTGGGTGGCTAAATGAACGAGGTGCTGGGTGGGCGGGTGGGTGGGTAAATGAGCCAGGGGCTGGGTGGGTGACTGGGTAAATGAGCGTGGGGCTGGGAGGGTGGGTCGGTGGGTGGTTTAATGAGCGAGATGCTGGGTGGGAGGGTGGGTAAATAAGCGAGGGTCTGGAGGGGTGGATGGGTAATTGAGCGAGGGTTTGGGCTGGTGGGTGGGTGGGTAAATGTGCGAGGGGCTGGGTGGGTGTTTGGGTGTGTAAATGAGTGAGAATCTGGATGGGAGGGAGGGTAGGTAAATGAGCTAGGTGCTGGATGGTTGGGTGAGTAAATGAGCGAGGGACTGGTTGGGTGGTTGGGAAAATGAGCGAGGGGCTGGTTGGGTGGGTTGGTAAATGAGCGAGGGGCTGGGTGGGTGGGTTGGTAAATGAACGATGGGCAGGGTGGATGGGTGGGTAAATGAGCAATGGGCAGGGGGGGTGGGTGGGTAAATGAGCGAGGGGCTGGGTGGGTGGGTGAGTGGGTAAATGAGCGAGGGGCTGGGTGGGTGGGTGGGTAAATGAGCGAGGGGCTGGGTGGGTGGGAGGGTAAATGAGCGAGGGGCTGGGTGGGTGGGAGGGTAAATGAGCGAGGGGCTGGGTGGGTGGGAGGCTAAATGAGCGAGGGGCTGGGTGGGTGGGTGGGTAAATGAGCGAGGGGCTGGGTGGGTGGGAGGGTAAATGAGCGAGGGGCTGGGTGGGTGGGAGGGTAAATGAGCGAGGGGCTGGGAGGGTGGGAGGGTAAATGAGCGAGGGGCTGGGTGGGTGGGAGGGTAAATGAGCGAGGGGCTGGGTGGGTGGGTGGGTAAATGAGCGAGGGTCTGGGTGGGTGGGAGGGTAAATGAGCGAGGGGCTGGGTGGGTGGGTGGGAAAATGTCCGAGGGTCTGGGTGGGTGGGCGTGTAAATGAGCGAGGGGCTGGGTGAGTGAATGGGTAAATGAGCGAGGAGCTGGGTAGGTTGTTGGGAAAATGAGCGAGAGGCTGGGTGGGTGGGTGGGTAAATGAGGGAGGGGTGGGTGGGCGGGTGGGTGGGTAAATGTGCGAGGGGCTGGGTGGTTGTTTGGGTAAATGTGCGAGGGTCTGGGTGGGTTGGTGAATAGAAGAGCGATGGGCTGGGTGGGTGGGTGTGTAAATGAGTGAGGGGCTAGGTGGGTGAGTGGGTAAATGAGCGAGGGGCTGGGTGGGAGGGTGTGTAAATGAGCGAGGGGCTGGGTGGGTGGGAGGATAAATGAACGAGGTGCTGGGTGGGTGACCGGGTAAATGAGCCAGGGGCTGGGTGGGTGACTGGGTAAATGAGCGTGGGGCTGGGAGGGTGGGTCGGTGGGTGGTTTAATGAGCGAGATGCTGGGTGGGAGGGTGGGTAAATAAGCGAGGGTCTGGAGGGGTGGATGGGTAATTGAGCGAGGGTTTGGGTGGGTGGGTGGGTGGGTAAATGTGCGAGGGGCTGGGTGGGTGTTTGGGTGTGTAAATGAATGAGAATCTGGATGGAGGGAGGGTAGGTAAATGAGCTAGGTGCTGGATGGTTGGGTGAGTAAATGAGTGAGGGACTGGTTGGGTGTTTGGGAAAATGAGCAGGGGCTGGTTGGGTGGGTTGGTAAATGAGCGAGGGGCTGGGTGGGTGGGTTGGTAAATGAACGATGGGCTGGGTGGATGGGTGGGTAAATGAGCGATGGGCTGGAGGGGTGGGTGGGTAAATGAGCGAGGGGCTTGGTGGCTGGGTGGGTAAATGAGCGAGGGGCTGGGTGGGTGGGAGGGTAAATGAGCGAGGGGCTGGGTGGGTGGGTGGGAAAATGAGCGAGGGGCTGGGTGGGTGGGTGGGTAAATGAGCGAGGGGCTGGGTGGGTGGGTGGGTAAATGAACGAGGGGCTGGGTGGGTGGGTGGGTGGATAAATGAGCGAGGGGCTGGGTGGGTGGGTGGGTAAATGAGCGAGGGGCTGGGTGGGTGGGTGGGTAAATGAGCGAGGGGCTGGGTGGGTGGGTGGGTAAATGAGCGAGGGGCTGGGTGGGTGGGTGTGTAAATGAGCGAGGGGCTGGGTGGGTGGGTGGGTAAATGAGCGAGGGGCTGGGTGGGTGGGTGGGTAAATGAGCGAGGGGCTGGGTGGGTGGGTGGGTAAATGAGCGAGGGGCTGGGTGGGTGGGTGGGTAAATGAGCGAGGGGCTGGGTGGGTGGGTGGGTAAATGAGCGAGGGGCTGTGTGGGAGGGTGGGAAAATGAGCGAGGGGCTGGGTGGGTCGGTGGGTAAATGAGCGAGGGGCTGGGTGGGTGGGTGGGTAAATGAACGAGGGGCCTGGTGGGTGGGTGGGTACATGAGCGAGGGGCTGGATGGGTGGGTTGGTAAATGAGCGAGGGGCTGCGTGTGAGGGTCGGTGGGTAAATGAGCGAGGGGCTGGGTGGGTGGGTGGGTAAATGAGCGAGGGGCTGGGTGGGTGGGTGTGTAAATGAGCGAGGGGCTGGCAGTGTGGGTTGGTAAATGAGCGAGAGGCTGGTTGGGTGGGTGGTTAAATGAGCGAGGGGTTGGTTGGAGGGGTTGGTAAATGAGCGAGGGGCTGGGTGGGAGGGAGGGTAAATGAGCGATGGGCTTGTGGGTGGGGGGGTAGTTAAATGATCTAGGTGCTGGGTGGTTGGTTGAGTAAATGAGCGAGGGGCTGGGTGGGTGGGCAAATGAGCTAGGGTCTGGGAGGGTGGGTGTGTAAAAGTGCGATGGGCTGGGTGGGTAAATGAGCGATGGGCTGCGTGGGTGGGTGGGTAAATGAGCGAGAGGCTGGATGGGTGGGTGGCTAAATGAACGAGGTGTTGGGTGGGCGGGTGGGTGGGTAAATGAGCCAGGGGCTGGGTGGGTGACTGGGTAAATGAGCGTGGGGCTGGGAGGGTGGGTCGGTGGGTGGTTTAATGAGCGAGATGCTGGGTGGGAGGGTGGGTAAATAAGCGAGGGTCTGGAGGGGTGGATGGGTAATTGAGCGAGGGTTTGGGCTGGTGGGTGGGTGGGTAAATGTGCGAGGGGCTGGGTGGGTGTTTGGGTGTGTAAATGAGTGAGAATCTGGATGGGAGGGAGGGTAGGTAAATGAGCTAGGTGCTGGATGGTTGGGTGAGTAAATGAGCGAGGGACTGGTTGGGTGGTTGGGAAAATGAGCGAGGGGCTGGTTGGGTGGGTTGGTAAATGAGCGAGGGGCTGGGTGGGTGGGTTGGTAAATGAACGATGGGCAGGGTGGATGGGTGGGTAAATGAGCAATGGGCAGGGGGGGTGGGTGGGTAAATGAGCGAGGGGCTGGGTGGGTGGGTGAGTGGGTAAATGAGCGAGGGGCTGGGTGGGTGGGTGGGTAAATGAGCTAGGGGCTGGGTGGGTGGGAGGGTAAATGAGCGAGGGGCTGGGTGGGTGGGAGGGTAAATGAGCGAGGGGCTGGGTGGGTGGGAGGGTAAATGAGCGAGGGGCTGGGAGGGTGGGTGGGTAAATGAGCGAGGGGCTGGGTGGGTGGGAGGGTAAATGAGCGAGGGGCTGGGTGGGTGGGAGGGTAAATGAGCGAGGGGCTGGGTGGGTGGGAGGGTAAATGAGCGAGGGGCTGGGTGGGTGGGAGGGTAAATGAGCGAGGGGCTGGGTGGGTGGGTGGGTAAATGAGCGAGGGGCTGGGTGGGTGGGAGGGTAAATGAGCGAGGGGCTGGGTGGGTGGGTGGGTAAATGAGCGAGAGGCTGGGTGGGTGGGTGGGTAAATGAGCGAGGGTCTGGGTGGGTGGGAGTGTAAATGAGCGAGGGGCTGGGTGGGTGTGTGGGAAAATGAGCGAGAGGTTGGGTGGGTGGGTGGGTAAATGAGCGAGGGGCTGGGTGGGTGGGTGGGTAAATGACCGAGGGGCTGGGTGGGTGGGTGGGTAAATGAGCGAGGGGCTGGTTGGGTGGGTGGGTAAATGAGCGAGGGGCTGGGTGGGTGGGTGGGTAAATGAGCAAGGAGCTGGGTGGGTGGTTGCGTGGGTAAATGAGCGAGCGTCTGGGTGGGTGGGTGGGTGTGTAAATGAGCGAGGGGCAGGGTGGGTGGGTGGGTAAATGAACGAGTGGCTGTTTGGGTGGGTGTGTAAATGAGCGAGGGGCTGGATGGGTGGATGGTTAAATGAACGAGGGGCTGTGTGGGTGGGTGGGTAAATGAACGAGGGGCTGGGAGGGTGGGTGGGTAAATGAGCGAGGGGCTGGGTGGGTGGGTGGGTAAATGATAGAGGGGCTGTGTGGGTGGGAGGGTAAATGATAGAGGGCCTGGGTGGGTGGGTGGGGAAATGATCGAGGGGCTGCGTGGGAGGGAGGGTGGGTAAATGAGCGAGGGGCTGTGTGGGTGGGTTGGTAAATGTGCGAGGGTCAGGTTGGGTGGGTGGGTAAATGAGCGAGGGTTTGGTGGGTGGGAGTGTAAATGAGCGAGCGACTGGGTGGGAGTGTGGGTAAATGAGCGAGGGGCTGGGTGGGTGGGTGGGGAAATGAGCGAGGGGCTGGGCGGGTTGGTAAATGAGCGAGGGGGTGGTTGGGTGGATAGTTGAAAGAGCGAGGGGCTGGTTGTGGGCGTGGGAAAATGTCCGAGGGTCTGGGTGGGTGGGCGTGTAAATGAGCGAGGGGCTGGGTGAGTGAGTGGGTAAATGAGCGAGGAGCTGGGTAAGTTGTTGGGTAAATGAGCGAGAGGCTGGGTGGGTGGGTGGGTAAATGAGGGAGGGGCTGGGTGGGCGGGTGGGTGGGTAAATGTGCGAGGGGCTGGGTGGTTGTTTGGGTAAATGTGCGAGGGTCTGGGTGGGTTGGTGAATAGATGAGCGAAAGGGCTGGGTGGGTGGGTGTGTAAACGAGCGAGGGGCTCGGTGGTTGAGTGGGTAAATGAGCGAGGGGCTGGGTGGGAGGGTGTGTAAATGAGCGAGGGGCTGGGTGGGTGGGTGGATAAATAAACGAGATGCTGGGTGGGTGACCGGGTAAATGAGCCAGGGGCTGGGTGGGTGACTGGGTAAATGAGCGAGGGGCTGGGAGGGTGGGTCGGTGGGTTGTTTAATGAGCGAGATGCTGGGTGGGAGGGTGGGTAAATAAGCGAGGGTCTGGAGGGGTGGATGGGTAATTGAGCGAGGGTTTGGGTGGGTGGGTGGGTGGGTAAATGAGCGAGGGGCTGGGTGGGTGGGTGGGTAAATGAGCGAGGGGCTGGGTGGGTGGGTGGGTAAATGAGCGAGGGGCTGGGTGGATGGCTGGGTAAATGAGCGAGGGGCTCGGTGGGTGGGAGAGTAAATGAGCGAGGGGCTGGGTGGGTGGGAGGGTAAATGAGCGAGGGGCTGGTGGGTGGGAGGGTAAATGAGCGAGGGGCTGGTGGGTGGGAGGGTAAATGAGCGAGGGGCTGGGTGGGAGGGTGGGAAAATGAGCGAGGGGCTGGGTTGGTCGGTGGGTAAATGAGCGAGGGGCTGGGTGGGTGGGTGGGTAAATGAACGAGGGGCTGGGTGGGTGGGTGGGTAAATGAGCGAGGGGCTGGATGGGTGGGTGGGTAAATGAACGAGGGGCTGCGTGGGAGGGTCGGTGGGTAAATGAGCGAGGGGCTGGGTGGGTGGGTGGGTAAATGAGCGAGGGGCTGGGTGGGTGGGTGGGTAAATGAGCGAGGGGCTGGGTGGGTGGGTGGGTAAATGAGCGAGGGGCTGGGTGGGTGGGTGGGTAAATGAGCGAGGGGCTGGGTGGGTGGGTGGGTAAATGAGCGAGGGGCTGGGTGGGTGGGTGGGTAAATGAGCGAGGGGCTGGCAGGGTGGGTTGGTAAATGAGCGAGAGGCTGGTTGGGTGGGTGGGTTAATGAGCGAGGTTTTGATGGGTGGGTGGGTAAATGAGCGAGGGGCTGGTTGGAGGGGTGGGTAAATGAGCGAGGGGCTGGGTGGGTGGGAGGCAAAATGAGCGAGGGTCTTTGTGTGTGGGGAGTAGTTAAATATTCTAGGTGCTGGGTGGTTGGTTGAGTAAATGAGCGAGGGGCTGGGTGGGTGGGCAAATGAACGAGGGTCTGGGAGGGTGGGTGTGTAAAAGTGCGATGGGCTGGGTGGGTGGGTGGGTAAATGAGCGATGGGCTGCGTGGGTGGGTGGGTAAATGATCGAGGGGCTGGGTGGGTTGGTGGGTAAAGAGCGAGGGGCTGGGTGGGTCGGTGGGTAAATGAGCGAAGGACTGGGTGGGAGTGTGGGTAAATGAGCGAGGGGCTGGGTGGGTGGGTGGGGAAATGAGCGAGGGGCTGGGCGGGTGGGTAAATGAGCGAGGGGCTGGTTGGGTGGGTAGTTGAAAGAGCGAGGGGCTGGTTGGGTGCGTGGGAAAATGTCCGAGGGTCTGGGTGGGTGGGCGTGTAAATGAGCGAGGGGCTGGGTGAGTGAGTGGGTAAATGAGCGAGGAGCTGGGTAGGTTGTTGGGAAAATGAGCGAGAGGCTGGGTGGGTGGGTGGGTAAATGAGGGAGGGGCTGGGTGGGCGGGTGGGTGGGTAAATGTGCGAGGGGCTGGGTGGTTGTTTGGGTAAATGTGCGAGGGTCTGGGTGGGTTGGTGAATAGAAGAGCGATGGGCTGGGTGGGTGGGTGTGTAAATGAGTGAGGGGCTAGGTGGGTGAGTGGGTAAATGAGCGAGGGGCTGGGTGGGAGGGTGGGAAAATGAGCGAGGGGCTGGGTGGGAGGGTGGGAAAATGAGCGAGGGGCTGGGTTGGTCGGTGGGTAAATGAGCGAGGGGCTGGGTGGGTGGGTGGGTAAATGAGCGAGGGGCTGGGTGGGTGGGTGGGTAAATGAGCGAGGGGCTGGGTGGGTGGGTGGGTAAATGAGCGAGGGGCTGGGTGGGTGGGTGGGTAAATGAACGAGGGGCTGCGTGGGAGGGTCGGTGGGTAAATGAGCGAGGGGCTGGGTGGGTGGGTGGGTAAATGAGCGAGGGGCTGGGTGGGTGGGTGGGTAAATGAGCGAGGGGCTGGGTGGGTGGGTGGGTAAATGAGCGAGGGGCTGGGTGGGTGGGTGGGTAAATGAGCGAGGGGCTGGCAGGGTGGGTTGGTAAATGAGCGAGAGGCTGGTTGGGTGGGTGGGTAAATGAGCGAGGTTTTGATGGATGGGTGGGTAAATGAGCGAGGGGCTGGTTGGAGGGGTGGGTAAATGAGCGAGGGGCTGGGTGGGTGGGAGGCAAAATGAGCGAGGGTCTTTGTGTGTGGGGAGTAGTTAAATATTCTAGGTGCTGGGTGGTTGGTTGAGTAAATGAGCGAGGGGCTGGGTGGGTGGGCAAATGAACGAGGGTCTGGGAGGGTGGGTGTGTAAAAGTGCGATGGGCTGGGTGGGTGGGTGGGTAAATGAGCGATGGGCTGCGTGGGTGGGTGGGTAAATGATCGAGGGGCTGGGTGGGTTGGTGGGTAAAGAGCGAGGGGCTGGGTGGGTCGGTGGGTAAATGAGCGAAGGACTGGGTGGGAGTGTGGGTAAATGAGCGAGGGGCTGGGTGGGTGGGTGGGGAAATGAGCGAGGGGCTGGGCGGGTGGGTAAATGAGCGAGGGGCTGGTTGGGTGGGTAGTTGAAAGAGCGAGGGGCTGGTTGGGTGCGTGGGAAAATGCCCGAGGGTCTGGGTGGGTGGGCGTGTAAATGAGCGAGGGGCTGGGTGAGTGAGTGGGTAAATGAGCGAGGAGCTGGGTAGGTTGTTGGGAAAATGAGCGAGAGGCTGGGTGGGTGGGTGGGTAAATGAGGGAGGGGCTGGGTGGGCGGGTGGGTGGGTAAATGTGCGAGGGGCTGGGTGGTTGTTTGGGTAAATGTGCGAGGGTCTGGGTGGGTTGGTGAATAGAAGAGCGATGGGCTGGGTGGGTGGGTGTGTAAATGAGTGAGGGACTAGGTGGGTGAGTGGGTAAATGAGCGAGGGGCTGGGTGGGAGGGTGGGAAAATGAGCGAGGGGCTGGGTGGGAGGGTGGGAAAATGAGCGAGGGGCTGGGTTGGTCGGTGGGTAAATGAGCGAGGGGCTGGGTGGGTGGGTGGGTAAATGAGCGAGGGGCTGGGTGGGTGGGTGGGTAAATGAGCGAGGGGCTGGGTGGGTGGGTGGGTAAATGAGCGAGGGGCTGGGTGGGTGGGTGGGTAAATGAGCGACGGGCTGGCAGGGTGGGTTGGTAAATGAGCGAGAGGCTGGTTGGGTGGGTGGGTAAATGAGCGAGGTTTTGATGGATGGGTGGGTAAATGAGCGAGGGGCTGGTTGGAGGGGTGGGTAAATGAGCGAGGGGCTGGGTGGGTGGGAGGCAAAATGAGCGAGGGTCTTTGTGTGTGGGGAGTAGTTAAATATTCTAGGTGCTGGGTGGTTGGTTGAGTAAATGAGCGAGGGGCTGGGTGGGTGGGCAAATGAACGAGGGTCTGGGAGGGTGGGTCTGTAAAAGTGCGATGGGCTGGGTGGGTGGGTGGGTAAATGAGCGATGGGCTGCGTGGGTGGGTGGGTAAATGATCGAGGGGCTGGGTGGGTTGGTGGGTAAAGAGCGAGGGGCTGGGTGGGTCGGTGGGTAAATGAGCGAAGGACTGGGTGGGAGTGTGGGTAAATGAGCGAGGGGCTGGGTGGGTGGGTGGGGAAATGAGCGAGGGGCTGGGCGGGTGGGTAAATGAGCGAGGGGCTGGTTGGGTGGGTAGTTGAAAGAGCGAGGGGCTGGTTGGGTGCGTGGGAAAATGCCCGAGGGTCTGGGTGGGTGGGCGTGTAAATGAGCGAGGGGCTGGGTGAGTGAGTGGGTAAATGAGCGAGGAGCTGGGTAGGTTGTTGGGAAAATGAGCGAGAGGCTGGGTGGGTGGGTGGGTAAATGAGGGAGGGGCTGGGTGGGCGGGTGGGTGGGTAAATGTGCGAGGGGCTGGGTGGTTGTTTGGGTAAATGTGCGAGGGTCTGGGTGGGTTGGTGAATAGAAGAGCGATGGGCTGGGTGGGTGGGTGTGTAAATGAGTGAGGGACTAGGTGGGTGAGTGGGTAAATGAGCGAGGGGCTGGGTGGGAGGGTGGGAAAATGAGCGAGGGGCTGGGTGGGAGGTTGGGAAAATGAGCGAGGGGCTGGGTTGGTCGGTGGGTAAATGAGCGAGGGGCTGGGTGGGTGGGTGGGTAAATGAACGAGGGGCTGGGTGGGTGGGTGGGTAAATGAGCGAGGGGCTGGATGGGTGGGTGGGTAAATGAACGAGGGGCTGCGTGGGAGGGTCGGTGGGTAAATTATCGAGGGGCTGGGTGGGTGGGTGGGTAAATGAGCGAGGGGCTGGGTGGGTGGGTGGGTAAATGAGCGAGGGGCTGGGTGGGTGGGTGGGTAAATGAGCGAGGGGCTGGGTGGGTGGGTGGGTAAATGAGCGAGGGGCTGGCAGGGTGGGTTGGTAAATGAGCGAGAGGCTGGTTGGGTGGGTGGGTAAATGAGCGAGGTTTTGATGGGTGGGTGGGTAAATGAGCGAGGGGCTGGTTGGAGGGGTGGGTAAATGAGCGAGGGGCTGGGTGGGTGGGAGGCTAAATGAGCGAGGGTCTTTGTGTGTGGGGAGTAGTTAAATATTCTAGGTGCTGGGTGGTTGGTTGAGTAAATGAGCGAGGGGCTGGGTGGGTGGGCAAATGAGCGAGGGTCTGGGAGGGTGGGTGTGTAAAAGTGCGATGGGCTGGGTGGGTGGGTGGGTAAATGAGCGATGGGCTGCGTGGGTGGGTGGGTAAATGATCGAGGGGCTGGGTGGGTTGGTGGGTAAAGAGCGAGGGGCTGGGTGGGTCGGTGGGTAAATGAGCGAAGGACTGGGTGGGAGTGTGGGTAAATGAGCGAGGGGCTGGGTGGGTGGGTGGGGAAATGAGCGAGGGGCTGGGCGGGTGGGTAAATGAGCGAGGGGCTGGTTGGGTGGGTAGTTGAAAGAGCGAGGGGCTGGTTGGGTGCGTGGGAAAATGTCTGAGGGTCTGGGTGGGTGGGCGTGTAAATGAGCGAGGGGCTGGGTGAGTGAGTGGGTAAATGAGCGAGGAGCTGGGTAGGTTGTTGGGAAAATGAGCGAGAGGCTGGGTGGGTGGGTGGGTAAATGAGGGAGGGGCTGGGTGGGCGGGTGGGTGGGTAAATGTGCGAGGGGCTGGGTGGTTGTTTGGGTAAATGTGCGAGGGTCTGGGTGGGTTGGTGAATAGAAGAGCGATGGGCTGGGTGGGTGGGTGTGTAAATGAGTGAGGGGCTAGGTGGGTGAGTGGGTAAATGAGCGAGGGGCTGGGTGGGAGGGTGTGTAAATGAGCGAGGGGCTGGGTGGGTGGGAGGATAAATGAACGAGGTGCTGGGTGGGTGACCGGGTAAATGAGCCAGGGGCTGGGTGGGTGACTGGGTAAATGAGCGTGGGGCTGGGAGGGTGGGTCGGTGGGTGGTTTAATGAGCGAGATGCTGGGTGGGAGGGTGGGTAAATAAGCGAGGGTCTGGAGGGGTGGATGGGTAATTGAGCGAGGGTTTGGGTGGGTGGGTGGGTGGGTAAATGTGCGAGGGGCTGGGTGGGTGTTTGGGTGTGTAAATGAATGAGAATCTGGATGGAGGGAGGGTAGGTAAATGAGCTAGGTGCTGGATGGTTGGGTGAGTAAATGAGTGAGGGACTGGTTGGGTGTTTGGGAAAATGAGCAGGGGCTGGTTGGGTGGGTTGGTAAATGAGCGAGGGGCTGGGTGGGTGGGTTGGTAAATGAACGATGGGCTGGGTGGATGGGTGGGTAAATGAGCGATGGGCTGGAGGGGTGGGTGGGTTAATGAGCGAGGGGCTTGGTGGCTGGGTGGGTAAATGAGCGAGGGGCTGGGTGGGTGGGAGGGTAAATGAGCGAGGGGCTGGGTGGGTGGGTGGGAAAATGAGCGAGGGGCTGGGTGGGTGGGTGGGTAAATGAGCGAGGGGCTGGGTGGGTGGGTGGGTAAATGAGCGAGGGGCTGGGTGGGTGGGTGGGTAAATGAGCGAGGGGCTGGGTGGGTGGGTGTGTAAATGAGCGAGGGGCTGGGTGGGTGGGTGGGTAAATGAGCGAGGGGCTGGGTGGCTGGGTGGGTAAATGAGCGAGGGGCTGGGTGGGTGGGTGGGTAAATGAGCGAGGGGCTGGGTGGGTGGGTGGGTAAATGAGCGAGGGGCTGTGTGGGAGGGTGGGAAAATGAGCGAGGGGCTGGGTGGGTCGGTGGGTAAATGAGCGAGGGGCTGGGTGGATGGCTGGGTAAATGAACGAGGGGCCTGGTGGGTGGGTGGGTACATGAGCGAGGGGCTGGATGGGTGGGTGGGTAAATGAGCGAGGGGCTGCGTGTGAGGGTCGGTGGGTAAATGAGCGAGGGGCTGGGTGGGTGGGTGGGTAAATGAGCGAGGGGCTGGGTGGGTGGGTGTGTAAATGAGCGAGGGGCTGGCAGTGTGGGTTGGTAAATGAGCGAGAGGCTGGTTGGGTGGGTGGTTAAATGAGCGAGGGGTTGGTTGGAGGGGTTGGTAAATGAGCGAGGGGCTGGGTGGGAGGGAGGGTAAATGAGCGATGGGCTTTGTGGGTGGGGGGGGTAGTTAAATGATCTAGGTGCTGGGTGGTTGGTTGAGTAAATGAGCGAGGGGCTGGGTGGGTGGGCAAATGAGCTAGGGTCTGGGAGGGTGGGTGTGTAAAAGTGCGATGGGCTGGGTGGGTGTGTGGGTAAATGAGCGATGGGCTGCGTGGGTGGGTGGGTAAATGAGCGAGAGGCTGGATGGGTGGGTGGCTAAATGAACGAGGTGCTGGGTGGGCGGGTGGGTGGGTAAATGAGCCAGGGGCTGGGTGGGTGACTGGGTAAATGAGCGTGGGGCTGGGAGGGTGGGTCGGTGGGTGGTTTAATGAGCAAGATGCTGGGTGGGAGGGTGGGTAAATAAGCGAGGGTCTGGAGGGGTGGATGGGTAATTGAGCGAGGGTTTGGGCTGGTGGGAGGGTGGGTAAATGTGCGAGGGGCTGGGTGGGTGTTTGGGTGTGTAAATGAGTGAGAATCTGGATGGGAGGGAGGGTAGGTAAATGAGCTAGGTGCTGGATGGTTGGGTGAGTAAATGAGCGAGGGACTGGTTGGGTGGTTGGGAAAATGAGCGAGGGGCTGGTTGGGTGGGTTGGTAAATGAGCGAGGGGCTGGGTGGGTGGGTTGGTAAATGAACGATGGGCAGGGTGGATGGGTGGGTAAATGAGCAATGGGCAGGGGGGGTGGGTGGGTAAATGAGCGAGGGGCTGGGTGGGTGGGTGAGTGGGTAAATGAGCGAGGGGCTGGGTGGGTGGGTGGGTAAATGAGCGAGGGGCTGGGTGGGTGGGTGGGTAAATGAGCGAGGGGCTGGGTGGGTGGGAGGGTAAATGAGCGAGGGGCTGGGTGGGTGGGAGGGTAAATGAGCGAGGGGCTGGGTGGGTGGGAGGGTAAATGAGCGAGGGGCTGGGTGGGTGGAAGGGTAAATGAGCGAGGGGCTGGATGGGTGGGTGGGTAAATGAGCGAGGGGCTGGGTGGGTGGGAGGATAAATGAGCGAGGGGCTGGGTGGGTGGGAGGGTAAATGAGCGAGGGGCTGGGTGGGTGGGAGGGTAAATGAGCGAGGGGCTGGGTGGGTGGGAGGGTAAATGAGCGAGGGGCTGGGTGGGTGGGTGAGTAAATGAGCGAGGGTCTGGGTGGGTGGGAGGGTAAATGAGCGAGGGGCTGGGTGGGTGGGTGGGTAAATGAGCGAGAGGCTGTGTGGGTGGGTGGGTAAATGAGCGAGGGGCTGGGTGGGTGGGAGTGTAAATGAGCGAGGGGCTGGGTGGGTGTGTGGGAAAATGAGCGAGAGGTTGGGTGGGTGGGTGGGTAAATGAGCGAGGGGCTGGGTGGGTGGGTGGGTAAATGAGCGAGGGGCAGGGTGGGTGGGTGGGTAAATGAGCGAGGGGCTGGGTGGGTGGGTGGGTAAATGAGCGAGGGGCTGGTTGGGTGGGTGGGTAAATGAGCGAGGGGCTGGGTGGGTGGGTAGGTAAATGAGCAAGGAGCTGGGTGGGAGGTTGCGTGGGTAAATGAGCGAGCGTCTGGGTGGGTGGGTGGGTGTGTAAATGAGCGAGGGGCAGGGTGGGTGGGTGGGTAAATGAACGAGTGGCTGTTTGGGTGGGTGTGTAAATGAGCGAGGGGCTGGATGGGTGGATGGTTAAATGAACGAGGGGCTGTGTGGGTGGGTGGGTAAATGAACGAGGGGCTGGGAGGGTGGGTGGGTAAATGAGCGAGGGGCTGGGTGGGTGGGTGGGTAAATGATAGAGGGGCTGGGTGGGTGGGAGGGTAAATGATAGAGGGCCTGGGTGGGTGGGTGGGGAAATGATCGAGGGGCTGCGTGGGAGGGAGGGTGGGTAAATGAGCGAGGGGCTGTGTGGGTGGGTTGGTAAATGTGCGAGGGTCAGGTTGGGTGGGTGGGTAAATGAGCGAGGGTTTGGTGGGTGGGAGTGTAAATGAGCGAGCGACTGGGTGGGAGTGTGGGTAAATGAGCGAGGGGCTGGGTGGGTGGGTGGGGAAATGAGCGAGGGGCTGGGCGGGTTGGTAAATGAGCGCGGGGGTGGTTGGGTGGGTAGTTGAAAGAGCGAGGGGCTGGTTGTGGGCGTGGGAAAATGTCCGAGGGTCTGGGTGGGTGGGCGTGTAAATGAGCGAGGGGCTGGGTGAGTGAGTGGGTAAATGAGCGAGGAGCTGGGTAAGTTGTTGGGTAAATGAGCGAGAGGCTGGGTGGGTGGGTGGGTAAATGAGGGAGGGGCTGGGTGGGCGGGTGGGTGGGTAAATGTGCGAGGGGCTGGGTGGTTGTTTGGGTAAATGTGCGAGGGTCTGGGTGGGTTGGTGAATAGATGAGCGATGGGCTGGGTGGGTGGGTGTGTAAACGAGCGAGGGGCTAGGTGGGTGAGTGGGTAAATGAGCGAGGGGCTGGGTGGGAGGGTGTGTAAATGAGCGAGGGGCTGGGTGGGTGGGTGGATAAATAAACGAGATGCTGGGTGGGTGACCGGGTAAATGAGCCAGGGGCTGGGTGGGTGACTGGGTAAATGAGCGAGGGGCTGGGAGGGTGGGTCGGTGGGTTGTTTAATGAGCGAGATGCTGGGTGGGAGGGTGGGTAAATAAGCGAGGGTCTGGAGGGGTGGATGGGTAATTGAGCGAGGGTTTGGGTGGGTGGGTGGGTGGGTAAATGAGCGAGGGGCTGGGTGGGTGGGTGGGTAAATGAGCGAGGGGCTGGGTGGGTGGGTGGGTAAATGAACGAGGGGCTGGGTGGGTGGGTGGGTAAATGAGCGAGGGGCTGGGTGGGTGGGAGGGTAAATGAGCGAGGGGCTGGGTGGGTGGGAGGGTAAATGAGCGAGGGGCTGGGTGGGTGGGAGGGTAAATGAGCGAAGGGGCTGGGTGGGTGGGTGGGTAAATGAGCGAGGCGCTGGGTGGGTGGGTGGGTAAATGAACGAGGGGCTGGGTGGGTGGGGGGGTAAATGAACGATGGGTAGGGTGGGTGGGTGGGTAAATGAGCGATGGGCTGGGGGGGTGGGTGGGTAAATGAGCGAGGGGCTGGTTGGGTTGGTGGGTAAATGAGCGAGGGGCTGGGTGGGTGGGTGGGTAAATGAGCGAGGGGCTGGGTGGGTGGGTGGGTAAATGAGCGAGGGGCTGGGTGGGTCGGTGGGTGGGTAAATGAGCGAGGGGCTGGGTGGGTGGATGAGTGGATAAATGAGCGAGGGGCTGGGTGGTTGGGTGGGTAAATGAGCGAGGGGCAGGGTGGGTGGGAGGGTAAATGAGCGAGGGGCAGGGTGGGTGGGAGGGTAAATGAGCGAAGGGCTGGGTGGGTGGGAGGCTAAATGAGCGAGGGGCTGGGTGGGTGGGTGGGTAAATGAGCGAGGGGCTGGGTAGGTGGGTGGGAAAATGAGCGAGAGGTTGGTTGGGTGGGTGGGTAAATGAGCGAGGGGCTGGGTGGGTGGATGGGAAAATGAGCGAGCGGTTGGGTGGATGGGTGGGTAAATGAGTGAGGGGCTGGGTGGGTGGGTGGGTAAATGAGCGAGGGGCTGGGTGGGTGGGTGGGTAAATGAGCGAGGGGCTGGGTGGGTGGGTGGGTAAATGAGCGAGGGGCTGGTTGGGTGGGTGAGTAAATGAGCGAGGGGCTGGGTGGGTGGGTGGGTAAATGAGCGAGGGGCTGGGTGGGTGGTTGCGTGGGTAAATGAGCGAGCGTCTGGGTGGGTGGGTGGGTGTGTAAATGAGCGAGGGGCAGGCTGGGTGGGTGGGTAAATGAACGAGGGGCTGGGTGGGTCGGTGGGTAAATGAGCGAGGGGCTGGGTGGGTGGCTGGGTAAATGAACGAGGGGCCTGGTGTGTGGGTGGGTACATGAGCGAGGGGCTGGATTGGTGGGTGGGTAAATGAGCGAGGGGCTGCGTGTGAGGGTCGGTGGGGAAATGAGCGAGGGACTGGGTGGGTGGGTGGGTAAATGAGCGAGGGGCTGGGTGGGTAAATGAGCGAGGGGCTGGCAGGGTGGATTGGTAAATTAGCGAGAGGCTGGTTGGGTGGGTGGGTAAATGAGCGAGGGGTTGATGGGTGGGTGGGTAAATGAGCGAGGGGCTGGGTGGAGGGGTGGGTAAATGAGCGAGGGGCTGTGTGGGAGGGAGGGTAAATGAGCGATGGGCTTTGTGGGTGGTGGGGTAGTTAAATGAGCTAGGTGCTGGGTGGTTGCTTGAGTAAATGAGCGAGGGGCTGGGTGGGTGGGCAAATGAGCGAGGGTCTGGGAGGGTGGGTGTGTAAAAGTGCGATGGGCTGGGTGGGTGTGTGGGTAAATGAGCGATGGGCTGCGTGGTTGGGTGGGTAAATGAGCGAGAGGCTGGGTGGGTGGGTGGCTAAATGAGGGAGGGGCTGGGTGGGCGGGTGGGTGGCTAAATGTGCGAGGGGCTGGGTGGTTGTTTGGGTAAATGTGCGAGGGTCTGGGTGGGTTGGTGAATAGATGAGCGATGGGCTGGGTGGGTGGGTGTGTAAATGAGCGAGGGGCTAGGTGGGTGAGTGGGTAAATGAGCGAGGGGCTGGGTGGGAGGGTGTGTAAATGAGCAAGGGGCTGGTTGGGTGGGTGGATAAATGAACGAGGTGCTGGGTGGGTGACCGGGTAAATGAGCCAGGGGCTGGGTGGGTGACAGGATAAATGAGCGTGGGGCTGGGAGGGTGGGTCGGTGGGTGGTTTAATGAGCGAGATGCTGGGTGGGAGGGTGGGTAAATAAGCGAGGGTCTGGAGGGGTGGATGGGTAATTGAGCGAGGGTTTGGGTGGGTGGGTGGGTGGGTAAATGTGCGAGGGGCTGGGGGGGTGTTTGGGTGTGTAAATGAGTGAGAATCTGGATGGGAGGGAGGGTAGGTAAATGAGCTAGGTGCTGGATGGTTGGGTGAGTAAATGAGCGAGGGACTGGTTGGGTCGTTGGGAAAATGAGCGAGGGGCTGGTTGGGTGGGTTGGTAAATGAGCGAGGGGCTGGGTGGGTGGGTTATTAAATGAACGATGGGCAGGGTGGATGGGTGGTTAAATGAGCGATGGGCTGGGGGGGTGGGTGGGTAAATGAGCGAGGGGCTGGGTGGCTGGGTGGGTAAATGAGCGAGGGGCTGGTTGGGTGGGTGGGTAAATGAGCGATGGGCTGGGTGGGTGGGTGGGTAAATGAGCGAGGGGCTGGGTGGGTGGGTGGGTAAATGAGCGAGGGGCTGGGTGGGTGGATGAGTGGGTAAATGAGCGAGGGGCTGGGTGGGTGGGTGGGTAAATGAGCGAGGGGCTGGGTGGGTGGGTGGGTAAATGAGCGAGGGGCTGGGTGGGTGGGTGGGTAAATCAGCGAGGGGCTGGGTGGGTGGGAGGGTAAATGAGCGAGGGGCTGGGTGGGTGGGTGGGTAAATGAGCGAGGGGCTGGTTGGGTGGGTGGGTAAATGAGCGAGGGGCTGGGTGGGTGGGTGGGTAAATGAGCGAGGGGCTGGGTGGGTGGGTGGGTAAATGAGCGAGGGGCTGGGTGGGTGGTTGCGTGGGTAAATGAGCGAGCGTCTGGGTGGGTGGGTGGGTGTGTAAATGAGCGAGGGGCAGGCTGGGTGGGTGGGTAAATGAGCAGGGGCAGGGTGGCTGGGTGGGTAAATGAACGAGGGGCTGGTTGGGTGGGTGGGTAAATGAGCGAGGGGCTGGTTGGGTGGATGGGTAAATGAACGAGGGGCTGTGTGGGTGGGTGGGTAAATGAACGAGGGGCTGTGTGGGTGGGTGGGTAAATGAGCGAGGGGCTGGGTGGGTGGGTGTGTAAATGATAGAGGGGCTGGGTGGGTGGGTGGGTAAATGATAGAGGGCCTGGGTGGGTGGGTGGGGAAATGAGCGAGGGGCTGCGTGGGAGGGAGGGTGGGTAAATGAGCGAGGGGCTGTGTGGGTGGGTGGGTAAATGTGCGAGGGTCAGGTTGGGTGGGTGGGTAAATGAGCGAGGGTTTGGTGGGAGGGAGTGTAAATGAGCGAGCGACTGGGTGAGAGTGTGGGTAAATGAGCGAGGGGCTGGGTGGGTGGGTGGGGAAATGAGCGAGGGGCTGGGCGGGTGGGTAAATGAGCGAGGGGGTGGTTGGGTGGGTAGTTGAAAGAGCGAGGGGCTGGTTGTGTGCGTGGGAAAATGTCCGAGGGTCTGGGTGGGTGGGCGTGTAAATGAGCGAGGGGCTGGGTGAGTGAGTGGGTAAATGAGCGAGGAGCTGGGTAGGTTGTTGGGTAAATGAGCGAGAGGCTGGGTGGGTGGGTGGGTAAATGAGGGAGGGGCTGGGTGGGCGGGTGGGTGGGTAAATGTGCGAGGGGCTGGGTGGTTGTTTGGGTAAATGTGCGAGGGTCTGGGTGGGTTGGTGAATAGATGAGCGATGGGCTGGGTGGGTGGGTGTGTAAACGAGCGAGGGGCTAGGTGGGTGAGTGGGTAAATGAGCGAGGGGCTGGGTGGGAGGGTGTGTAAATGCGCGAGGGGCTGGGTGGGTGGGTGGATAAATGAACAAGATGCTGGGTGTGTGACCGGGTAAATGAGCCAGGGGCTGGGTGGGTGACTGTGTAAATGAGCGTGGGGCTGGGAGGGTGGGTCCGTGGGATGTTTAATGAGCGAGATGCTGGGTGGGAGGGTGGGTAAATAAGCGAGGGTCTGGAGGGGTGGATGGGTAATTGAGCGAGGGTTTGGGTGGGTGGGTGGGTGGGTAAATGAGCGAGGGGCTGGGCGGGTGGGTAAATGAGCGAGGGGGTGGTTGGGTGTGTAGTTGAAAGAGCGAGGGGCTGGTTGTGTGCGTGGGAAAATGTCCGAGGGTCTGGGTGGGTGGGCGTGTAAATGAGCGAGGGGCTGGGTGAGTGAGTGGGTAAATGAGCGAGGAGCTGGGTAGGTTGTTGGGTAAATGAGCGAGAGGCTGGGTGGGTGGGTGGGTAAATGAGGGAGGGGCTGGGTGGGCGGGTGGGTGGGTAAATGTGCGAGGGGCTGGGTGGTTGTTTGGGTAAATGTGCGAGGGTCTGGGTGGGTTGGTGAATAGATGAGCGATGGGCTGGGTGGGTGGGTGTGTAAACGAGCGAGGGGCTAGGTGGGTGAGTGGGTAAATGAGCGAGGGGCTGGGTGGGAGGGTGTGTAAATGCGCGAGGGGCTGGGTGGGTGGGTGGATAAATGAACGAGATGCTGGGTGGGTGACCGGGTAAATGAGCCAGGGGCTGGGTGGGTGACTGGGTAAATGAGCGTGGGGCTGGGAGGGTGGGTCCGTGGGATGTTTAATGAGCGAGATGCTGGGTGGGAGGGTGGGTAAATAAGCGAGGGTCTGGAGGGGTGGATGGGTAATTGAGCGAGGGTTTGGGTGGGTGGGTGGGTGGGTAAATGAGCGAGGGGCTGGGTGGGTGGGTGGGTTAATGAGCGAGGGGCTGGGTGGGTGGGAGGGTAAATGAGTGAGGGGCTGGGTGGGTGGGAGGGTAAATGAGCGAGGGGCTGGGTGGGTGGGAGGGTAAATGAGCGAGGGGCTGGGTGGGTCGGAGGGTAAATGAGCGAGGGGCTGGGTGGGTGGGTGGGTAAATGAATGAGGGGCCTGGTGGGTGGGTGGGTACATGAGCGAGGGGCTGGATGGGTGGGTGGGTAAATGAGCGAGGGGCTGCGTGTGAGGGTCGGTGGGTAAATGAGCGATAGGCTGGGTGGGTGGGTGGGTAAATGAGCGAGGGGCTGGGTGGGTGGGTGGGTAAATGAGCGAGGGGCTGGGTTGGTGGGTGGGTAAATGAGCGAGGGGCTGGCAGGGTGGGTTGGTAAATGAGCGAGAGGCTGGTTGGGTGGGTGGGTAAATGAGAGAGGGTTTGATGGGTGGGTGGGTAAATGAGCGAGCGGCTGGGTGGAGGGGTGGGTAAATGAGCGAGGGGCTGTGTGGGAGGGAGGGTAAATGAGCGATGGGCTTTGTGGGTGGGGGGGTAGTTAAATGAGCTAGGTGCTGGGTGGTTGGTTGAGTAAATGAGCGAGGGGCTGGGTGGGTGGGCAAATGAGCGAGGGTCTGGGAGGGTGGGTGTGTAAAAGTGCGATGGGCTGGGTGGGTGTGTGGGTAAATGAGCGATGGGCTGCGTGGGTGGGTGGGTAAAAGAGCGAGAGGCTGGGTGGGTGGGTGGCGAAATGAGGGAGTGGCTGGGTGGGCGGGTGGGTGGGTAAATGTGCGAGGGGCTGGGTGGTTGTTTGGGTAAATGTGCGAGGGTCTGGGTGGGTTGGTGAATAGATGAGCGATGGGCTGGGTGGGTACGTGTGTAAATGAGCGAGGGGCAAGGTGGGTGAGTGGGTAAATGAGCGAGGGGCTGGGTGGGAGGGTGTGTAAATGAGCGAGGGGCTGGGTGGGTGGGTGGATAAATGAACGAGGTGCTGGGTGGGTGACCGGGTAAATGAGCCAGGGGCTGGGTGGGTGACAGGATAAATGAGCGTGGGGCTGGGAGGGTGGGTCGGTGGGTGGTTTAATGAGCGAGATGCTGGGTGGGAGGGTGGGTGGGTAAATGTGCGAGGGGCTGGGTGGGTGTTTGGGTGTGTAAATGAGTGAGAATCTGGATGGGAGGGAGGGTAGGTAAATGAGCTAGGTGCTGGATGGTTGGGTGAGTAAATGAGCGAGGGACTGGTTGGGTGGTTGGGAAAATGAGCGAGGGGCTGGTTGGGTGGGTTGGTAAATGAGCGAGGGGCTGGGTGGGTGGGTTGGTAAATGAACGATGGGCAGGGTGGATGGGTGGGTAAATGAGCGATGGGCTGGGGGGGGTGGGTGGGTAAATGAGCGAGGGGCTGGGTGGCTGGGATGGTAAATGAGCGAGGGGCTGGTTGGGTGGGTGGGTAAATGAGCGATGGGTTGGGTGGGTGGGTGGGTAAATGAGCGAGGGGCTGGGTGGGTGGGTGGGTAAATGAGCGAGAGGCTGGGTTGGGTGGGTGGGTAAATGAGCGAGAGGCTGGGTGGGTGGGTGGGTAAATGAGCGAGGGGCTGGGTGGGTGGGTGGGTGGGTAAATGAGCGAGGGGCTGGGTGGGTGGGTGAGTGGGTAAATGAGCGAGGGGCTGGGTGGGTGGGTGGGTAAATGAGCGAGGGGCTGGGTGGGTGGGTGGGTAAATGAGCGAGCGGCTGGGTGGGTGGGTGGGTAAATGTGCGAGGGGCTGGGTGGGTGGGTGGGTAAATGAGCGAGGGGCTGGGTGGGTGGGTGGGTAAATGAGCGAGGGGCTGGGTGGGTGGGTGGGTAAATGAGCGAGGGGCTGGTTGTGTGGGAGGGTAAATGAGCGAGGGGCTGGGTGGGTGGTAGTGTAAATGAGCGAGGGGCGGGGTGGGTGGGAGGGTAAATGAGCGAGGGGCTGGGTGGGTGGGAGGGTAAATGAGCGAGGGGCTGGGTGGGTGGGAGGGTAAATGAGCGAGGGGCTGGGTGGGTGGGTGGGTAAATGAGCGAGGGGCTGGGTGGGTGGGTGGGTAAATGAGCGAGGGGCTGGGTGGGTGGGATGGTAAATGAGCGAGGGGCTGGGTGGGTGGGAGGGTAAATGAGCGAGGGGCTGTGTGGGTGGGTGGGTAAATGAACGAGGGGCTGGGTGGGTGGGTGGGTAAATGAGCGAGGTGCTGGGTGGGTGGGTGGTAAATGATAGAGGGGCTGGGTGGGTGGGTGGGTAAATGATAGAGGGCATGGGTGGGTGGGTGGGTAAATGAGCGAGGGGCTGGGTGGGTGGGTGGGTAAATGAGCGAGGGGCTGGGTGTGTGGGAGCGTAAATGAGCGAGGGGCTGGGTGGGTGGGAGGTTAAATGAGCGTGGGGCTGGGTGGGTGGGTGGGTAAATGAGCGAGGGGCTGGGTGGGTGGGTGGGTAAATGAGCGAGGGGCTGGGTGGGTGGGTGGGTAAATGAGCGAGGGTCTGGGTGGGTGGGAGGGTAAATGAGCGAGGGGCTGGGTGGGTGGGAGGGTAAATGAGCGAGGGGCTGGGTGGGTGGGAGGGTAAATCAGCGAGGGGCTGGGTGGGTGGGTGGGAAAATGAGCGAGAGGTTGGGTGGGTGGGTGGGTAAATGAGCGAGGGGCTGGGAGGGTGGCTACGTAAATGAGCGAGGGGCTGGGTGGGTGGGTGGGTAAATGAGCGAGGGGCTGTGTGGGAGGGTGGGAAAATGAGCGAGGGGCTGGGTGGGTCGGTGGGTAAATGAGTGAGGGGCTGGGTGGGTGGGTGTGTAAATGAGCGAGGGGCTGGGTGGGTGGGTGGGTAAATGAGCGAGGGGCTGGGTGGGTGGGTGGGTAAATGAGCGAGGGGCCGGCAGGGTGGGTTGGTAAATGAGCGAGAGGCTGGTTGGGTGGGTGGGTAAATGAGAGAGGGTTTGATGGGTGGGTGGGTAAATGAGCGAGGGGCTGGGTGGAGGGGTGGGTAAATGAGCGAGGGGCTGTGTGGGAGGGAGGGTAAATGAGCGATGGGCTTTGTGGGTGGGGGGGTAGTTAAACGAGCTAGGTGCTGGGTGGTTGGTTGAGTAAATGAGCGAGGGGCTGGGTGGGTGGGCAAATGAGCGAGTGTCTGGGAGGGTGGGTGTGTAAAAGTGCGATGGGCTGGGTGGGTGTGTGGGTAAATGAGCGATGGGCTGCGTGGGTGGGTGGGTAAATGAGCGAGAGGCTGGGTGGGTGGGTGGCTAAATGAGGGAGTGGCTGGGTGGGCGGGTGGGTGGGTAAATGTGCGAGGGGCTGGGTGGTTATTTGGGTAAATGTGCGAGGGTCTGGGAGGGTTGGTGAATAGATGAGCGATGGGCTGGGTGGGTAGGTGTGTAAATGAGCGAGGGGCAAGGTGGGTGAGTGGGTTAATGAGCGAGGGGCTGGGTGGGAGGGTGTGTAAATGAGCGAGGGGCTGGGTGGGTGGGTGGATAAATGAACGAGGTGCTGGGTGGGTGACCGGGTAAATGAGCCAGGGGCTGGGTGGGTGACAGGATAAATGAGGCTGGGGCTGGGAGGGTGGGTCGGTGGGTGGTTTAATGAGCGAGATGCTGGGTGGGAGGGTGGGTAAATAAGCGAGGGTCTGGAGGGGTGGATGGGTAATTGAGCGAGGGTTTGGGTGGGTGGGTGGGTGGGTAAATTTGCGAGGGGCTGGGTGGGTGTTTGGGTGTGTAAATGAGTGAGAATCTGGATGGGAGGGAGGGTAGGTAAATGAGCTAGGTGCTGGATGGTTCGGTGAGTAAATGAGCGAGGGACTGGTTGGGTGGTTGGGAAAATGAGCGAGGGGCTGGTTGGGTGGGTTGGTAAATGAACGATGGGCAGGGTGGATGGGTGGGTAAATGAGCGATGGGCTGGGAGGGTGGGTCGGTAAATGAGCGAGGGGCTGGGTGGCTGGGTGGGTAAATGAGCGAGGGGCTGGTTGGGTGGGTGGGTAAATGAGCGATGGGCTGGGTGGGTGGGTGGGTAAATGAGCGAGGGGCTGGGTGGGTGGGTGGGTAAATGAGCGAGGGGCTGGGTGGGTGGGTGGGTAAATGAGCGAGGGGCTGGGTGGGTGGGTGGGTGGGTAAATGAGCGAGGGGCTGGGTGGGTGGGTGAGTGGGTAAATGAGCGAGGGGCTGGGTGGGTGGGTGGGTAAATGAGCGAGGGGCTGGGTGGGTGGGTGGGTAAATGAGCGAGGGGCTGGGTGGGTGGGTGGGTAAATGAGCGAGGGGCTGGGTGGGTGGGTGGGTAAATGAGCGAGGGGCTGGGTGGGTACGTGGGTAAATGAGCGAGGGGCTGGGTGTGTGGGAGGGTAAATGAGCGAGGGGCTGGGTGGGTGGGTGGGTAAATGAGCGAGGGGCTGGGTGGGTGGGAGGGTAAATGAGCGAGGGGCTGGGTGGGTGGGAGGGTAAATGAGCGAGGGGCTGGGTGGGTGGGTGGGTAAATGAGCGAGGGGCTGGGTGGGTGGGAGCGTAAATGAGCGAGGGGCTGGGTGGGTGGGTGGGAAAATGAGCGAGGGGCTGGGTGGGTGGGTGGGTAAATGAGCGAGGGTCTGGGTGGGTGGGAGGGTAAATGAGCGAGGGGCTGGGTGGGTGGGAGGGTAAATCAGCGAGGGGCTGGGTGGGTGGGTGGGAAAATGAGCGAGAGGTTGGGTGGGTGGGTGGGTAAATGAGCGAGGGGCTGGGAGGGTGGCTGCGTAAATGAGCGAGGGGCTGGGTGTGTGGGTGGGGAAATGAGCGAGGGGCTGTGTGGGAGGGTGGGAAAATGAGCGAGGGGCTGGGTGGGTCGGTGGGTAAATGAGCGAGGGGCTGGGTGGGTGGGTGGGTAAATGAACGAGGGGCCTGGTGGGTGGGTGGGTAAATGAGCGAGGGGCTGGATGGGTGGGTGGGTAAATGAGCGAGGGGCTGCGTGGGAGGGTCAGTGGGCAAATGAGCGAGGGGCTGGGTGGGTGGGTGGGTAAATGAGCGAGGGGCTGGGTGGGTGGGTGGGTAAATGAGCGAGGGGCTGGCAGGGTGGGTTGGTAAATGAGCGAGAGGCTGGTTGGGTGGGTGGGTAAATGAGCGAGGGTTTGATGTGTGGGTGGGAAAATGAGCGAGGGTCTGGGTGTAGGGGTGGGTAAATGAGCGAGGGGCTGGGTGGGTGGGAGGGTAAATGAGCGAGGGGCTTTGTGGGTGGGGGGGTAGTTAAATGAGCTAGGTGCTGGGTGGTTGGTTGAGTAAATGAGCGAGGGGCTGGGTGGGTGGCAAATGAGCGAGGGTCTGGGAGGGTGGGTGTGTAAAAGTGCGATGGGCTGGGTGGGTGTGTGGGTAAATGAGCGATGGGCTGCATGGGTGGGTGGGTAATTGAGCGAGGGGCTAGGTGGGTTGGTGGGTAATGAGCGAGGGGCTGGGTGGGTGGGTGGGTAAATGAGCGAGGGGCTGGGTGGGTGGGTGGGTAAATGAGCGAGGGGCTGGGTGGGTGGGAGCGTAAATGAGCGAGGGGCTGGGTGGGTGGGAGGGTAAATGAGCGAGGGGCTGGGTGGGTGGGTGGGTAAATGAGCGAGGGGCTGGGTGGGTGGGTGGGTAAATGAGCGAGGGTCTGGGTGGGTGGGAGGGTAAATGAGCGAGGGGCTGGGTGGGTGGGAGGGTAAATGAGCGAGGGGCTGCGTGGGTGGGAGGGTAAATCAGCGAGGGGCTGGGTGGGTAGGTGGGAAAATGAGCGAGAGGTTGGGTGGGTGGGTGGGTAAATGAGCGAGGGGCTGGGAGGGTGGCTGCGTAAATGAGCGAGGGGCTGGGTGGGTGGGTGGGTAAATGAGCGAGGGGCAGTGTGGGAGGGTGGGAAAATGAGCGAGGGGCTGGGTGGGTCGGTGGGTAAATGAGCGAGGGGCTGGGTGGGTGGGTGGGTAAATGAACGAGGGGCCTGGTGGGTGGGTGGGTAAATGAGCGAGGGGCTGGATGGGTGGGTGGGTAAATGAGCGAGGGGCTGCGTGGGAGGGTCAGTGGGCAAATGAGCGAGGGGCTGGGTGGGTGGGTGGGTAATTGAGCGAGGGGCTGGGTGGGTGGGTGGGTAAATGAGCGAGGGGCTGGCAGGGTGGGTTGGTAAATGAGCGAGAGGCTGGTTGGGTGGGTGGGTAAATGAGCGAGGGTTTGATGTGTGGGTGGGAAAATGAGCGAGGGTCTGGGTGTAGGGGTGGGTAAATGAGCGAGGGGCTGGGTGGGTGGGAGGGTAAATGAGCGAGGGGCTTTGTGGGTGGGGGGGTAGTTAAATGAGCTAGGTGCTGGGTGGTTGGTTGAGTAAATGAGCGAGGGGCTGGGTGGGTGGCAAATGAGCGAGGGTCTGGGAGGGTGGGTGTGTAAAAGTGCGATGGGCTGGGTGGGTGTGTGGGTAAATGAGCGATGGGCTGCATGGGTGGGTGGGTAATTGAGCGAGGGGCTAGGTGGGTTGGTGGGTAATGAGCGAGGGGCTGGGTGGGTGGGTGGGTAAATGAGCGAGGGGCTGGGTGGGTGGGAGCGTAAATGAGCGAGGGGCTGGGTGGGTGGGAGGGTAAATGAGCGAGGGGCTGGGTGGGTGGGTGGGTAAATGAGCGAGGGGCTGGGTGGGTGGGTGGGTAAATGAGCGAGGGTCTGGGTGGGTGGGAGGGTAAATGAGCGAGGGGCTGGGTGGGTGGGAGGGTAAATGAGCGAGGGGCTGGGTGGGTGGGAGGGTAAATCAGCGAGGGGCTGGGTGGGTAGGTGGGAAAATGAGCGAGAGGTTGGGTGGGTGGGTGGGTAAATGAGCGAGGGGCTGGGAGGGTGGCTGCGTAAATGAGCGAGGGGCTGGGTGGGTGGGTGGGTAAATGAGCGAGGGGCTGTGTGGGAGGGTGGGAAAATGAGCGAGGGGCTGGGTGGGTCGGTGGGTAAATGAGCGAGGGGCTGGGTGGGTGGGTGGGTAAATGAACGAGGGGCCTGGTGGGTGGGTGGGTAAATGAGCGAGGGGCTGGATGGGTGGGTGGGTAAATGAGCGAGGGGCTGCGTGGGAGGGTCAGTGGGCAAATGAGCGAGGGGCTGGGTGGGTGGGTGGGTAATTGAGCGAGGGGCTGGGTGGGTGGGTGGGTAAATGAGCGAGGGGCTGGCAGGGTGGGTTGGTAAATGAGCGAGAGGCTGGTTGGGTGGGTCGGTAAATGAGCGAGGGTTTGATGGGTGGGTGGGAAAATGAGCGAGGGTCTGGGTGGAGGGGTGGGTAAATGAGCGAGGGGCTGGGGTGGGTGGGAGGGTAAATGAGCGAGGGGCTTTGTGGGTGGGGGGGTAGTTAAATGAGCTAGGTGCTGGGTGGTTGGTTGAGTAAATGAGCAAGGGGCTGGGTGGGTGGGCAAATGAGCGAGGGTCTGGGAGGGTGGGTGTGTAAAAGTGCGATGGGCTGGGTGGGTGTGTGGATAAATGAGCGATGGGCTGCGTGGGTGGGTGGGTAAATGAGCGAGGGGCTGGGTGGGTTGGTGGGTAAAGAGCGAGGGGCTGGGTGGGTCGGTGGGTAAATGAGCGAGGGACTGGGTGGGAGTCTGGGTAAATGAGCGAGGGGCTGGGTGGGTGGGTGGGGAAATGAGCGAGGGGCTTTGCGGGTGGGTAAATGAGCGAGGGGCTGGTTGGGTGGGTAGTTGAAAGAGCGAGGGGCTGGTTGGTTGCGTGGGAAAATGTCCGAGGGTCTGGGTGGGGTGGGCGTGTAAATGAGCGAGGGCTGGGTGAGTGAGTGGGTAAATGAGCGAGGAGCTGGGTAGGTAGGTGGGGAAATGAGCGAGAGGCTGGGTGGGTTGGTGGGTAAATGAGGGAGGGGCTGGGTGGGCGGGTGGGTGGGTAAATGTGCGAGGGGCTGGGTGTTTGTTTGGGTAAATGTGCGAGGGTCTGGGTGGGTTGGTGAATACATGAGCGATGGGCTGGGTGGGTGGGTGTGTAAATGAGCGAGGGGCTAGGTGGGTGAGCGGGTAAATGAGAGAGGGTCTGGGTGGGAGGTTGTGTAAATGAGCGAGGGGCTGGGTGGGTGGGTGGTTAAATGAACGAGGTGCTGGGTGGGTGACCGGGTAAATGAGCCAGGGGCTGGGTGGGTGACTGGGTAAATGAGCGTGGGGCTGGGAGGGTGGGTCGGTGGGTGGTTTAATGAGCGAGATGCTGGGTGGGTGTTTGGGTGTGCAAATGAGTGAGAATCTGGATGGGAGGGAGGGTAGGTAAATGAGCTAGGTGCTGGATGGTTGGGTGAGTAAATGAGCGAGGGACTGGTTGGGAGGTTGGGAAAATGAGCGAGGGGCTGGTTGGGTGGGTTGGTAAATGCGTGAGGGGCTGTGTGGGTGGGTTGGTAAATGAACGATGGGCTGGGTGGATGGATGGGTTAAATGAGTGATGGGCTGGGGGGTTGGGTGGGTAAATGAGCGAGGGGCTGGGTGGCTGGGTGGGTAAATGAGCGAGGGGCTGGGTGGGTGGGTGGGTAAATGAGCGAGGGGCTGGGTGGGTGGGTGGGTAAATGTGCGAGGGGCTGGGTGGGTGGGTGGGTAAAGGAGCGAGGGGCTGGGTGGGTGGGTGGGTAAATGAGCGAGGGGCTGGGTGGGTGGGTGGGTAAATGAGCGAGGGGCTGGGTGGGTGGGTGGGAAAATGAGGGAGAGGTTGGGTGGGTGGGTGTGTAAATGAGCGAGGGGCTGGGTGGGTGGGTGGGTAAATGAGCGAGGGGCTGGGTGGGTGGGTGGGTAAATGAGCGAGGGGCTGGGTGGGTGGGTGGGTAAATGAGCAAGGGGCTGGATGCGTGTTTGGGTAAATGAGCGAGGGGCTGGGTGGGTGGGTGGGTAAATGAGCGAGGGGCTGGGTGGGTGGGTGGGAAAATGAGCGAGGGGCTGGGTGGGTGGTTGCGTGGGTAAATGAGCGAGCGTCTGGGTCGGTGGGTGGGTGTGTAAATGAGAGAGGGGCTGGGTGGGTGGTTGGGAAAATGAGCGAGGGGCTGGTTGGGTGGGTTGGTAAATGAGCGAGGGGCTGGGTGGGTGGGTCGGTAATTGAACGATGGGCTGGGTGGATGGGTGGGTAAGTGAGCGAGCGGCTGGGTGACTGGGTGGGTAAATGAGCGAGGGGCTGGGTGGGTATGTGGGTAAATGAGCGAGGGGCTGGGTGGGTGGGTGGGTAAATGAGCGAGGGGCTGGGTGGGTGGGTGGGTAAATGAGCGAGGGGCTAAGTGGGTGGGAGGGTAAATGATCGAGGGGCTGGTTGGGTGGGTGGGTAAATGAGCGAGGGGCTGGTTGGGTGGATGGGTAAATGAACGAGGGGCTGTGTGGGTGGGTGTGAAATTGAAAGAGGGGCGGGTTGGGTGGGTGGGTAAATGAGCGAGTGGCTGGGTGGGTGGGTAGGTAAATGATAGAGTGGTTGGGTGGGTGGGTGGGTAAATGATAGAGGGCCTGGGTGGGTTGGTTGGGAAATGAGCGAGAGGCTGCGTGGGAGGGAGGGTGGGTAAATGAGCGAGGGGCTGGGTGGGTGGGTGGGTAAATGTGCGAGGGTCAGGTTGGGTGCGTGGGTAAATGAGCGAGGGTTTGGTGGGTGTAAGGGTAAATGAGCGAGGGGCTGGGTGGGTGGGTGGGTAAATGAGCGAGGGGCTGTGTGGGTGGGTGGGTAAATGGGCGAGGGGCTGGGTGGGTGGGTGGGTAAATGAGCGAGGGGCTGGGTGGGTGGGTGGGTAAATGAGCGAGGGGCTGGGTGTGTGGGAGGGTAAATGAGCGAGGGGCTGGGTGGGTGGGAGGGTAAATGAGCGAGGGGCTGTGTGGGTGGGTGGGTAAATGAACGAGGGTCTGGGTGGGTGGGTGGGTAAATGAACGAAGGGCTCGTTGGGTGGGTGGGTAAATGAGCGAGGGGCTGGGTGGGTGGGAGGGTAAATGATAGAGGGGCTGGGTGGGTGGGTGGGTAAATGATAGAGGGCATGGGTGGGTGGGTGGGGAAATGAGCGAGGGGCTGCGTGGGAGGGAGGGTGGGTAAATGAGCGAGGGGCTGGGTGGGTGTGTGGGTAAATGTGCGAGGGTCAGGTTGGGTGGGTGGGTTAATGAGCGAGGGTTTGGTGGGTGGGAGGGTAAATGAGCGAGGGGCTGGGTGTGTGGGTGGGTAAATGAGCTAGGGGCTGGGTGGGTTGGTGGGTAAATGAGCGAGGGGCTGGGTGGGTGGGTGGGTAAATGAGCGAGGGGCTGGGTGGGTGGGTGAGTAAATGAGCGAGGGGCTGGGTGGTTGGGTGGGTAAATGAGCGAGGGGCTGGGTGGGTTGGAGGGTAAATGAGAGAGGGGCTTGGTGTGTGGGAGGGTAAATGAGCGAGGGGCTGGGTGGGTGGGAGGATAAATGAGCGAGGGGCTGGGTGGGTGGGTGGGTAAATGAGCGAGGGGCTGGGTGCGTGGGTGGGTAAATGAGCGAGGGGCTGGGTGGGTGGGAGGGTACATGAGCGAGGGACTGTGTGGGTGGGAGGGTAAATGAGCGAGGGGCTGGGTGGGTGGGTGGGAAAATGAGCGAGAGGTTGGGTGGCTGGGTGGGTAAATGAGCGAGGGGCTGGGTGGGTGGGTGGGTAAATGAGCGAGGGGCTGGGTGGGTGGGTGGGTAAATGAGCGAGGGGCTGTGTGGGAGGGTGGGAAAATGAGCGAGGGGCTGGGTCTGTCAGTGGGTAAATGAGCGAGGGGCTGGGTGGGTGGGTGGGTAAATGAGCGAGGGGCTGGGTGGGTGGGTGGGTAAATGAACGAGGGGCCTGGTGGGTGGGTGGGTAAATGAGCGAGGGGCTGGATGGGTGGGAGGGTAAATGAGCGAGGGGTTGCGTGGGAGGGTCGGTGGGCAAATGAGCGAGGGGCTGGGTGGGTGGGTGGGTAAATGAGCGAGGGGCTGGCTGGGTGGGTGGGTAAATGAGCGAGGGGCTGGCAGGGTGGGTTGGTAAATGAGCGAGAGGCTGGTTGGGTGGGTGGGTAAATGAGCGAGGGTTTGATGGGTGGGTGGGTAAATGCGCGAGGGGCTGGGTGGAGGGGTGGGTAAATGAGCGAGGGGCTGGGTGGGTGGGAGGGTAAATGAGCGAGGGGCTTTGTGGGTGGGGGTGTAGTTAAATGAGCTAGGTGCTGGGTGGTTGGTTGAGTAAATGAGCGAGGGGCTGGGTGGGTGGGTGGGTAAAGAGCGAGGGGCTGGGTGGGTCGGTGGGTAAATGAGCGAGGGACTGGGTGGGAGTGTGGGTAAATGAGCGAGGGGCTGGGTGGGAGGGTGGGGAAATGAGCGAGGGGCTGGGCGGGTGGGTAAATGAGCGAGGGGCTGGTTGGGCGGGTAGTTGAAAGAGCGAGGGGCTGTTTGGTTGCGTGGGAAAATGTCCGAGGGTCTGGGTGGGTGGGCGTGTAAATGTGCGAGGGGCTGGGTGAGTGAGTGGGTAAATGAGCGAGGAGCTGGGTATGTAGGTGGGTAAATGAGCGAGAGGCTGGGTGGGTGGGTGGGTAAATGAGGGAGGGGCTGGGTGGGCGGGTGGGTAGGGAAATGTGCGAGGGGCTGGGTGGGAGGGTGTGTAAATGAGCGAGGGGCTGGGTGGGTGGGTGGATAACTGAACGAGGTGCTGGGTGGGTGACCGGGTAAATGAGCCAGGGGCTTGGTGGGTGACTGGGTAAATGAGCGTGGGGCTGGGAGGGTGGTTCGGTGGGTGGTTTAATGAGCGAGATGCTGGGTCGGAGGGTGGGTAAATAAGCGAGGGGCTGGAGGGGTGGATGGGTAATTGAGCGAGGGTTTGGGTGGGTGGGTGGGTGGGTAAATGTGCAAGGGGCTGGGTGGGTGTTTGGATGTGTAAATGAGTGAGAATCTGGATGTGAGGGAGTTTAGGTAAATGAGCCAGGTGCTGGATGGTTGGGTGAGTAAATGAGCGAGGGATTGGTTGGGTGGTTGGGAAAATGAGCGAGGGGCTGTTTGGGTGGGTTGGTAAATGAGCGAGGGCTGGGTGGGTGGGTTGGTAAATGAACGATGGGCTGGGTGGATGGGTGGGTAAATGAGCGATGGGCTGGGGGGGTGGGTGGGTAAATGAGCGAGGGGCTGGGTGGCTGGGTGGGTAAATGAGCGAGGGGCTGGGTGGGTGGTTGGGTAAATGAGCGAGGGGCTGGGTGGGTGGGTGGGTAAATGAACGAGGGACTGGGTGGGTGGATGGGTAAATGAGCGAGGGGCTGGGTGGGTGGGATGGTAAATGAGCGAGGGGCTGGGTGGGTGGGAGGGTAAATGAGCGAGGGGCTGGGTGGGTGAGAGGGTAAATGAGCGAGGGGCTGGGTGGGTGGGTGGGTAAATGAGCGAGGGGCTGGGTGGGTGGGTGGGTAAATGAGCGAGGGGCTGTGTGGGTGGGTGGGTAAATGAGCGAGGGGCTGGGTGGGTGGGTGGGTAAATGAACGAGGGGCTGGGTGGGTGGGTGGGTAAATGAGCGAGGGGCTGGGTGGGTGCTGGCGTGGGTAAATGAGCGAGCGTCTAGGTGTGTGGTTGGGTGTGTAAATGAGCGAGGGGCTGGGTGGGTGGGTGGGTAAATCAACGAGGGGCTGGTTGGGTGGGTGGGTAAATGAGCGAGGGGCTGGTTGGGTGGGTGGGTAAATGAGCGAGGGGCTGGGTGGGTGGGTGGGTAAATAAGCGAGGGGTTGGGTGGGTGGGAGTGTAAATGAGCGAGGGGCTGGGTGGGTGGGAGGGTAAATGAGCGAGGGTCTGGGTGGGTGGGTAAATGAGCGAGGGTCTGGGTGGATGGGAGGGTAAATGAGCGAGTGGCTGGGTGGGTGGGAGGGTAAATGAGCGAGGGGCTGGGTGGCTGGGAGGGTAAATGAGCGAGGGACTTGGTGGGTGGGTGGGAAAATGAGCGAGAGGTTGGGTGGGTGGGTGGGTAAATGAGCGAGGGGCTGGGTGGGTGGGTGCGTAAATGAGCGAGGGGCTGGGTGGGTGGGTGGGTAAATGAGCGAGGGGCTGGTTGGGTTGTTGCGTGGGTAAATGAGCGAGCGTCTGGGTGGGTCGGTGGGTGTGTAAATGAGCGAGGGGCTGGGTGGGTGGGTGAGTAAATGAACGAGGGGCTGGTTGGGTGGGTGGGTAAATGAGCGAGGGGCTGGTTGGGTGGTTGGGTAAATTAACGAGGGGCTGGGTGGGTGGGTGGGTAAATGAACGAGGGGGTGGGTGGGTGGGTGGGTGGTTAAATGAGCGACGGTCTGGGTGGGTGGGTGGTTGGGTAAAGGAGCGAGGTGCTTTGTGGGAGGGTGGGTGGGTAAATGAGCGAGTGGCTGTGTGGGTGGGTAAATGAGCGAGGGACTGGTTGTGTGGTTGTGTAAATGAGCGAGGGATTGGTGGGTGGGTGGGTAAATGAGCGAGGGGCTGCGTGGACGTGTGGGTAAATGAGCGAGGGGCTGTGTGGGTGGGTGGGTAAATGAGCGAGGGCTGGGTGGGTAGGAGGGTAAATGATCGAGGGGCTGGGTGGTTGGGTGGGTAAAATAGCGAGGGGCTGGGTGTGGAAATGAGCGGTGTCTGGGAGGGTGGGTGGGTAAATGAGCTAGGGGCTGGTTTGGTGCGTTGGTAAATGAGCGAAGGGCAGTGTGGGTGGGAGGGTAAATGAGCGAGAGGCTGGGTGGGTCGGGTAAATGAGCGAGGGGCTGGGCGGGTCGTTGCGTGGGTAAATGAGCGACGGTCTGGGTGGGTGGGTGGGTGTGTAAATGAGCGAGGGGCTGGGTTGGTGGGTGGGTGGTTAAATGTGCGAGGGGCTTGGTGCATGTTTGGATAAATGATCGAGGGGCTGGATGGGAGGGTGGATAAATGAGCGAGGGGCTGGTTGGATGAATGGGTAAATGAGCGAGGGGCTGGTTGGGTGAATGGGTAAATGAGCGAGGGGATGGGTGGTTGGGTCGTTGGATGGTTTAATGTGCAATATGCTGGGTGGGTGGGGGGGTAAATGAGTGAAGGGCTGGGTGGGTGGTTGGGTAAATGAGCGAGGGGCTGGGTGTGTGGGTGGGTGTGTAAATGTAGGAGTGGCAGGGCGGTAGGGTGGGTAAATGACCGAGGGGCTGGGTGGGAGGGTGAGTAAATGAGTGAAAGGCTGGGAGGGTGGGTGGGTAAGTGAGCGAGGGGCTGGTAGGGTGGGTAGGTAAATGAGCGAGGGGCTGGGAGGGTGGGTGGGTAAATGAGCGAGGGGCTGGGAGGGTGGGTGGGTAAATGAGCGAGGGGCTGGGCGTGTTGGTGGGTGGGAAAGTTATCGAGGGGCTGGGTGGGTTGGTGGGTGGGTAAATGTGCGATAGGGGCTTGGTGGGTGGGTGGGTAAATGAGCGAGGGGCTGGGTGGGTGTGTGCGTAAATGAGCGAGGGGCTTGGTGGGTGGGAGTGTAAATGCGCGAGAGGTTGGTTGAGTGGTTGGGTAAATGAGCGTGGGGCTGTGTGTGTGGGTGGGTAAATGAGCGAGTGTCTGGGGAGGTGGGTGGGTAAATGAGCGAGGGGCTGGGCGGGTGGGTGGGGAAACGAACGAGTGGCAGGGCGGTTGGGTGGGTAAATGAGCGAGGGGCAGGGCGGGTGGGTGGGTAAATGTGTGAGGGGCTGGTTGAGTGGGAGGGTAGGTAACTGAGCTACGTGCTGGGTGGGTGGGTGAGTAAGTGATCGAGGGGCTGGGTGCGTGGTAGGGTAAATGAGCGAGGGGCTGGGTGGGTGGGTGGGTAAATGAGCGAGGGGCTGGGTGGGTGGGTGGGTAAATGAGCGAGGGGCTGGGTGGCAGGGTGGGTAAATGAGCGAGGGGCTGGGTGGGAGGGTGGGTAAATGAGCGAGGGGCTGGGTGGGTGGGTGGGTAAATGAGCGAGGTGCTGGGTGGGGTGGGAGGGTAAATGAGCGAGGGGCTGGGTGGGTGGGTGGGTAAATGAGCGAGGGGCTGGGTGGGTGGGTGGGTAAATGAGCGAGGGGCTGGGTGGGTGGGAGGGTAAATGAGCGAGGGGCTGGGTGGGTGGGAGGGTAAATGAGCGAGGGGCTGGGTGGGTGGGAGGGTAAATGAGCGAGGGGCTGGGTGGGTGGGTGGGTAAATGAGCGAGAGGTTGGATGGGTGGGTGGGTAAATGAGCGAGGGGCTGGGTGGGTGGGTGCGTAAATGAGCGAGGGGCACGGTGGGTGGGTGGGTAAATGAGCGAGGGGCTGGGTGGGTGGGTGGGTAAATGAACGAGGGGCTGGGTGGGTGGGTGGGTAAATGAGCGAGGGGCTGGGTGGGTGGGTGGGTAAATGAGCGAGGGGCTGGGTGGGTGGTTGCGTGGGTAAATATGCGAGCGTCTTGGTGGGTGGGTGGGTGTGTAAATTAGCGAGGGGCTGGGTGGGTGGGTGGGTAAATGAACGAGGGGCTGGGTGGGTGGGTGGGTAAATGAGCGAGGGGCTGGGTGGGTGGGTGGGTAAATGAGCGAGGGGCTGGGTGGGTGGGTGGGTAAATGAGCGAGGGGCTGGGTGGGTGGGTGGGTAAATGAGCGAGGGGCTGGGTGGGTGGGTGGGTAAATGAGCGAGGGGCTGGGTGGGTGGGTGGGTAAATGAGCGAGGGGCTGGGTTGGTGGGAGGGTAAATGAGCGAGGGGCTGGGTGGGTGGGTGGGAAAATGAGCGAGAGGTTGGGTGGGTGGGTGGGTAAATGAGCGAGGGGCTGGGTGGGTGGGAGCGTAAATGAGCGAGGGGCTGGGTGGGTGGGTGGGTAAATGAGCGAGGGGCTGGGTGGGTGGTTGGGTAAATGAGCGAGGGGCTGGGTGGGTGGGTGTGTAAATGAGCGAGGGGCTGGGTGGGTGGTTGCGTGGGGAAATGAGCGAGCGTCTGGGTGGGTGGGTGGGTGTGTAAATGAGCGAGGGGCTGGGTGGGTGTGTGGGTAAATGAACGAGGGGCTGGTTGGGTGGGTGGGTAAATGAGCGAGGGGCTGGTTGGGAGGGTGGGGAAATGAACGAGGGGCTGGGTGGGTGGGTGGGTAAATGAACGAGGGGCTGGGTGGGTGGGTGGGTAAATGAGCGAGGGGCTGGGTGGGTGGGTGGGTAAATGATAGAGGGGCTGGGTGGGTGAGTGGGGAAATGAGCGAGGGGCTGCGTGGGAGGGAGGGTGGGTAAATGAGCGAGGGGCTGAGTGGGTGGGTAGGTAAATGAGCGAGGGTCAGGTTGGGTGGGTGGGTAAAGGAGCGAGGGGCTGGGTGGATGGGTGAGTAAATGAGCGAGGGTCTGGGTGGGGGGCTGGGTAAATGAGCGAGGGGCTGGGTGGGTGGGTGGGTAAATGAGCGAGGGGCTGGGTGGGTGGGTGGGTAAATGAACGAGGGGCTGGCTGGGTGGGTGGGTAAATGAGCGAGGGGCTGGGTTGGTGGGAGGTTAAATGACCGAGGGGCTGGGTGGGTGGGAGGGTAAATGAGCGAGGGGCTGGGTGGGTGGGAAGGTAAATGAGCGAGGGGCTGTGTGGGTGGGATTGTAAAAGAGCGAGGGGCTGGGTGGGTGGTTGGGTAAAGGCGCGAGGGGCTGGGTGGGTGGGTGGGTAAATGAGCGAGGGGCGATGTTGGAAGGCTGTGTGGGTAAATGAGCAAGGGGCTGGGTGGGTGGGAGGGTACATGAGCGAGGGGCTTGGTGGGTGGGTGGGAAAATGAGCGAGAGGTTGGGTGGGTGGGTGGGTAAATGAGCGAGGGGCTGGGTGGGTGGGTGCGTAAATGAGCGAGGGGCTGGTTGGGTGGGTGGGTAAATGAGCGAGGGGCTGGTTGGGTGGTTGCGTGGGTAAATGAGCGAGCGTCTGGGTGGGTGGGTGGGTGTGTAAATGAGCGAGGGGCTTTGTGGGTGGGTGAGTAAATGAACGAGGGGCTGGTTGGGTGGGTGGGTAAATGAGCGAGGGGCTGGTTGGGTGGGTGGGTAAATGAACGAGGGGCTGGGTGGGTGGGTGGGTAAATGAACGAGGGGGTGGGTGGGTGGGTGGTTAAATGAGCGACGGTCTGGGTGGGTGGGTGGTTGGGTAAAGGAGCGAGGGGCTGGGTGGGTGGGCGGGTAAATGAGCGAGGTGCTTTGTGGGAGGGTGGGTGGGTAAATGAGCGAGTGGCTGTGTGGGTGGGTAAATGTGCGAGGGACTGGTTGTGTGGTTGTGTAAATGAGCGAGGGATTGGTGGGTGGGTGGGTAAATTGAGCGAGGGGCTGCGTGGACGGGTGGGTAAATGAGCGAGGGGCTGTGTGGGTGGGTGGGTAAATGAGCGAGGGCTGGGTGGCTGGGAGGGTAAATGAGCGAGGGGCTGGGTGGTTGGGTGGGTAAAATAGCGAGGGGCTGGGTGGGGAAATGAGCGGTGTCTGGGAGGGTGGGTGGGTAAATGAGCTAGGGGCTGGTTGGGTGCGTGGGTAAATGAGCGAAGGGCTGTGTGGGTGGGAGGGTAAATGAGCGAGGGGCTGGGTGGGTCGGGTAAATGAGCGAGGGGCTGGGCGGGTCGTTGCGTGGGTAAATGAGCGACGGTCTGGGTGGGTGGGTGGCTGTGTAAATGAGCGAGGGGCTGGGTTGGTGGGTGGGTGGTTAAATGTGCGAGGGGCTTGGTGCATGTTTGGATAAATGTTCGAGGGGCTGGGTGGGAGGGTGGATAAATGAGCGAGGGGCTGGTTGGATGAATGGGTAAATGAGCGAGGGGCTGGTTGGGTGAATGGGTAAATGAGCGAGGGGATGGGTGGTTGGGTCGTTGGATGGTTTAATGTGCGATATGCTGGGTGGGTGGGGGGGGTAAATGAGTGAAGGGCTGGGTGGGTGGTGGGTAAATGAGCGAGGGGCTGGGTGTGTGGGTGGGTGTGTAAATGTAGGAGTGGCAGGGCGGTAGGGTGGGTAAATGAGCGAGGGGCTGGGTGGGAGGGTGAGTAAATGAGTGAAAGGCTGGGAGGGTGGGTGGGTAAATGAGCGAGGGGCTGGTAGGGTGGGTAGGTAAATGAGCGAGGGGCTGGGAGGGTGGGTGGGTAAATGAGCGAGGGGCTGGGAGGGTGGGTGGGTAAATGAGCGAGGGGCTGGGCGGGTTGGTGGGTGGGAAAGTTATCGAGGGGCTGGGTGGGTTGGTGGGTGGGTAAATGTGCGATAGGGGCTTGGTGGGTGGGTGGGTAAATGAGCGAGGGGCTGGGTGGGTGCGTGCGTAAATGAGCGAGGGGCTTGGTGGGTGGGAGTGTAAATGAGCGAGAGGTTGGTTGAGTGGGTGGGTAAATGAGCGTGGGGCTGTGTGTGTGGGTGGGTAAATGAGCGAGTGTCTGGGGAGGTGGGTGGGTAAATGAGCGAGGGGCTGGGCGGGTGGGTGGGTAAACGAACGAGAGGCAGGGCGGTTGGGTGGGTAAATGAGCGAGGGGCAGGGCGGGTGGGTGGGTAAATGTGTGAGGGGCTGGTTGAGTGGGAGGGTAGGTAACTGAGCTACGTGCTGGGTGGGTGGGTGAGTAAGTGATCGAGGGGCTGGGTGCGTGGTAGGGTAAATGAGCGAGGGGCTGGGTGGGTGGGTGGGTAAATGAGCGAGGGGCTGGGTGGGTGGGTGGGTAAATGAGCGAGGTGCTGGGTGGTTGGGTGGGTAAATGAGCGATGGGGCTGGGTGGGGAAATGAGCGGTGTCTGAGAGGGTGGGTGGGTAAATGAGCGAGGGGCTGGTTGGGTGCGTGGGTAAATGAGCGATGGGCTGAGTGGGTGGTAGCGTAAATGAGCGAGGGGCTGGATGGGTCGGTGGGTAAATGAGCGAGGGGCTGGGCGGGTCGTTGCGTGAGTAAATGAGCGACCGTCTGGGTGGGTGGGTGGGTGTGTAAATGAGCGAGGGGCTGGGTGGGTGGGTGGGTGGCTAAATGTGCGAGGGGCTGGGTGCATGTTTGGATAAATGTTCGAGGGGCTGGGTGGGAGGGTGGATAAATGAGCGAGGGGCTGGTTGGATGAATGGGTAAATGAGCGAGGGGCTGGTTGGGTGAATGGATAAATGAGCGAGGGGATGGGTGGATGGGTCGTTGGGTGGGTTAATGTGCGATATGCTGTGTGGGTGGGTGGGTAAATGAGTGAAGGGCTGGGTGGGTGGTTGGGTAAATGAGCGAGGGGCTGGGTGTGTGGGTGGGTGTGTAAATGTATGAGTGGCAGGGCGGTTGGGTGGGTAAATGAGCGAGGTGCTGGGTGGGTGGGTGAGTAAATGAGCGAAAGGCTGGGAGGGTGGGTGGGTAAATGAGCGAGGGGCTGGGAGGGTGGGTGGGTAAATGAGCGAGGGGCTGGGAGGGTGGGTGGGTAAATGAGCGAGGGGCTGGGAGGGTGGGTGGGTAAATGAGCGAGGGGCTGGGAGGGTGGGTGGATAAATGAGCGAGGGGCTGGGCGGGTTGGTGGGTGGGTAAGTGACCGAGGGGCTGGGTGGGTTGGTGGGTGGGTAAATGAGCGAGGGGCTGGGTGGGTGGGTGGGTAAATGAGCGAGGGGCTGGGTGGGTGTGTGCGTAAATGAGCGAGGGGCTTGGTGGGTGGGAGTATAAATGAGCGAGAGGTTGGTTGTGTGGGTGGGTAAATGAGCGGGGGGCTGTGTGGGTGGGTGGGTAAATGAGCGAGTGTCTGGGTAGGTGGGTGGGTAAATGAGCGAGGGGCTGGGCGGGTGGGTGGGTAAATGTGTGAGGGGCTGGTTGAATGGGAGGGTAGGTAACTGAGCTAGGTGCTGGGTGGGTGGGTGAGTAAGTGATCGAGGGGCTGGGTGGGTGGGTGGGTAAATGAGCGAGGGGCTGGGAGGGTGGGTGGGTAAATGAGCGAGGGGCTGGGTGGATGGGTGGGAATATGAGCGAGGGGCTGGGTGGGTGGGTGGGTAAATGAGCGAGGGGCTGGGTGGGTGGGTGGTTAAATGAGAGAGGGGCTGGGTGGTTGGGTGGGCAAATGAGCGAGGGGCTGGGTGGGTGGGTGGGCAAATGAGCGAGGGGCTGGGTGGGTGGGTGGGCAAATGAGCGAGGGGCTGGGTGGGTGGGTGGGCAAATGAGCGAGGGGCTGGGTGGGTGGGTGGGCAAATGAGCGAGGGGCTGGGTGGGTGGGTGGGCAAATGAGCGAGGGGCTGGGTGGGTGGGTGGGCAAATGAGCGAGGGGCTGGGTGGGTGGGTGGGCAAATGAGCGAGGGGCTGGGTGGGTGGGTGGGCAAATGAGCGAGGGGTGGGTGGGTGGGTGGGCAAATGAGCGAGGGGCTGGGTGGGTGGGTAAATGAGCGAGGGGGTGGTTGGGTGGGTAGTTGAAAGAGCGAGGGGCTGGTTGTGTGCGTGGGAAAATGTCCGAGGGTCTGGGTGGGTGGGCGTGTAAATGAGCGAGGGGCTGGGTGAGTGAGTGGGTAAATGAGCGAGGAGCTGGGTCGGTTGTTGGGTTAATGAGCGAGAGGCTGGGTGGGTGGGTGGGTAAATGAGGGAGGGGCTGGGTGGGCGGGTGGGTGGGTAAATGTGCGAGGGGCTGGGTGGTTGTTTGGGTAAATGTGCGAGGGTCTGGGTGGGTTGCTGAATAGATGAGCGATGGGATGGGTGGGTGGGTGTGTAAACGAGCGAGGGGCTAGGTGGGTGAGTGGGTAAATGAGCGAGGGGCTGGGTGGGAGGGTGTGTAAATGAACGAGGGGCTGGGTGGGTGGGTGGATAAATGAACGAGATGCTGGGTGGGTGACCGGGTAAATGGGCCAGGGGCTGGGTGGGTGGGTAAATGAGCGAGGGGCTGGGTGGGTGGGTGGATAAATGAACGAGATGCTGGGTGGGTGACCGGGTAAATGGGCCAGGGGCTGGGTGGGTGACTGGGTAAATGAGCGTGGGGCTGGGAGGGTGGGTCGGTGGGTTGTTTAATGAGCGAGATGCTGGGTGGGAGGGTGGGTAAATAAGCGAGGGTCTGGAGGGGTGGATGGGTAATTGAGCGAGGGTTTGGGTGGGTGGGTGGGTGGATAAATGAGCGAGGGGCTGGTTGGATGAATGGGTAAATGAGCGAGGGGCTGGTTGGGTGAATGGGTAAATGAGCGAGGGGATGGGTGGTTGGGTCGTTGGATGGTTTAATGTGCGATATGCTGGGTGGGTGGGGGGGTAAATGAGTGAAGGGCTGGGTGGGTGGTGGGTAAATGAGCGAGGGGCTGGGTGTGTGGGTGGGTGTGTAAATGTAGGAGTGGCAGGGCGGTAGGGTGGGTAAATGAGCGAGGGGCTGGGTGGGAGGGTGAGTAAATGAGTGAAAGGCTGGGAGGGTGGGTGGGTAAATGAGCGAGGGGCTGGGAGGGTGGGTGGGTAAATGAGCGAGGGGCTGGGCGGGTTGGTGGGTGGGAAAGTTATCGAGGGGCTGTGTGGGTTGGTGGGTGGGTAAATGTGCGATAGGGGCTTGGTGGGTGGGTGGGTAAATGAGCGAGGGGCTGGGTGGGTGCGTGCGTAAATGAGCGAGGGGCTTGGTGGGTGGGAGTGTAAATGAGCGAGAGGTTGGTTGAGTGGGTGGGTAAATGAGCGTGGGGCTGTGTGTGTGGGTGGGTAAATGAGCGAGTGTCTGGGGAGGTGGGTGGGTAAATGAGCGAGGGGCTGGGCGGGTGGGTGGGTAAACGAACGAGAGGCAGGGCGGTTGGGTGGGTAAATGAGCGAGGGGCAGGGCGGGTGGGTGGGTAAATGTGTGAGGGGCTGGTTGAGTGGGAGGGTAGGTAACTGAGCTACGTGCTGGGTGGGTGGGTGAGTAAGTGATCGAGGGGCTGGGTGCGTGGTAGGGTAAATGAGCGAGGGGCTGGGTGGGTGGGTGGGTAAATGAGCGAGGGGCTGGGTGGGTGGGTGGGTAAATGAGCGAGGTGCTGGGTGGTTGGGTGGGTAAATGAGCGATGGGGCTGGGTGGGGAAATGAGCGGTGTCTGAGAGGGTGGGTGGGTAAATGAGCGAGGGGCTGGTTGGGTGCGTGGGTAAATGAGCGATGGGCTGAGTGGGTGGTAGCGTAAATGAGCGAGGGGCTGGATGGGTCGGTGGGTAAATGAGCGAGGGGCTGGGCGGGTCGTTGCGTGAGTAAATGAGCGACCGTCTGGGTGGGTGGGTGGGTGTGTAAATGAGCGAGGGGCTGGGTGGGTGGGTGGGTGGCTAAATGTGCGAGGGGCTGGGTGCATGTTTGGATAAATGTTCGAGGGGCTGGGTGGGAGGGTGGATAAATGAGCGAGGGGCTGGTTGGATGAATGGGTAAATGAGCGAGGGGCTGGTTGGGTGAATGGATAAATGAGCGAGGGGATGGGTGGATGGGTCGTTGGGTGGGTTAATGTGCGATATGCTGTGTGGGTGGGTGGGTAAATGAGTGAAGGGCTGGGTGGGTGGTTGGGTAAATGAGCGAGGGGCTGGGTGTGTGGGTGGGTGTGTAAATGTATGAGTGGCAGGGCGGTTGGGTGGGTAAATGAGCGAGGTGCTGGGTGGGTGGGTGAGTAAATGAGCGAAAGGCTGGGAGGGTGGGTGGGTAAATGAGCGAGGGGCTGGGAGGGTGGGTGGGTAAATGAGCGAGGGGCTGGGAGGGTGGGTGGGTAAATGAGCGAGGGGCTGGGAGGGTGGGTGGGTAAATGAGCGAGGGGCTGGGAGGGTGGGTGGATAAATGAGCGAGGGGCTGGGCGGGTTGGTGGGTGGGTAAGTGACCGAGGGGCTGGGTGGGTTGGTGGGTGGGTAAATGAGCGAGGGGCTGGGTGGGTGGGTGGGTAAATGAGCGAGGGGCTGGGTGGGTGTGTGCGTAAATGAGCGAGGGGCTTGGTGGGTGGGAGTATAAATGAGCGAGAGGTTGGTTGTGTGGGTGGGTAAATGAGCGGGGGGCTGTGTGGGTGGGTGGGTAAATGAGCGAGTGTCTGGGTAGGTGGGTGGGTAAATGAGCGAGGGGCTGGGCGGGTGGGTGGGTAAATGTGTGAGGGGCTGGTTGAATGGGAGGGTAGGTAACTGAGCTAGGTGCTGGGTGGGTGGGTGAGTAAGTGATCGAGGGGCTGGGTGGGTGGGTGGGTAAATGAGCGAGGGGCTGGGAGGGTGGGTGGGTAAATGAGCGAGGGGCTGGGTGGATGGGTGGGAATATGAGCGAGGGGCTGGGTGGGTGGGTGGGTAAATGAGCGAGGGGCTGGGTGGGTGGGTGGTTAAATGAGAGAGGGGCTGGGTGGTTGGGTGGGCAAATGAGCGAGGGGCTGGGTGGGTGGGTGGGCAAATGAGCGAGGGGCTGGGTGGGTGGGTGGGCAAATGAGCGAGGGGCTGGGTGGGTGGGTGGGCAAATGAGCGAGGGGCTGGGTGGGTGGGTGGGCAAATGAGCGAGGGGCTGGGTGGGTGGGTGGGCAAATGAGCGAGGGGCTGGGTGGGTGGGTGGGCAAATGAGCGAGGGGCTGGGTGGGTGGGTGGGCAAATGAGCGAGGGGCTGGGTGGGTGGGTGGGCAAATGAGCGAGGGGCTGTGTGGGTGGGTGGGCAAATGAGCGAGGGGTGGGTGGGTGGGTGGGCAAATGAGCGAGGGGCTGGGTGGGTGGGTAAATGAGCGAGGGGGTGGTTGGGTGGGTAGTTGAAAGAGCGAGGGGCTGGTTGTGTGCGTGGGAAAATGTCCGAGGGTCTGGGTGGGTGGGCGTGTAAATGAGCGAGGGGCTGGGTGAGTGAGTGGGTAAATGAGCGAGGAGCTGGGTCGGTTGTTGGGTTAATGAGCGAGAGGCTGGGTGGGTGGGTGGGTAAATGAGGGAGGGGCTGGGTGGGCGGGTGGGTGGGTAAATGTGCGAGGGGCTGGGTGGTTGTTTGGGTAAATGTGCGAGGGTCTGGGTGGGTTGCTGAATAGATGAGCGATGGGATGGGTGGGTGGGTGTGTAAACGAGCGAGGGGCTAGGTGGGTGAGTGGGTAAATGAGCGAGGGGCTGGGTGGGAGGGTGTGTAAATGAACGAGGGGCTGGGTGGGTGGGTGGATAAATGAACGAGATGCTGGGTGGGTGACCGGGTAAATGGGCCAGGGGCTGGGTGGGTGGGTAAATGAGCGAGGGGCTGGGTGGGTGGGTGGATAAATGAACGAGATGCTGGGTGGGTGACCGGGTAAATGGGCCAGGGGTTGGGTGGGTGACTGGGTAAATGAGCGTGGGGCTGGGAGGGTGGGTCGGTGGGTTGTTTAATGAGCGAGATGCTGGGTGGGAGGGTGGGTAAATAAGCGAGGGTCTGGAGGGGTGGATGGGTAATTGAGCGAGGGTTTGGGTGGGTGGGTGGGTGGGTAAATGAGCGAGGGGCTGGGTGGGTGGGAGGGTAAATGAGCGAGGGGCTGGGTGGGTGAGAGGGTAAATGACCGAGGGGCTGGGTGGGTGGGTGGGTAAATGAGCGAGGAGCTGGGTGGGTGGGTGGGTAAATGAGCGAGGGGCTGGGTGGGTGGGAGGGTAAATGAGCGAGGGGCTGGGTGGGTGGGAGGGTAAATCAGCGAGGGGCTGGGTGGGTGGGTGGGAAAATGAGTGAGAGGTTGCGTGGTTGGGTGGGTAAATGAGCGAGGGGCTGGGAGGGTGGCTGCGTAAATGAGCGAGGGGCTGGGTGGGTGGGTGGGTAAATGAGCGAGGGGCTGTGTGGGAGGGTGGGAAAATGAGCGAGGGGCTGGGTGGGTCGGTGGGTAAATGAGCGAGGTGCTGGGTGGGTGGGTGGGTAAATGAACGAGGGGCCTGGTGGGTGGGTGGGTAAATGAGCGAGGGGCTGGATGGGTGGGTGGGTAAATGAGCGAGGGGCTGCGTGGGAGGGTCAGTGGGCAAATGAGCGAGGGCCTGGGTGGGTGGGTGGGTAAATGAGCGAGGGGCTGGGTGGTTGGGTGGGTAAATGAGGGAGGGGCTGGCAGGGTGGGTTGGTAAATGAGCGAGAGGCTGGTTGGGTGGGTGGGTAAATGAGCGAGGGTTTGATGGGTGCGTGGGAAAATGAGCGAGGGTCTGGGTGGAGGGGTGGGTAAATGAGCGAGGGGCTGGGTGGGTGGGCAAATGAGCGAGGGTCTGGGAGGGTGGGTTTGTAAAAGTGCGATGGGCTGGGTGGGTGTGTGGGTAAATGAGCGATGGGCTGCGTGGGTGGGTGGGTAAATGAGCGAGGGGCTGGATGGGTCTGTGGGTAAATGAGCGAGGGGCTGGGCGGGTCGTTGCGTGAGTAAATGAGCGACCGTCTGGGTGGGTGGGTGGGTGTGTAAATGAGCGAGGGGCTGGGTGGGTGGGTGGGTGGCTAAATGTGCGAGGGGCTGGGTGCATGTTTGGATAAATGTTCGAGGGGCTGGGTGGGAGGGTGGATAAATGAGCGAGGGGCTGGTTGGATGAATGGATAAATGAGCGAGGGGCTGGTTGGGTGAATGGATAAATGAGCGAGGGGATGGGTGGTTGGGTCGTTGGGTGGGTTAATGTGCGATATGCTGTGTGGGTGGGTGGGTAAATGAGTGAAGGGCTGGGTGGGTGGTTGGGTAAATGAGCGAGGGGCTGGGTGTGTGGGTGGGTGTGTAAAAGTATGAGTGGCAGGGCGGTTGGATGGGTCAATGAGCGAGGTGCTGGGTGGGTGGGTGAGTAAATGAGCGAAAGGCTGGGAGGATGGGTGGGTAAATGAGCGAGGGGCTGGGAGGGTGGGTGGGTAAATGAGCGAGGGGCTGGGAGGGTGGGTGGGTAAATGAGCGAGGGGCTGGGAGGGTGGGTGGGTAAATGAGCGAGGGGCTGGGAGGGTGGGTGGGTAAATGAGCGAGGGTCTGGGAGGGTGGGTGGGTAAATGAGCGAGGGGCTGGGCGGGTTGGTGGGTGGGTAAGTGACCGAGGGGCTGGGTGGGTTGGTGTGTGGGTAAATGAGCGAGGGGCTGGGTGGGTGGGTGGGTAAATGAGCGAGGGGCTGGGTGGGTGTGTGCGTAAATGAGCGAGTGGCTTGGTGGGTGGGAGTATAAATGAGCGAGAGGTTGGTTGTGTGGGTGGGTAAATGAGCGGGGGGCTGTGTGGGTGGGTGGGTAAATGAGCGAGTGTCTGGGTAGGTGGGTGGGTAAATGAGCGAGGGGCTGGGCGGGTGGGTGGGTGAATGTGTGAGGGGCTGGTTGAATGGGAGGGTAGGTAACTGAGCTAGGTGCTGGGTGGGTGGGTGAGTAAGTGATCGAGGGGCTGGGTGGGTGGGTGGGTAAATGAGCGAGGGGCTGGGAGGGTGGGTGGGTAAATGAGCGAGGGGCTGGGTGGATGGGTGGGAATATGAGCGAGGGGCTGGGTGGGTGGGTGGGTAAATGAGCGAGGGGCTGGGTGGGTGGGTGGTTAAATGACAGAGGGGCTGGGTGGGTGGGTGGGCAAATGAGCGAGGGGCTGGGTGGGTGGGTGGGCAAATGAGCGTGGGGCTGGGTGGGTGGGTGGGCAAATGAGCGAGGGGCTGGGTGGGTGGGTGGGCAAATGAGCGAGGGGCTGGGTGGGTGGGTGGGCAAATGAGCGAGGGGCTGGGTGGGTGGGTGGGCAAATGAGCGAGGGGCTGGGTGGGTGGGTGGGCAAATGAGCGAGGGGCTGGGTGGGTGGGTGGGCAAATGAGCGAGGGGCTGGGTGGGTGGGTGGGCAAATGAGCGAGGGGCTGGGTGGGTGGGTGGGCAAATGAGCGAGTGGCTGGGTGGGTGGGTGGGCAAATGAGCGAGGGGCTGTGTGGGTGGGTGGGCAAATGAGCGAGGGGCTGGGTGGGTGGGTGGGCAAATGAGCGAGGGGCTGGGTGGGTGGGTAAATGAGCGAGGGGGTGGTTGGGTGGGTAGTTGAAAGAGCGAGGGGCTGGTTGTGTGCGTGGGAAAATGTCCGAGGGTCTGGGTGGGTGGGCGTGTAAATGAGCGAGGGGCTGGGTGAGTGAGTGGGTAAATGAGCGAGGAGCTGGGTAGGTTGTTGGGTAAATGAGCGAGAGGCTGGGTGGGTGGGTGGGTAAATGAGGGAGGGGCTGGGTGGGCGGGTGGGTGGGTAAATGTGCGAGGGGCTGGGTGGTTGTTTGGGTAAATGTGCGAGGGTCTGGGTGGGTTGGTGAATAGATGAGCGATGGGCTGGGTGGGTGGGTGTGTAAACGAGTGAGGGGCTAGGTGGGTGAGTTGGTAAATGAGCGAGGGGCTGGGTGGGAGGGTGTGTAAATGAACGAGGGGCTGGGTGGGTGGGTGGATAAATGAACGAGATGCTGGGTGGGTGACCGGGTAAATGAGCCAGGGGCTGGGTGGGTGACTGGGTAAATGAGCGTGGGGCTGGGAGGGTGGGTCGGTGGGTTGTTTAATGAGCGAGATGCTGGGTGGGAGGGTGGGTAAATAAGCGAGGGATGGGTGGGTGGGAGGGTAAATGAGCGAGGTGCTGGGTGGTTGGGTGGGTAAATGAGCGAGGGGCTGGGTGGGAAAATGAGCGGTGTCTGAGAGGGTGGGTGGGTAAATGAGCGAGGGGCTGGTTGGGTGCGTGGGTAAATGAGCGATGGGCTGTGTGGGTGGTAGCGTAAATGAGCGAGGGGCTGGATGGGTCGGTGGGTAAATGAGCGAGGGGCTGGGCGGGTCGTTGCGTGAGTAAATGAGCGACTGTCTGGGTGGGTGGGTGGGTGTGTAAATGAGCGAGGGGCTGGGTGGGTGGGTGGGTGGCTAAATGTGCGAGGGGCTGGGTGCATGTTTGGATAAATGTTCGAGGGGCTGGGTGGGAGGGTGGATAAATGAGCGAGGGGCTGGTTGGATGAATGGGTAAATGAGCGAGGGGCTGGTTGGGTGAATGGATAAATGAGCGAGGGGATGGGTGGTTGCGTCGTTGGGTGGGTTAATGTGCGATATGCTGCGTGGGTGGGTGGGTAAATGAGTGAAGGGCTGGGTGGGTGGTTGGGTAAATGAGCGAGGGGCTGGGTGTGTGGGTGGGTGTGTAAATGTATGAGTGGCAGGGCGGTTGGGTGGGTAAATGAGCGAGGTGCTGGGTGGATGGGTGAGTAAATGAGCGAAAGGCTGGGAGGGTGGGTGGGTAAATGAGCGAGGGGCTGGGAGGGTGGGTGGGTAAATGAGCGAGGGGCTGGGAGGTGGGTGGGAAAATGAGCGAGGGGCTGGGAGGGTGGGTGGGTAAATGAGCGAGGGGCTGGGAGGGTGGGTGGGTAAATGAGCGAGGGGCTGGGAGGGTGGGTGGGTAAATGAGCGAGGGGCTGGGAGGTTGGTGGGTGGGTAAGTGACCGAGGGGCTGGGTGGGTTGGTGGGTGGGTAAATGAGCGAGGGGCTGGGTGGGTGGGTGGGTAAATGAGAGAGGGGCTGGGTGGGTGTGTGCGTAAATGAGCGAGGGGCTTGGTGGGTGGGAGTATAAATGAGCGAGAGGTTGGTTGTGTGGGTGGGTAAATGAGCGGGGGGCTGTGTGGGTGGGTGGGTAAATGAGCGAGTGTCTGGGTAGGTGGGTGGGTAAATGAGCGAGGGGCTGGGCGGGTGGGTGGGTAAATGTGTGAGGAGCTGGTTGAATGGGAGGGTAGGTAACTGAGCTTGGTGCTGGGTGGGTGGGTGAGTAAGTGATCGAGGGGCTGGGTGGGTGGGTGGGTAAATGAGCGAGGGGCTGGGTGGGTGGGTGGATAAATGAGCGAGGGGCTGGGTGGATGGGTGGGAATATGAGCGAGGGGCTGGGTGGGTGGGTGGGCAAATGAGCGAGGGGCTGGGTGGGTGGGTGGGCAAATGAGCGAGGGGCTGGGTGGGTGGGTGGGCAAATGAGCGAGGGGCTGGGTGGGTGGGTGGGCAAATGAGCGAGGGGCTGGGTGGGTGGGTGGGCAAATGAGCGAGGGTTTGATGGGTGCGTGGGAAAATGAGCGAGGGTCTGGGTGGAGGGGTGGGTAAATGAGCGAGGGGCTGGGTGGGTGGGCAAATGAGCGAGGGTCTGGGAGGGTGGGTTTGTAAAGTGCGATGGGCTGGGTGGGTGTGTGGGTAAATGAGCGATGGGCTGCGTGGGTGGGTGGGTAAATGAGCGAGGGGCTGGATGGGTCTGTGGGTAAATGAGCGAGGGGCTGGGCGGGTCGTTGCGTGAGTAAATGAGCGACCGTCTGGGTGGGTGGGTGGGTGTGTAAATGAGCGAGGGGCTGGGTGGGTGGGTGGGTGGCTAAATGTGCGAGGGGCTGGGTGCATGTTTGGATAAATGTTCGAGGGGCTGGGTGGGAGGGTGGATAAATGAGCGAGGGGCTGGTTGGATGAATGGGTAAATGAGCGAGGGGCTGGTTGGGTGAATGGATAAATGAGCGAGGGGATGGGTGGTTGGGTCGTTGGGTGGGTTAATGTGCGATATGCTGTGTGGGTGGGTGGGTAAATGAGTGAAGGGCTGGGTGGGTGGTTGGGTAAATGAGCGAGGGGCTGGGTGTGTGGGTGGCTGTGTAAAAGTATGAGTGGCAGGGCGGTTGGATGGGTCAATGAGCGAGGTGCTGGGTGGGTGGGTGAGTAAATGAGCGAAAGGCTGGGAGGATGGGTGGGTAAATGAGCGAGGGGCTGGGAGGGTGGGTGGGTAAATGAGCGAGGGGCTGGGAGGGTGGGTGGGTAAATGAGCGAGGGGCAGGGAGGGTGGGTGGGTAAATGAGCGAGGGGCTGGGAGGGTGGGTGGGTAAATGAGCGAGGGTCTGGGAGGGTGGGTGGGTAAATGAGCGAGGGGCTGGGCGGGTTGGTGGGTGGGTAAGTGACCGAGGGGCTGGGTGGGTTGGTGTGTGGGTAAATGAGCGAGGGGCTGGGTGGGTGGGTGGGTAAATGAGCGAGGGGCTGGGTGGGTGTGTGCGTAAATGAGCGAGGGGCTTGGTGGGTGGGAGTATAAATGAGCGAGAGGTTGGTTGTGTGGGTGGGTAAATGAGCGGGGGGCTGTGTGGGTGGGTGGGTAAATGAGCGAGTGTCTGGGTAGGTGGGTGGGTAAATGAGCGAGGGGCTGGGCGGGTGGGTGGGTGAATGTGTGAGGGGCTGGTTGAATGGGAGGGTAGGTAACTGAGCTAGGTGCTGGGTGGGTGGGTGAGTAAGTGATCGAGGGGCTGGGTGGGTGGGTGGGTAAATGAGTGAGGGGCTGGGAGGGTGGGTGGGTAAATGAGCGAGGGGCTGGGTGGATGGGTGGGAATATGAGCGAGGGGCTGGGTGGGTGGGTGGGTAAATGAGCGAGGGGCTGGGTGGGTGGGTGGTTAAATGACAGAGGGGCTGGGTGGGTGGGTGGGCAAATGAGCGAGGGGCTGGGTGGGTGGGTGGGCAAATGAGCGTGGGGCTGGGTGGGTGGGTGGGCAAATGAGCGAGGGGCTGGGTGGGTGGGTGGGCAAATGAGCGAGGGGCTGGGTGGGTGGGTGGGCAAATGAGCGAGGGGCTGGGTGGGTGGGTGGGCAAATGAGCGAGGGGCTGGGTGGGTGGGTGGGCAAATGAGCGAGGGGCTGGGTGGGTGGGTGGGCAAATGAGCGAGGGGCTGGGTGGGTGGGTGGGCAAATGAGCGAGTGGCTGGGTGGGTGGGTGGGCAAATGAGCGAGGGGCTGTGTGGGTGGGTGGGCAAATGAGCGAGGGGCTGGGTGGGTGGGTGGGCAAATGAGCGAGGGGCTGGGTGGGTGGGTAAATGAGCGAGGGGGTGGTTGGGTGGGTAGTTGAAAGAGCGAGGGGCTGGTTGTGTGCGTGGGAAAATGTCCGAGGGTCTGGGTGGGTGGGCGTGTAAATGAGCGAGGGGCTGGGTGAGTGAGTGGGTAAATGAGCGAGGAGCTGGGTAGGTTGTTGGGTAAATGAGCGAGAGGCTGGGTGGGTGGGTGGGTAAATGAGGGAGGGGCTGGGTGGGCGGGTGGGTGGGTAAATGTGCGAGGGGCTGGGTGGTTGTTTGGGTAAATGTGCGAGGGTCTGGGTGGGTTGGTGAATAGATGAGCGATGGGCTGGGTGGGTGGGTGTGTAAACGAGCGAGGGGCTAGGTGGGTGAGTGGGTAAATGAGCGAGGGGCTGGGTGGGAGGGTGTGTAAATGAACGAGGGGCTGGGTGGGTGGGTGGATAAATGAACGAGATGCTGGGTGGGTGACCGGGTAAATGAGCCAGGGGCTGGGTGGGTGACTGGGTAAATGAGCGTGGGGCTGGGAGGGTGGGTCGGTGGGTTGTTTAATGAGCGAGATGCTGGGTGGGAGGGTGGGTAAATAAGCGAGGGATGGGTGGGTGGGAGGGTAAATGAGCGAGGTGCTGGGTGGTTGGGTGGGTAAATGAGCGAGGGGCTGGGTGGGAAAATGAGCGGTGTCTGAGAGGGTGGGTGGGTAAATGAGCGAGGTGCTGGTTGGGTGCGTGGGTAAATGAGCGATGGGCTGTGTGGGTGGTAGCGTAAATGAGCGAGGGGCTGGATGGGTCGGTGGGTAAATGAGCGAGGGGCTGGGCGGGTCATTGCGTGAGTAAATGAGCGACTGTCTGGGTGGGTGGGTGGGTGTGTAAATGAGCGAGGGGCTGGGTGGGTGGGTGGGTGGCTAAATGTGCGAGGGGCTGGGTGCATGTTTGGATAAATGTTCGAGGGGCTGGGTGGGAGGGTGGATAAATGAGCGAGGGGCTGGTTGGATGAATGGGTAAATGAGCGAGGGGCTGGTTGGGTGAATGGATAAATGAGCGAGGGGATGGGTGGTTGGGTCGTTGGGTGGGTTAATGTGCGATATGCTGGGTGGGTGGGTGGGTAAATGAGTGAAGGGCTGGGTGGGTGGTTGGGGAAATGAGCGAGGGGCTGGGTGTGTGGGTGGGTGTGTAAATGTATGAGTGGCAGGGCGGTTGGGTGGGTAAATGAGCGAGGTGCTGGGTGGATGGGTGAGTAAATGAGCGAAAGGCTGGGAGGGTGGGTGGGTAAATGAGCGAGGGGCTGGGAGGGTGGGTGGGTAAATGAGCGAGGGGCTGGGAGGTGGGTGGGAAAATGAGCGAGGGGCTGGGAGGGTGGGTGGGTAAATGAGCGAGGGGCTGGGAGGGTGGGTGGGTAAATGAGCGAGGGGCTGGGAGGGTGGGTGGGTAAATGAGCGAGGGGCTGGGAGGTTGGTGGGTGGGTAAGTGACCGAGGGGCTGGGTGGGTTGGTGGGTGGGTAAATGAGCGAGGGGCTGGGTGGGTGGGTGGGTAAATGAGAGAGGGGCTGGGTGGGTGTGTGCGTAAATGAGCGAGGGGCTTGGTGGGTGGGAGTATAAATGAGCGAGAGGTTGGTTGTGTGGGTGGGTAAATGAGCGGGGGGCTGTGTGGGTGGGTGGGTAAATGAGCGAGTGTCTGGGTAGGTGGGTGGGTAAATGAGCGAGGGGCTGGGCGGGTGGGTGGGTAAATGTGTGAGGAGCTGGTTGAATGGGAGGGTAGGTAACTGAGCTTGGTGCTGGGTGGGTGGGTGAGTAAGTGATCGAGGGGCTGGGTGGGTGGGTGGGTAAATGAGCGAGGGGCTGGGTGGGTGGGTGGATAAATGAGCGAGGGGCTGGGTGGATGGGTGGGAATATGAGCGAGGGGCTGGGTGGGTGGGTGGGCAAATGAGCGAGGGGCTGGGTGGGTGGGTGGGCAAATGAGCGAGGGGCTGGGTGGGTGGGTGGGCAAATGAGCGAGGGGCTGGGTGGGTGGGTGGGCAAATGAGCGAGGGGCTGGGTGGGTGGGTGGGCAAATGAGCGAGGGGCTGTGTGGGTGGGTGGGCAAATGAGCGAGGGGCTGGGTGGGTGGGTGGGCAAATGAGCGAGGGGCTGGGTGGGTGGGTAAATGAGCGAGGGGGTGGTTGGGTGGGTAGTTGAAAGAGCGAGGGGCTGGTTGTGTGCGTGGGAAAATGTCCGAGGGTCTGGGTGGGTGGGCGTGTAAATGAGCGAGGGGCTGTGTGAGTGAGTGGGTAAATGAGCGAGGAGCTGGGTAGGTTGTTGGGTAAATGAGCGAGAGGCTGGGTGGGTGGGTGGGTAAATGAGGGAGGGGCTGGGTGGGCGGGTGGGTGGGTAAATGTGCGAGGGTCTGGGTGGTTGTTTGGGTAAATGTGCGAGGGTCTGGGTGGGTTGGTGAATAGATGAGCGATGGGCTGGGTGGGTGGGTGTGTAAACGAGCGAGGGGCTAGGTGGGTGAGTGGGTAAATGAGCGAGGGGCTGGGTGGGAGGGTGTGTAAATGAACGAGGGGCTGGGTGGGTGGGTGGATAAATGAACGAGATGCTGGGTGGGTGACCGGGTAAATGAGCCAGGGGCTGGGTGGGTGACTGGGTAAATGAGCGTGGGGCTGGGAGGGTGGGTCGGTGGGTTGTTTAATGAGCGAGATGCTGGGTGGGAGGGTGGGTAAATAAGCGAGGGCTGGGTGGGTGGGAGGGTAAATGAGCGTGGTGCTGGGTGGTTGGGTGGGTAAATGAGCGAGGGGCTGGGTGGGAAAATGAGCGGTGTCTGAGAGGGTGGGTGGGTAAATGAGCGAGGGGCTGGTTGGGTGCGTGGGTAAATGAGCGATGGGCTGTGTGGGTGGTAGCGTAAATGAGCGAGGGGCTGGATGGGTCGGTGGGTAAATGAGCGAGGGGCTGGGCGGGTCGTTGCGTGAGTAAATGAGCGACTGTCTGGGTGGGTGGGTGGGTGTGTAAATGAGCGAGGGGCTGGGTGGGTGGGTGGGTGGCTAAATGTGCGAGGGGCTGGGTGCATGTTTGGATAAATGTTCGAGGGGCTGGGTGGGAGGGTGGATAAATGAGCGAGGGGCTGGTTGGATGAATGGGTAAATGAGCGAGGGGCTGGTTGGGTGAATGGATAAATGAGCGAGGGGATGGGTGGTTGGGTCGTTGGGTGGGTTAATGTGCGATATGCTGGGTGGGTGGGTGGGTAAATGAGTGAAGGGCTGGGTGGGTGGTTGGGTAAATGAGCGAGGGGCTGGGTGTGTGGGTGGGTGTGTAAATGTATGAGTGGCAGGGCGGTTGGGTGGGTAAATGAGCGAGGTGCTGGGTGGATGGGTGAGTAAATGAGCGAAAGGCTGGGAGGGTGGGTGGGTAAATGAGCGAGGGGCTGGGAGGGTGGGTAGTTGAAAGAGCGAGGGGCTGGTTGTGTGCGTGGGAAAATGTCCGAGGGTCTTGGTGGGTGGGCGTGTAAATGAGCGAGGGACTGGGTGAGTGAGTGGGTAAATGAGCGAGGGGCTGGGAGGGTGGGTGGGTAAATGAGCGAGGGGCTGGGCGGGTTGGTGGGTGGGTAAGTGACCGAGGGGCTGGGTGGGTTGGTGGGTGGGTAAATGAGCGAGGGGCTGGGTGGGTGGGTGGGTAAATGGGAGAGGGGCTGGGTGGGTGTGTGCGTAAATGAGCGAGGGGCTTGGTGGGTGGGAGTATAAATGAGCGAGAGGTTGGTTGTGTGGGTGGGTAAATGAGCGGGGGGCTGTGTGGGTGGGTGGGTGAATGAGCGAGTGTCTGGGTAGGTGGGTGGGTAAATGAGCGAGGGGCTGGGCGGGTGGGTGGGTAAATGTGTGAGGAGCTGGTTGAATGGGAGGGTAGGTAACTGAGCTTGTTGCTGGGTGGGTGGGTGAGTAAGTGATCGAGGGGCTGGGTGGGTGGGTGGGTAAATGAGCGAGGGGCTGGGTGGGTGGGTGGATAAATGAGCGAGGGGCTGGGTGGATGGGTGGGAATATGAGCGAGGGGCTGGGTGGGTGGGTGGGTAAATGAGCGAGGGGCTGGGTGGGTGGGTGGTTAAATGACAGAGGGGCTGGGTGGGTGGGTGGGCAAATGAGCGAGGGGCTGGGTGGGTGGGTGGGCAAATGAGCGAGGGGCTGGGTGGGTGGGTGGGCAAATGAGCGAGGGGCTGGGTGGGTGGGTGGGCAAATGAGCGAGGGGCTGGGTGGGTGGGTGGGCAAATGAGCGAGTGGCTGGGTGGGTGGGTGGGCAAATGAGCGAGGGGCTGGGTGGGTGGGTGGGCAAATGAGCGAGGGGCTGGGTGGGTGGGTGGGCAAATGAGCGAGGGGCTGGGCGGGTGGGTAAATGAGCGAGGGGCTGGTTGGGTGGGTAGTTGAAAGAGCGAGGGGCTGGTTGGGTGCGTGGGAAAATGTCCGAGGGTCTGGGTGGGTGGGCGTGTAAATGAGCGAGGGGATGGGTGAGTGAGTGGGTAAATGAGCGAGGAGCTGGGTAGGTTGTTGGGTAAATGAGCGAGAGGCTGGGTGGGTGGGTGGGTAAATGAGGGAGGGGCTGGGTGGGCGGGTGGGTGGGTAAATGTGCGAGGGGCTGGGTGGTTGTTTGGGTAAATGTGCGAGGGTCTGGGTGGGTTGGTGAATAGATGAGCGATGGGCTGGGTGGGTGGGTGTGTAAACGAGCGAGGGGCGAGGTGGGTGAGTGGGTAAATGAGCGAGGGGCTGGGTGGGAGGGTGCGTAAATGAACGAGGGGCTGGGTGGGTGGGTGGATAAATGAACGAGATGCTGGGTGGGTGACCGGGTAAATGAGCCAGGGGCTGGGTGGGTGACTGGGTAAATGAGCGTGGGGCTGGGAGGGTGGGTCGGTGGGTTGTTTAATGAACGAGATGCTGGGTGGGAGGGTGGGTAAATAAGCGAGGGCTGGGTGGGTGGGAGGGTAAATGAGCGAGGTGCTGGGTGGTTGGGTGGGTAAATGAGCGAGGGGCTGGGTGGGGAAATGAGCGGTGTCTGAGAGGGTGGGTGGGTAAATGAGCGAGGGGCTGGTTGGGTGCGTGGGTAAATGAGCGATGGGCTGTGTGGGTGGTAGCGTAAATGAGCGAGGGGCTGGATGGGTCGGTGGGTAAATGAGCGAGGGGCTGGGCTGGTCGTTGCGTGAGTAAATGAGCGACTGTCTGGGTCGGTGGGTGGGTGTGTAAATGAGCGAGGGGCTGGGTGGGTGGGTGGGTGGCTAAATGTGCGAGGGGCTGGGTGCATGTTTGGATAAATGTTCGAGGGGCTGGGTGGGAGGGTGGATAAATGAACGAGGGGCTGGTTGGATGAATGGGTAAATGAGCGAGGGGCTGGTTGGGTGAATGGATAAATGAGTGAGGGGATGGGTGGTTGGGTCGTTGGGTGGGTTAATGTGCGATATGCTGGGTGGGTGGGTGGGTAAATGAGTGAAGGGCTGGGTGGGTGGTTGGGTAAATGAGCGAGGGGCTGGGTGTGTGGGTGGGTGTGTAAATGTATGAGTGGCAGGGCGGTTGGGTGGGTAAATGAGCGAGGTGCTGGGTGGGTGGGTGAGTAAATGAGCGAAAGGCTGGGAGGGTGGGTGGGTAAATGAGCGAGGGGCTGGGAGGGTGGGTGGGTAAATGAGCGAGGGGCTGGGAGGGTGGGTGGGTAAATGAGCGAGGGGCTGGGAGGGTGGGTGGGTAAATGAGCGAGGGGCTGGGAGGGTGGGTGGGTAAATGAGCGAGGGGCTGGGCGGGTTGGTGGGTGGGTAAGTGACCGAGGGGCTGGGTGGGTTGGTGTGTGGGTAAATGAGCGAGGGGCTGGGTGTGTGGGTGGGTAAATGAGAGAGGGGCTGGGTGGGTGTGTGCGTAAATGAGCGAGGGGCTTGGTGGGTGGGAGTATAAATGAGCGAGAGGTTGGTTGTGTGGCTGGGTAAATGAGCGGGGGGCTGTGTGGGTGGGTGGGTAAATGAGCGAGTGTCTGGGTAGGTGGGTGGGTAAATGAGCGAGGGGCTGGGCGGGTGGGTGGGTAAATGTGTGAGGAGCTGGTTGAATGGGAGGGTAGGTAACTGAGCTTGTTGCTGGGTGGGTGGGTGAGTAAGTGATCGAGGGGCTGGGTGGGTGGGTGGGTAAATGAGCGAGGGGCTGGGTGGGTGGGTGGATAAATGAGCGAGGGGCTGGGTGGATGGGTGGGAATATGAGCGAGGGGCTGGGTGGGTGGGTGGGTAAATGAGCGAGGGGCTGGGTGGGTGGGTGGTTAAATGACAGAGGGGCTGGGTGGGTGGGTGGGCAAATGAGCGAGGGGCTGGGTGGGTGGGTGGGCAAATGAGCGAGGGGCTGGGTGGGTGGGTGGGCAAATGAGCGAGGGGCTGGGTGGGTGGGTGGGCAAATGAGCGAGGGGCTGGGTGGGTGGGTGGGCAAATGAGCGAGTGGCTGGGTGGGTGGGTGGGCAAATGAGCGACGGGCTGGGTGGGTGGGTGGGCAAATGAGCGAGGGGTTGGGTGGGTGGGTGGGCAAATGAGCGAGGGGCTGGGTGGGTGGGTGGGCAAATGAGCGAGGGGCTGGGTGGGTGGGTGGGCAAATGAGCGAGGGGCTGGGTGGGTGTGTGGGCAAATGAGCGAGGGGCTGGGTGAGTGGGTGGGTCAATGAGCGAGGGGCTGGGTGGGTGGGTGGGTAAATGAGCGAGGGGCTGGCTGAGTGGGTGGGTAAATGAGCGAAAGGCTGAGTGGGTGGGTGGGTAAATGAGCGAAGGGCTGGGTGGGTTGGGTGGGTAAATGAGCGAGGGGCTGGTTGGGAGGTTGGGAGGGTAAATGAGCATGGGGCTGGGTGGGTAGGAGGGTAAATGAGCGAGGGGCATGGAGGGTGGGTGGGTAAATGTGCGAGGGGCTGGTTGGGTCGTTGGGTAAATGAGCGAGGGTTTGGTGGGTGGGAGGGTAAATGAGCGAGGGGCAGGGTGGGTGGGAGGGTAAATCAGCGAGTGTCTGGGTGGGTGGGAGGGTAAATGAGCGAGGCCCTGGGTGGGAGGGTGGTTAAATGAGCAGGGTCTGGGTGGGTGGGTGGGTAAATGAGCGAGGGGCTGGGTGGGTGGTTGGGTAAATGAAAGAGGGGCTGGTTGGGTGGGTGGGTAAATGAGCAAGAGGCTGGTTGGGTTTGTGTGTGAATGAGCGAGGGGATGTGTGGTTGGGAGGGTAAATGAGCGAGGGGCAGGGAGGGTGGGTGGGTAAATGAGCGAGGGGTTGGGCGGGTGGTTGTGTGGGTAAATGAGCGAGGGTCTGGGTGGGTGGTTGGGTGTGTAAATGAGCGAGGGGCTGGGTGGGTGGGTGGGTAAATGAGTGAGGGTCTGGATGGGTGGGAGGATAGGTAAATGACCTAGGTGCTGGGTGTTTGGGTGAGTAAATGAGCGAGGGGCTGGTTGGGTGCCTGGGAAAATGAGCGAGGGGCTGATTGGGTGGGTTGGTAAATGAGCGAGGGGCTGGGTGTGTGGGTGGGTAAATGAACGATGGGCTGGGTGGAAGGGTGGGTAAATGAGCGAGGGGCTTGGTGGGTGGGTGGGTAAATGAGCGAGGGGCTGATTGGGTGGGTTGTTAAATGAGCGAGGGGCTGGTTGGGTGGGTGGGTAAATGAACGATGGGCTGGGTGGATGGGTGGGTAAATGAGCGAGGGGCTGCGTGGGAGGGTGGGTGGGTAAATGAGAGAGGGGCTGGGAGGGTGGGTGGGTAAATGAGCGAGGGGCTAGGCGGGTTGGTGGGTGGGTAAGTGAGCGAGGGGCTGGGTGGTTTGGTGGATGGGTAAATGAGCGAGGGGCTGGGTGGGTGGGTGGGTAAATGAGCGAGGGGCTGGGTGGGTGGGTGGGTAAATGAGCGAGGGGCTGGGTGCGTGTGTGCTTAAATGAGCGAGGGGCTGGGAGGGTGGGAGTGTAAATGAGCGAGAGGTTGGTTGTGTGGGTGGGTAAATGAGCGGGGGGCTGTGTGGGTGGGTGGGTAAATGAGCGAGTGTCTGGGTAGGTGGGTGGGTAAAAGAGCGAGGGGCTGGTCAGGTGGGTGTGTAAACGAACGAGTGGCAGGGCGGTTGGGTGGGTAAACGAGCGAGGGGCTGGGTGGGTGGGTGGGTAAATGAGCGAGGGGCTGGGCGGGTGGGTGGGTAAATGTGTGAGGGGCTGGTTGAGTGGGAGGGTAGGTAACTGAGCTAGGTGCTGGATGGGTGGGTGAGTAAGTTATCGAGGGGCTGGGTGGGTGTGTGGGTAAATGAGCGAGTGTCTGGGTGGGTGGGAGGGTAAATGAGCGAGGGCCTGGGTGGGTGGGAGGGTAAATGAGCGAGGGGCTGGGTGGGAGGGTGGGTAAATGCGCGAGAGGCTGGGTGGGTGGGTGGTTAAATGAGCAGGGTCTGGGTGGGTGGGTGGGTAAATGAGCGAGGGGCTGGGTGGGTGGTTGGGTAAATGAAAGAGGGGCTGGTTGGGTGGGTGGGTAAATGAGCAAGAGGCTGGTTGGGTTTGTGTGTGAATGAGCGATGGGATGTGTGGTTGGGAGGGTAAATGAGCGAGGGGCAGGGAGGGTGGGTGGGTAAATGAGCGAGGGGATGGGCGGGTGGTTGTGTGGGTAAATGAGCGAGGGTCTGGGTGGGTGGTTGGGTGTGTAAATGAGCGAGGGGCTGGGCGGGTGGGTGGGTAAATGAGTGAGGGTCTGGATGGGTGGGAGGATAGGTAAATGACCTAGGTGCTGGGTGTTTGGGTGAGTAAATGAGCGAGGGGCTGGTTGGGTGCCTGGGAAAATGAGCGAGGGGCTGATTGGGTGGGTTGGTAAATGAGCGAGGGGCTGGGTGTGTGGGTGGGTAAATGAACGATGGGCTGGGTGGAAGGGTGGGTAAATGAGCGAGGGGCTTGGTGGGTGGGTGGGTAAATGAGCGAGGGGCTGATTGGGTGGGTTGTTAAATGAGCGAGGGGCTGGTTGGGTGGGTGGGTAAATGAACGATGGGCTGGGTGGATGGGTGGGTAAATGAGCGAGGGGCTGCGTGGGAGGGTGGGCGGGTAAATGAGCGAGGGGCTGGGAGGGTGGGTGGGTAAATGAGCGAGGGGCTAGGCGGGTTGGTGGGTGGGTAAGTGAGCGAGGGGCTGGGTGGTTTGGTGGATGGGTAAATGAGCGAGGGGCTGGGTGGGTGGGTGGGTAAATGAGCGAGGGGCTGGGTGCGTGTGTGCTTAAATGAGCGAGGGGCTGGGAGGGTGGGAGTGTAAATGAGCGAGAGGTTGGTTGTGTGGGTGGGTAAATGAGCGGGGGGCTGTGTGGGTGGGTGGGTAAATGAGCGAGTGTCTGGGTAGGTGGGTGGGTAAAAGAGCAAGGGGCTGGGCAGGTGGGTGTGTAAACGAACGAGTGGCAGGGCGGTTGGGTGGGTAAACGAGCGAGGGGCTGGGTGGGTGGGTGGGTAAATGAGCGAGGGGCTGGGCGGGTGGGTGGGTAAATGTGTGAGGGGCTGGTTGAGTGGGAGGGTAGGTAACTGAGCTAGGTGCTGGATGGGTGGGTGAGTAAGTTATCGAGGGGCTGGGTGGGTGTGTGGGTAAATGAGCGAGGGGCTGGGTGGGTGGGTGGGTAAATGAGCGAGGGGCTGGGTGGATGTGTGGGAAAATGAGCGAGGGGCTGGGTGGGTGGGTGGGTAAATGAGCGAGGGGCTGGGTGGGTGGGTGGGTAAATGAGCGAGGGGCTGGGTGGGTGGGTGGGCAAATGAGCGAGGGGCTGGGTGGGTGGGTGGGTAAATGAGCGAGGGGCTGGGTGGGTGGGTGGTAAATGAGCGAGGGGCTGGGTGGGAGGGTGGGAGGGTAAATGCGCATGGGGCTGGGTGGGTAGGTGGGTAAATGAGCGAGGGGCATGGTGGGTGGGTGGGTAAATGTGCGAGGGGCTGGTTGGGTCGTTGGGTAAATGAGCGAGGGTTTGGTGGGAGGGTGGGTAAATGAGCGAGGGGCTGGGTGGGTGGGAGGGTAAATGAGCGAGGGGCTGGGTGGGAGTGTGTGTAAATGCGCGAGAGGCTGGGTGGGTGGTTGCTTAAATGAGCGGTGTCTGGGTGGGTGGGTGGGGAAATGAGCGAGGGGCTGGGTGGGTGGTTGGGTAAATGAAAGAGGGGCTGGTTGGGTGGGTGGGTAAATGAGCGAGGGGCTGTGTGGGTGGGTGGGTAAATTAGCGAGAGGCTGGTTGGGGAAATGAGCGGGGTCTGGGTGGGTGGGTAGGTAAATGAGCGAGGGGCTGGGCGGGTCGTTGCGTGGGTAAATGAACGACGGTCTGGGTGGGTGGGTGGGTCTGTAAATGAGCGAGGGGCTGGGTGGGTGGTTGCGTGGGTAAATAAGCGACGGTCTAAGTGGGTGGGTGAGTATATGAGCGAGGGGCTGGGTGGGTGGGTAAATGAGCAAGGCGCTGGGTGGGTGGGTGGGTAAATGGGCGATTGGCTGGGTGGGTGGCTGGGTAAATGAGCGATGGGCGGGGTTGCTGGGTGGGTAAATGAGCGAGTCGCTGGGCGGGTGTGTGGGTATTTGAGCGAGGGGCTTTGCTGTTGGGTGGGTAAACGAGCGAGGGTCTGGGCGGGTGTTTGGGTAAATGAGCGAGGGGCTGGGCGGTTGGGTGGGTCAATGAGTGAGGGGCTGGCCGGGTGGGTGGGTGTGTAAATGTATGAGGGGCTCGGTGGGTGGGAGGGTAAATGAGCTACGTGCTGGATGGGTGGGTGAGTAAATGAGCGAGGGGCTGGGTGGTGGGTGGGTAAATGAGCGAGGGGCTGGGTGCGTGGGTGGGTAAATGTGCGAGGGGCTGCGTGGGAGGGTGGGTGGGTAAATGAGCGAGGGGCTGGGTGGGTGGGTGGGTAAATGAGCGAGGATTTGCTGGGTGGGTGGGTAAATGCGCGAGGGGCTGGGTGGGTGGGAGGGTAAAAGAGCCAGGGGCTGGGTTGGTGGGTGGGTAAAAGAGCGAGGGGCTGGGGGGTGGGTGGGTAAATGAGCGAGGGGCTTTGTGGGAGGGTGGGTGGCTAAATGAGCGAGGGGCTGTGTTGGGGGTCAATGTGCGAGGGGCTGGTTGTGCGGTTGTGTAAATGAGCGAGGGATTGGTTGGTGGGTGGGTAAATGAGCGAGGGGCTGGTTGGATGGGTGGGTAAATGAGCGAGGGGCTGTGTGGGTGGGTGGGTAAATGAGCCGAGGGGCTGTGTGGGTGGGTGGGTAAATGAGCGGGAGGCTGGGTGGGGAAATGAGCGGGGTCTGGGTGGGTGGGTAGTTAAATGAGCGAGGGGCTGGGCGGGTCGTTGCGTGGGTAAATGAACGACGGTCTGGGTGGGTGGGTGGGTCTGTAAATGAGCGAGGGGCTGGGTGGGTGGTTGCGTGGGTAAATAAGCGACGGTCTTAGTGGGTGGGTGAGTATATGAGCGAGGGGCTGGGTGGGTGGGTAAATGAGCGAGGCGCTGGGTGGGTGGTTGGGTAAATGGGCGATTGGCTGGGTGGGTGGCTGGGTAAATGAGCGATGGGCGGGGTTGCTGGGTGGGTAAATGAGCGAGTCGCTGGGCGGGTGTGTGGGTATTTGAGCGAGGGGCTTTGCTGTTGGGTGGGTAAACGAGCGAGGGTCTGGGCGGGTGTTTGGGTAAATGAGCGAGGGGCTGGGCGGTTGGGTGGGTCAATGAGTGAGGGACTGGCCGGGTGGGTGGGTGTGTAAATGTATGAGGGGCTCGGTGGGTGGGAGGGTAAATGAGCTACGTGCTGGCTGGGTGGGTGAGTAAATGAGCGAGGGGCTGGGTGGTGGGTGGGTAAATGAGCGAGGGGCTGGGTGGATGGGTGGGTAAATGTGCGAGGGGCTGCGTGGGAGGGTGGGTGGGTAAATGAGCGAGGAGCTGGGTGGGTGGGTGGGTAAATGAGCGAGGAGCTGGGTGGGTGGGTGGGTAAATGAGCGACGGGCTGGGTGGGTGGGTGGGTAAATGCGCGAGGGGCTGGGTGGGTGGGAGGGTAAAAGAGCCAGGGGCTGGGTTGGTGGGTGGGTAAAAGAGCGAGGGGCTGGGTGGGTGGGTGGGTAAATGAGCGAGGGTCTTTGTGGGAGGGTGGGTGGGTAAATGAGCGAGGGGCTGTGTTGGTGGTTCAATGTGCGAGGGGCTGGTTGTGTGGTTTTGTAAATGAGCGAGGGATTGGTTGGTGGGTGGGTAAATGAGCGAGGGGCTGGTTGGATGGGGGGGTAAATGAGCGAGGGGCTGTGTGGGTGGGTGGGTAAATGAGCGAGAGGCTGGGTGGGGAAATGAGCGGGGTCTGGGTGGGTGGGTAGGTAAATGAGCGAGGGGCTGGGCGGGTCGTTGCGTGGGTAAATGAACGACGGTCTGGGTGGGTGGGTGGGTCTGTAAATGAGCGAGGGGCTGGGTGAGTGGTTGCGTGGGTAAATAAGCGACGGTCTAAGTGGGTGGGTGAGTATATGAGCGAGGGGCTGGGTGGGTGGTTAAATGAGCGAGGCGCTGGGTGGGTGGGTGGGTAAATGGGCGATTGGCTGGGTGGGTGGCTGGGTAAATGAGCGATGGGCGGGGTTGCTGGGTGGTTAAATGAGCGAATCGCTGGGCGGGTGTGTGGGTATTTGAGCGAGGGGCTTTGCTGTTGGGTGGGTAAACGAGCGAGGGTCTGGGCGGGTGTTTGGGTAAATGAGCGAGGGGCTGGGCGGTTGGGTGGGTCAATGAGTGAGGGGCTGGCCGGGTGGGTGGGTGTGTAAATGTATGAGGGGCTCGGTGGGTGGGAGGGTAAATGAGCTACGTGCTGGCTGGGTGGGTGAGTAAATGAGCGAGGGGCTGGGTGGTGGGTGGGTAAATGAGCGAGGGGCTGGGTGGGTGGGTGGGTAAATGTGCGAGGGGCTGCGTGGGAGGGTGGGTGGGTAAATGAGCGAGGGGCTGGGTGGGTGGGTGGGTAAATGAGCGAGGATTTGCTGGGTGGGTGGGTGGGTAAATGAGCGAGCGGCTGGGTGGGTTGGTGGGTAAATGAGCGAGGGGCTGTGTGGGTGGCTGGGTAAATGAGCGAGGGTCTGGGCGGGTGGGTGGGTAAATGAGCGAGGGGCTGGGCGGGTGGATGGGTAAATGAGCGAGGGACTGGGCGGGTGGGTGGGTAAACGAGCGAGTGGCAGGGCGGTTGGGTGGGTAAATGAACGAGGGGCTGGGAGGGTGGGTGGGTAAATGAGCGTGGGGCTGGGAGGGTTGGTGGGTAAATGAGCGAGGGGCTGGGCGGGTTGGTGGGTGGGTAAGTGAGCGAGGGGCTGGGCGGTTTGGTGGGTGGGTAAATGAGCGAGGGGCTGGGTGGGTGGGTGTGTAAATGAGCGAGGGGCTGGGAGGGTGGGTGGGTAAATGAGCGAGGGGCTGGGTGTTTGTGTGCGTAAATCAGCGAGGGGCTGTGTCGTGGGTTTGTGTGTAAATGAGCGAGGGGCAGGGTGGGTGGGTGGGTAAATGAGCGAGGGTCTGGGTGGGGGGGTGGGTAAATGAGCGAGGGGCTGGGTGGCTGGGTGGGTAAATGATAGAGGGGCTGGGTGGGATGGTGGGTAACTGAGCGAGGGGCTGCGTGGGAGGGTGGGTGGGTAAATGAGCGAGGGGCTGGGTGGGTGGGTGGGTAAATGTGCGAGGGTCTGGTTGGGTGGGTGGGTAAATGAGCGAGGGTTTGGTGGGTGGGAGGGTAAATGAGCGAGGGGCTAGGTGGATGGGTGGGTAAATGAGCGAGGGGCTGGGCGGTTGGGTGGGTAAATGAGCGAGGGGCTGGGAGGTTGGGTGGGTAAATGAGCGAGGGGCTGGGAGGGTGGGTGGGTAAATGAGCGAGGAGCTTGGTGGGTGGGTGGGTAATGAGCGAGGAGCTGGGTGGGTGGGTGGGTAAATGAGCGAGCTGCTGGGTGGGTGGGTGGGTAAATGAGCGAGGGGCTGGGTGGGTGGGTGGGTAAATGCGCGAGGGGCTGGGTGGGTGGGAGGGTAAAAGAGCCAGGGGCTGGGTTGGTGGGTGGGTAAAAGAGCGAGGGGCTGGGTGGGTGTGTGGGTAAATGAGCGAGGGGCTTTGTGGGAGGGTGGGTGGGTAAATGAGCGAGGGGCTGTGTTGGTGGGTCAATGTGCGAGGGGCTGGTTGTGTGGTTGTGTAAATGAGCGAGGGATTGGTTGGTGGGTGGGTAAATGAGCGAGGGGCTGGTTGGATGGGTGGGTAAATGAGCGAGGGGCTGTGTGGGTGGGTGGGTAAATTAGCGAGAGGCTGGGTGGGGAAATGAGCGGGGTCTGGGTGGGTGGGTAGGTAAATGAGCGAGGGGCTGGGCGGGTCGTTGCGTGGGTAAATGAACGATGGTCTGGGAGGGTGGGTGGGTCTGTAAATGAGCGAGGGGCTGGGTGGGTGGTTGCGTGGGTAAATAAGCGACGGTCTAAGTGGGTGGGTGAGTAAATGAGCGAGGGGCTGGGTGGGTGGGTAAATGAGCGAGGCGCTGGGTGGGTGGGTGGGCAAATGAGCGAGGGGCTGGGTGGGTGGGTGGGCAAATGAGCGAGGGGCTGGGTGGGTGGGTGGGCAAATGAGCGAGGGGCTGGGTGGGTGGGTGGGCAAATGAGCGAGGGGCTGGGTGGGTGGGTGGGCAAATGAGCGAGTGGCTGGGTGGGTGGGTGGGAAAATGAGCGAGGGGCTGGGTGGGTGGGTGGGTCAATGAGCGAGGGGCTGGGTGGGTGGGTGGGTCAATGAGCGAGGGGCTGGGTGGGTGGGTGGGTAAATGAGCGAGGGGCTGGGTGGGTGGGTGGGTAAATGAGCGAGGGGCTGGGTGAGTGGGTGGGTAAATGAGCGAAAGGCTGGGTGGGTGGGTGGGTAAATGAGCGAAGGGCTGGGTGGATGGGTGGGTAAATGAGCGAGAGGCTGGGTGGGTGGGTGGGTAAATGCGCGAGGGGCTGGGTGGGTGGGAGGGTAAAAGAGCCAGGGGCTGGGTTGGTGGGTGGGTAAAAGAGCGAGGGGCTGGGTGGGTGTGTGGGTAAATGAGCGAGGGGCTTTGTGGGAGGGTGGGTGGGTAAATGAGCGAGGGGCTGTGTTGGTGGGTCAATGTGCGAGGGGCTGGTTGTGTGGTTGTGTAAATGAGCGAGGGATTGGTTGGTGGGTGGGTAAATGAGCGAGGGGCTGGTTGGATGGGTGGGTAAATGAGCGAGGGGCTGTGTGGGTGGGTGGGTAAATTAGCGAGAGGCTGGGTGGGGAAATGAGCGGGGTCTGGGTGGGTGGGTAGGTAAATGAGCGAGGGGCTGGGCGGGTCGTTGCGTGGGTAAATGTACGACGGTCTGGGTGGGTGGGTGGGTCTGTAAATGAGCGAGGGGCTGGGTGGGTGGTTGCGTGGGTAAATAAGCGACGGTCTAAGTGGGTGGGTGAGTAAATGAGCGAGGGGCTGGGTGGGTGGGTAAATGAGCGAGGCGCTGGGTGGGTGGGTGGGCAAATGAGCGAGGGGCTGGGTGGGTGGGTGGGCAAATGTGCGAGGGGCTGGGTGGGTGGGTGGGCAAATGAGCGAGGGGCTGGGTGGGTGGGTGGGCAAATGAGCGAGGGGCTGGGTGGGTGGGTGGGCAAATGAGCGAGGGGCTGGGTGGGTGGGTGGGCAAATGAGCGAGGGGCTGGGTGGGTGGGTGGGCAAATGAGCGAGTGGCTGGGTGGGTGGGTGGGAAAATGAGCGAGGGGCTGGGTGGGTGGGTGGGTCAATGAGCGAGGGGCTGGGTGGGTGGGTGGGTAAATGAGCGAGGGGCTGGGTGGGTGGGTGGGTAAATGAGCGAGGGGCTGGGTGAGTGGGTGGGTAAATGAGCGAAAGGCTGGGTGGGTGGGTGGGTAAATGAGCGAAGGGCTGGGTGGATGGGTGGGTAAATGAGCGAGAGGCTGGGTGGGATGGTGGGAGGGTAAATGAGCATGGGGCTGGGTGGGTAGGTTGTTAAATGAGCGAGGGGCATGGTGGGTGGGTGGGTAAATGTGCGAGGGGCTGGTTGGGTCGTTGGGTAAATGAGCGAGGGTTTGGTGGGTGGGTGGGTAAATGAGCGAGGGGCTGGTTGGATGGGTGGGTAAATGAGCGAGGGGCTGTGTGGGTGGGTGGGTAAATTAGCGAGATGCTGGGTGGGGAAATGAGCGGGGTCTGGGTGGGTGGGTAGGTAAATGAGCGAGGGGCTGGGCGGGTCGTTGCGTGGGTAAATGAACGACAGTCTGGGTGGGTGGGTGGGTGGGTAAATGAGCGAGGGGCTGGGTGGGTGGGTGGGTAAATGTGCGAGGGGCTGCGTGGGAGGGTGGGTGGGTAAATGAGCGAGGGGCTGGGTGGGTGGGTGGGTAAATGAGCGAGGATTTGCTGGGTGGGTGGGTGGGTAAATGATCGAGCGGCTGGGTGGGTTGGTGGGTAAATGAGCGAGGGGCTGTGTGGGTGACTGGGTAAATGAGCGAGGGTCTGGGCGGGTGGGTGGGTAAATGAGCGAGGGTCTGGGCGGGTGGGTGGGTAAATGAGCGAGGGGCTGGGCGGGTGGGTGGGTAAATGAGCGAGGGAATGGGCGGGTGGGTGGGTAAACGAGCGAGTGGCAGGGCGGTTGGGTGGGTAAATGAGCGAGGGGCTGGGAGGGTTGGTGGGTAAATGAGCGTGGGGCTGGGAGGGTGGGTGGGTAAATGAGCGAGGGGCTGGGCGGGTTGGTGGGTGGGTAAGTGAGCGAGGGGCTGGGCGGTATGGTGGGTGGGTAAATGAGCGAGGGGCTGGGTGGGTGGGTGTGTAAATGAGCGAGGGGCTGGGTGGGTGGGTGGGTAAATGAGCGAGGGGCTGGGTGTGTGTGTGCGTAAATCAGCGAGGGGCTGGGTGTGTGGGTGGGTAAATGAGCGAGGGGCTGGGCGGGTGGGTGGGTAAATGAGCGAGGGGCTGGGCGGGTGGGTGGGTAAATGAGCGAGGGGCTGGGCGGGTGGGTGGGTAAATGAGCGAGGGGCTTGGCGGGTGGGTGTGTAAATGAGCGAGGGGCTGTGCGGGTGGGTGGGTAAATGAGCGAGGGGCTGGGCGGGTGGGTGGGAAAATGAGCGAGGGGCTGGGCGGGTCGGAGGGTAAATGAGCGAGGGTCTGGTTGGGTGGGTGGGTAACTGAGCGAGGGGCTGGGCGGGTGGGTGGGTAAATGAGCGAGGGGCTGGGCGGGTGGGAGGGTAAATGAGCGAGGGGATGGGTGGGTGGGTGGGATAATGAGCGAGAGGTTGGGTGGGTGGGTGGGTAAATGAGCGAGGGGCTGGGTGGGTGTGTGGGTAAATGAGCGAGGGGCTGGGTGGGTGGTTGCGTCGGTAAATGAGCCAGCGTCTGGGTGGGTGGGTGGGTGTGTAAATGAACGAGGGGCTGGGTGGGTGGGAGGGTAAATGAGCGAGGGGCTGGGTGGTTGGGAAGGTAAATGAGCGAGGGTCTGGGTGGGTGGGAGGGTAAAAGAGCGAGGGGCTGGGTGGGTGGTTGGGTAAAGGAGCGAGGGGCTGTGTGGGTGGGTGGGTAAATGAGCGAGGGGCTTTGTGGGAGGGTGCGTGGGTAAATGAGCGAGCGGCTGTGTGGGTGGGTAAATGTGCGAGGGGCTGGTTGTGTGGTTGTGTAAATGAGCGCGGGATTGGTGGGTGGGTGGGTAAATGAGCGAGGGGATGCGTGGATGGGTTGGTAAATGAGCGAGGGGCTGTGTGGGTGGGTGGGTAAATGTGCGAGGGCTGGGTGGGTGGGAGGGTAAATGAGCGTGGGGCTGGGTGGTTGGGTGCGTAAATGAGCGAGAGGCTGGGTGGGGAATTGAGCGGTGTCTGGGAGGATGGGTGGGTAAATGAGCGAGGGGCTGGTTGGGTGCATGGGTAAATGAGCGATGGGCTGTGTGGGTGGGAGGGTAAATGAGCGATGGGCTGGGTGGGTGGGTGGGTAAATGAGCGAGGGGCTGGTCGGGTCGTGGCGTGGGTAAATGAGAGACGGTCTGGGTGGGTGGGTGGGTGGGTAAATGTGCGAGGGGCTGGGTGCATGTTTGGATAATTGTTCGAGGGGCTGGGTGGGTGGGTGGGCAAATGAGCGAGGGGCTGGGTGGGTGGGTGTGCAAATGAGCGAGGGGCTGGGTGGGTGGGTGGGCAAATGAGCGAGGGGCTGGGTGGGTGGGTGGGCAAATGAGCGAGGGGCTGGGTGGGTGGGTGGGCAAATGAACGAGGGGCTGGGTGGGTGGGTGGGCAAATGAGCGAGTGGCTGGGTGGGTGGGTGGGAAAATGAGCGAGGGGCTGGGTGGGTGGGTGGGTCAATTAGCGAGGGGCTGGGTGGGTGGGTGGGTAAATGAGCGAGGGGCTGGGTGGGTGGGTGGGTAAATGAGCGAGGGGCTGGGTGAGTGGGTGGGTAAATGAGCGAAAGGCTGGGTGGGTGGGTGGATAAATGAGCGAAGGGCTGGGTCGATGGGTGGGTAAATGAGCGAGAGGCTGGGTGGGAGGGTGGGAGGGTAAATGAGCATGGGGCTGGGTGGGTAGGTTGTTAAATGAGCGAGGGGCATGGTGGGTGGGTGGGTAAATGTGCGAGGGGCTGGTTGGGTCGTTGGGTAAATGAGCGAGGGTTTGGTGGGTGGGTGGGTAAATGAGCGAGGGGCAGGGTGGGTGGGAGGGTAAATTAGTGAGGGTCTGGGTGGGTGGGAGGGTAAATGAGCGAGGGGCTGGGTGGGTGGGAGGGTAAATGAGCGAGAGGCTGGGTGGGAGTGTGGGTAAATGTGCGAGAGGCTGGGTGGGTGGGTGGTTAAATGAGCGGGGTCTGGGTGGGTGGGTGGGTAAGTGAGCGAGGGGCTGGGTGGGTGGGTGGGTAAATGAACGAGGGACTGCGTGGGAGTGTGGGTGGGTAAAAGAGCGAGGGGCTGGGTGGGTGGGCGGGCAAATGAGCGAGGGGCTGGGCGGGTGGGTGGGTAAATGTGCGAGGGGCTGGTTGGGTGGGTGGGTAAATGAGCGAGGGGCTGGGTGGGTGGGTGGGTAAATGAGCGAGGGGCTGGTTGAGTGGGTGGGTAAATGAGCAAGGGGCTGGTTGGGTGGGTGGGTAAATGAGCGTGGGGCTGGGTGGGAGGGTGGCTGAGTAAATGAGCATGGGTCTGGGTGGGTTAGTGGGTAAATGAGAGAGGGGCAGGGTGGGTGGGTGGGTAAATGAGCGAGGGGCAGGGTGGGTGGGTGGGTAAATGTGCGAGGGGCTGTTTGGGTGGTAGGGTAAATGAGCGAGGGTTTGGTGGGTGGGTGGGTAAATGAGCGAGGGGCTGGTTGGGTGGGTGTGTGAATGAGCGAGGGGATGTGTGGGTTGGAGGGTAAATGAGCGAGGGGCAGGGTGGGTGCGTGGGTAAATGAGCGAGGGGATGGGCGGGTGGTTGCGTGGGTAAATGAGCGCGGGTCTGGGTGGGTGGTTGGGTGTGTAAATGAGCCAGGGACTGGGTGGGTGGGTGGGTAAATGAGTGAGGGTCTGGATGGGTGGGAGGGTAGGTAAATGACCTAGGTGCTGGGTGTTTGGGTGAGTAAATGAGCGAGGGGCTGGTTGGGTGCCTGGGATAATGAGCGAGGGGCTGATTGGGTGGGTTGGTAAATGAACGAGGGGCTGGGTGGGTGGGTAGGTAAATGAACGATGGGCTGGGTGGATGGGTGGGTAAATGAGCGAGGGGCTTGGTGGGTGGGTGGGTGTGTAAATGAGCGAGGGGCAGGGTGGGTGGGTGGGTAAATGAACGAGGGGCTGGGTGGGAGGGTGGGTAACTGAGCGAGGGGCTGCGTGGGAGGGTGGGTGGGTAAATGAGCGAGGGGCTGGGTGGGTGGGTGGGTAAATGTGCGAGGGTCTGGTTGGGTGGGTGGGTAAATGAGCGAGGGTTTGGTGGGTGTGAGGGTAAATGAGCGAGGGGCTGGGTGGATGGGTGGGTAAATGAGCGAGGGGCTGGGTGGTTGGGTGGGTAAATGAGCGAGGGGCTGGGTGGTTGGGAGGGTAAATGAGCGAGGAGCTGGGTGGGTGGGTGGGTAAATGAGCGAGGGGCTGGGTGGGTGGGTGGGTAAATGCGCGAGGGGCTGGGTGGGTGGGAGGGTAAAAGAGCCAGAGGCTGGGTGGGTGGGTGGGTAAAAGCACGAGGGGCTGGGTGGGTGGGTGGGTAAATGAGCGAGGGGCTTTGTGGGAGGGTGGGTGGGTAAATGAGCGAGGGGCTGTGTTGGTGGGTAAATGTGCGAGGGGCTGGTTGTGTGGTTGTGTAAATGAGCGAGGGATTGGTTGGTGGGTGGGTAAATGAGCGAGGGGCTGGTTGGATGGGTGGGTAAATGAGCGAGGGGCTGTGTGGGTGGGTGGGTAAATGAGCGAGAGGCTGGGTCTGGAAATGAGCGGTGTCTGGGTGGGTGGGTGGGTAAATGAGCGTGGGCTTGGTTGGGTGCGTGGGTAAATGAGCGATGGGCTGTGTGGGTGGCAGGGTAAAAGAAGAGTGCCTGGGTGGGTGGGTTGGTAAATGAGCGAGGGGCTGGGCGGGTCGTTGCGTGGGTAAATGAGTGACGGTCTGGGTGGGTGGGTGGGTCTGTAAATGAGCGAGGGGCTGGGTGGGTGGTTGCGTGGGTAAATAAGCAACGGTCTAAGTGGGTGTGTGAGTATATGAGCGAGGGGCTGGGTGGGTGGGTAAATGAGCGAGGCGCTGGGTGGGTGGGTGGGTAAATGAGCGATTGGCTGGGTGGGTGGCTGGGTAAATGAGCGATGGGCGGGGTTGCTGGGTGGGTAAATGAGCGAGTCGCTGGGCGGCTGTGTGGGTATTTGAGCGAGGGGCTTTGCTGTTGGGTGGGTAAACGAGCAAGGGTCTGGGAGGGTGGATGGGTAAATGAGCGAGGGGTGGGCGGTTGGCTGGGTCAATGAGTGAGGGGCTGGCCGGGTGGGTGGGTGTGTAAATGTATGAGGGGCTCGGTGGGTGGGAGGGTAAATGAGCTACGTGCTGGCTGGGTGGGTGAGTAAATGAGCGAGGGGCTGGGTGGTGGGTGGGTAAATGAGCGAGGGGCTGGGTGGGTGTGTGGGTAAATGTGCGAGGGGCTGCGTGGGAGGGTGGGTGGGTAAATGAGCGAGGGGCTGGGTGGGTGGGCGGGTAAATGAGCGAGGATTTGCTGGATGGGTGGGTGGGTAAATGAGCGAGCGGTTGGGTGGGTTGGTGTGTAAATGAGCGAGGGGCTGTGTGGGTGGCTGGGTAAATGAGCGAGGGTCTGGGCGGGTGGATGGGTAAATGAGCGAGGGGCTGGGCGTGCGGGTGGGTAAATGAGCGAGGGGCTTGGCGGGTGGGTGGGTAAACGAGCGAGTGGCAGGGCGGTTGGGTTGGTAAATGAGCGAGGGGCTGGGAGGGTGGGTGGGTAAATGAGCGTGGGGCTGGGAGGGTGGGTGGGTAAATTAACGAGGGGCTGGGCGGGTTGGTGGGTGGGTAAGTGAGTGAGGGGCTGGGCGGTTTGGTGGGTGGGTAAATGAGCGAGGGGCTGGGTGGGTGGGTGGGTAAATGAGCGAGGGGCTGGGTGGGTGGATGGGTAAATGAGCGAGGGGCTGGGTGGGTGTGTGCGTAAATGAGCGAGGGGCTGGGTGTGTGGGTGGGTAAATGAGCGAGGGGCTGGACGGGTGGGTGGGTAAATGAGCGAGGGGCTGGGCGGGTGGGTGGGTAAATGAGCGAGGGGCTGGGCGGGTGGGAGGGTAAATGAGCGAGGGGCTGGGCGGGTGGGTGGGTAAATGAGCGAGGGGCTGGGCGGGTGGGTGGGTAAATGAGCGAGGGGCTGGGCGGGTGGGTGGGTAAATGAGCGAGGGGCTGGGTGGGTGGGTGGGTAAATGCGCGAGGGGCTGGGTGGGTGGGAGGGTAAAAGAGCCAGAGGCTGGGTGGGTGGGTGGGTAAAAGCACGAGGGGCTGGGTGGGTGGGTGGGTAAATGAGCGAGGGGCTTTGTGGGAGGGTGGGTGGGTAAATGAGCGAGGGGCTGTGTTGGTGGGTAAATGTGCGAGGGGCTGGTTGTGTGGTTGTGTAAATGAGCGAGGGATTGGTTGGTGGGTGGGTAAATGAGCGAGGGGCTGGTTGGATGGGTGGGTAAATGAGCGAGGGGCTGTGTGGGTGGGTGGGTAAATGAGCGAGAGGCTGGGTCTGGAAATGAGCGGTGTCTGGGTGGGTGGGTGGGTAAATGAGCGAGGGCTTGGTTGGGTGCGTGGGTAAATGAGCGATGGGCTGTGTGGGTGGCAGGGTAAAAGAAGAGTGCCTGGGTGGGTGGGTTGGTAAATGAGCGAGGGGCTGGGCGGGTCGTTGCGTGGGTAAATGAGTGACGGTCTGGGTGGGTGGGTGGGTCTGTAAATGAGCGAGGGGCTGGGTGGGTGGTTGCGTGGGTAAATAAGCAACGGTCTAAGTGGGTGTGTGAGTATATGAGCGAGGGGCTGGGTGGGTGGGTAAATGAGCGAGGCGCTGGGTGGGTGGGTGGGTAAATGAGCGATTGGCTGGGTGGGTGGCTGGGTAAATGAGCGATGGGCGGGGTTGCTGGGTGGGTAAATGAGCGAGTCGCTGGGCGGCTGTGTGGGTATTTGAGCGAGGGGCTTTGCTGTTGGGTGGGTAAACGAGCAAGGGTCTGAGGAGGGTGGATGGGTAAATGAGCGAGGGGTGGGCGGTTGGCTGGGTCAATGAGTGAGGGGCTGGCCGGGTGGGTGGGTGTGTAAATGTATGAGGGGCTCGGTGGGTGGGAGGGTAAATGAGCTACGTGCTGGCTGGGTGGGTGAGTAAATGAGCGAGGGGCTGGGTGGTGGGTGGGTAAATGAGCGAGGGGCTGGGTGGGTGTGTGGGTAAATGTGCGAGGGGCTGCGTGGGAGGGTGGGTGGGTAAATGAGCGAGGGGCTGGGTGGGTGGGCGGGTAAATGAGCGAGGATTTGCTGGATGGGTGGGTGGGTAAATGAGCGAGCGGTTGGGTGGGTTGGTGTGTAAATGAGCGAGGGGCTGTGTGGGTGGCTGGGTAAATGAGCGAGGGTCTGGGCGGGTGGATGGGTAAATGAGCGAGGGGCTGGGCGTGCGGGTGGGTAAATGAGCGAGGGGCTTGGCGGGTGGGTGGGTAAACGAGCGAGTGGCAGGGCGGTTGGGTTGGTAAATGAGCGAGGGGCTGGGAGGGTGGGTGGGTAAATGAGCGTGGGGCTGGGAGGGTGGGTGGGTAAATTAACGAGGGGCTGGGCGGGTTGGTGGGTGGGTAAGTGAGTGAGGGGCTGGGCGGTTTGGTGGGTGGGTAAATGAGCGAGGGGCTGGGTGGGTGGGTGGGTAAATGAGCGAGGGGCTGGGTGGGTGGATGGGTAAATGAGCGAGGGGCTGGGTGGGTGTGTGCGTAAATGAGCGAGGGGCTGGGTGTGTGGGTGGGTAAATGAGCGAGGGGCTGGACGGGTGGGTGGGTAAATGAGCGAGGGACTGGGCGGGTGGGTGGGTAAATGAGCGAGGGGCTGGGCGGGTGGGAGGGTAAATGAGCGAGGGGCTGGGCGGGTGGGTGGGTAAATGAGCGAGGGGCTGGGCGGGTGGGTGGGTAAATGAGCGAGGGGCTGGGCGGGGTGGGTGGGTAAATGAGCGAGGGTTTGGTGGGTGGGAGGGTAAATGAGCGAGGGGCTGACTGGATGGGTGGGTAAATGAGCGAGGGTCTGGGCGGTTGGGTGGGTAAATGAGCGAGGGGCTGGGTGGGTGGGTGGGTAAATGAGCGAGGGGCTGGGTGGGTGGGTGGGTAAATGAGCGAGGGGCTGTGTGGGTGGATGGGTAAATGCGCAAGGGGCTGGGTGGGTGGGAGGGTAAAAGAGCCAGGGGCTGGGTGGGTGGGTGGGTAAAAGAGCCAGGGGCTGGGTGGGTGGGTGGGTAAATGAGCGAGGGGCTTTGTGGGAGGGTGGGTTGGTAAATGAGCGAGGGGCTGTGTTGGTGGGTAAATGTGCGAGGGGCTGGTTGTGTGGTTGTGTAAATGAGCGAGGGATTGGTTGGTGGGTGGGTAAATGAGCGAGGGGCTGGGTGGGTTTGTGGGTAAATGAGCGAGAGGCTGGGTGGGGAAATGAGCGGGGTCTGGGTGGGTGGGTGGGTAAATGAGCGAGGGACTGGTTGGGTGCGTGGGTAAATGAGCGATGGGCTGTGTGGGTGGCAGGGTAAAAGAAGAGTGCCTGGGTGTGTGGGTTGGTAAATGAGCGAGTGGCTGGGCGGGTCGTTGCGTGGGTAAATGAGCGACGGTCTGGGTGGGTGGGTGGGTCTGTAAATGAGCGAGGGGCTGGGTGGGTGGTTGCGTGGGTAAATAAGCGACGGTCTAAGTGGGTGGGTGAGTATATGAGCGAGGGGCTGGATGGGTGGGTAAATGATCGAGACGCTGGGTGGGTGGGTGGGTAATTGGATGATTGGCTGGGTGGGTGGCTGGGTAAATGAGCGATGGGCGGGGTTGCTGGGTGGGTAAATGAGCGAGTCGCTGGGCGGGTGTGTGGGTATTTGAGCGAGGGGCTTTGCTGTTGGGTGGGTAAACGAGCGAGGGTTTGGGCAGGTGGTTGGGTAAATGAGTGAGGGGCGGGGCGGTTGGGTGGGTCAATGAGTGAGGGGCTGGCCGGGTGGGTGGGTGTGTAAATGTATGAGGGGCTCGGTGGGTGGGAGGGTAAATGAGCTACGTGATGGCTGGGTGGGTGAGTAAATGAGCGAGGGGCTGGGTGGTGGGTGGTAAATGAGCGAGGGGCTGGGTGGGTGTGTGGGTAAATGTGCGAGGGGCTGCGTGGGAGGGTGGGTGGGTAAATGAGCGAGGGGCTGGGTGGGTGGGCGGGTAAATGAGCGAGGGGCTGGGTGGGTGGGCGGGTAAATGAGCGAGGATTTGCTGGATGGGTGGGTGGGTAAATGAGCGAGCGGTTGGGTGGGTTGGTGTGTAAATGAGCGAGGGGCTGTGTGGGTGGCTGGGTAAATGAGCGAGGGTCTGGGCGGGTGGGTGGGTAAATGAGCGAGGGGCTGGGCGGGCGGGTGGGTAAATGAGCGAGGGGCTTGGCGGGTGGGTGGGTAAACGAGCGAGTGGCAGGGCGGTTGGGTTGGTAAATGAGCGAGGGGCTGGGAGGGTGGGCGGGTAAATGAGCGTGGGGCTGGGAGGGTGGGTGGGTAAATTAACGAGGGGCTGGGCGGGTTGGTGGGTGGGTAAGTGAGTGAGGGGCTGGGCGGTTTGGTGGGTGGGTAAATGAGCGAGGGGCTGGGTGGGTGGGTGGGTAAATGAGCGAGGGGCTGGGTGGGTGGATGGGTAAATGAGCGAGGGGCTGGGTGGGTGTGTGCGTAAATGAGCGAGGGGCTGGGTGTGTGGGTGGGTAAATGAGCGAGGGGCTGGACGGGTGGGTGGGTAAATGAGCGAGGGGCTGGCGGGTGGGTGGGTAAATGAGCGAGGGGCTGGGCGGGTGGGAGGGTAAATGAGCGAGGGGCTGGGCGGGTGGGTGGGTAAATGAGCGAGGGGCTGGGCGGGTGGGTGGGTAAATGAGCGAGGGGCTGGGCGGGTGGGTGGGTAAATGAGCGAGGGTTTGGTGGGTGGGAGGGTAAATGAGCGAGGGGCTGACTGGATGGGTGGGTAAATGAGCGAGGGTCTGGGCGGTTGGGTGGGTAAATGAGCGAGGGGCTGGGTGGGTGGGTGGGTAAATGAGCGAGGGGCTGGGTGGGTGGGTGGGTAAATGAGCGAGGGTCTGTGTGGGTGGATGGGTAAATGCGCGAGGGGCTGGGTGGGTGGGAGGGTAAAAGAGCCAGGGGCTGGGTGGGTGGGTGGGTAAAAGAGCGAGGGGCTGGGTGGGTGGGTGGGTAAATGAGCGAGGGGCTTTGTGGGAGGGTGGGTTGGTAAATGAGCGAGGGGCTGTGTAGGTGGGTAAATGTGCGAGGGGCTGGTTGTGTGGTTGTGTAAATGAGCGAGGGATTGGTTGGTGGGTGGGTAAATGAGCGAGGGGCTGGGTGGGTTTGTGGGTAAATGAGCGAGAGGCTGGGTGGGGAAATGAGCGGGGTCTGGGTGGGTGGGTGGGTAAATGAGCGAGGGACTGGTTGGGTGCGTGGGTAAATGAGCGATGGGCTGTGTGGGTGGCAGGGTAAAAGAAGAGTGCCTGGGTGTGTGGGTTGGTAAATGAGCGAGTGGCTGGGCGGGTCGTTGCGTGGGTAAATGAGCGACGGTCTGGGTGGGTGGGTGGGTCTGTAAATGAGCGAGGGGCTGGGTGGGTGGTTGCGTGGGTAAATAAGCGACGGTCTAAGTGGGTGGGTGAGTATATGAGCGAGGGGCTGGATGGGTGGGTAAATAATCGAGGCGCTGGGTGGGTGGGTGGGTAATTGGATGATTGGCTGGGTGGGTGGCTGGGTAAATGAGCGATGGGCGGGGTTGCTGGGTGGGTAAATGAGCGAGTCGCTGGGCGGGTGTGTGGGTATTTGAGCGAGGGGCTTTGCTGTTGGGTGGGTAAACGAGCGAGGGTCTGGGCAGGTGGTTGGGTAATTGAGTGAGGGGCGGGGCGGTTGGGTGGGTCAATGAGTGAGGGGCTGGCCGGGTGGTTGGGTGTGTAAATGTATGAGGGGCTCGGTGGGTGGGAGGGTAAATGAGCTACGTGATGGCTGGGTGGGTGAGTAAATGAGCGAGGGGCTGGGTGGTGGGTGGGTAAATGAGAGAGGGGCTGGGTGGGTGGGTATGTAAAAGTGCGAGGGGCTGCGTGGGAGGGTGGTTGGGTAAATGAGCGAGGGGCTGGGTGGGTGTGTGCGTAAATGAGCGAGGGGCTGGGTGGGTGGGAGTGTAAATGAGCGAGAGTTTGGTTGTGTGGGTGGGTAAATAAGCGGGGGGCTGGGCGGCTGGGTGGGTAAACGAACGAGTGGCAGGGCGGTTGGGTGGGTAAACAAGCGAGGGGCTTTGTGGGTGGGTGGGTAAATGAGCGAGGTGCTGGGTGGGTGGGTGGGTAAATGTGTGAGGGGCTGGTTGAGTGGGAGGGTCGGTAACTGAGCTAGGGGCTGGGTGGGTGGGTAAGTAAGTGATCGAGGGGCTGGGTGGGTGGGTGGGTAAATGAGCGAGGGGCTGGGTGGGTGGGTGGGTAAATGAGCGAGGGGCTGGGTGGATGGGTGGGAAAATGAGCGAGGGGCTGCGTGGGTGTGTGGGTAAATGAGCGATGGGCTGGGTGGGTGGGTGGGTAAATGAGAGAGGGGCTGGGTGGGTGGGTGGGCAAATGAGCGAGGGGCTGGGTGGGTGGGCAAATGAGCGAGGGGCTGGGTGGGTTGGTGGGCAAATGAACGAGGGGCTGGGTGGGTGGGTGGGCAAATGAGCGAGGGGCTGGGGGGCTGGGTGGGCAAATGAGCGAGGGGCTGGGTGGGTGGGTGGGCAAATGAGCTAGGGGCTGGCTGGGTGGGTGGGCAAATGAGCGAGGGGCTGGGTGGGTGGGTGGGCAAATGAGCGAGGGGATGGGTGGGTGGGTGGGTCAATGAGCGAGGGGTTGGGTGGGTGGGTGGGTAAATGAGCGAGGGGCTGGATGGAAGGGTGGGAGGGTAAATGAGCATGGGGCTTGGTGGGTAAGTGGGTAAATGAGCGAGGGGCATGGTGGGTGGGTGGGTAAATGTGCGAGGGGCTGGTTGGGTCGTTGGGTAAATGAGCGAGGGTTTGGTGGGAGGGTGGGTAAATGAGCGAGGGGCAGGGTGGGTGGGAGGTTAAATCACCGAGGGTCTGGGTCGGTGGGAGGGTAAATGAGCGAGGGGCTGAATGGGTGGGAGGGTAAATGAGCGAGGGCTGGGTGGGAGGTTGGGTAAATGAGCTAGAGGCTGGTTGGGTGGGTGGGTAAATGAGCGGGGACAGGGTGGGTGGGTGGGTAAATGAGCGAGGGGCTGGGTGGGTGGTTGTGTAAATGAGCGAGGGGCTGGTTGGGTGGGTGGGTGAATGAGCGAGGGGCTGGTTGGGTGGGTGGGTGAATGCGCGAGGGGATGTGTGGGTGGGAGGGTAAATGAGCGAGGGGCAGGGAGGGTGGGTGGGTAAATGAGCGAGGGGATGGGCGGGTGGTTGCGTGGGTAAATGAGCGAGGGTCTGGGTGGGTGGTTGGGTGTGTAAATGAGCGAGGGGCTGGGTGGGTGGGTGGGTAAATGAGTGAGGATCTGGATGGGTGGGAGGGTATTTAAATGACCTAGGTGCTGGGTGGTTGGGTGAGTAAATGAGCGAGGGGCTGGTTGGGTGCCTGGGAAAATGAGCGAGGGGCTGGTTGGGTGGGTTGGTAAATGAGCGAGGGGCTGGGTGGGTGGGTGGGTAAATGAACGATGGGCTTGGTGGATGGGTGGGTAAATGAGCGATGGGCTGGGTGGGTGGGTGGGTAAATGAGCGAGGGGCTGGGTGGGTGGGTGGGTAAATGAGCGAGCGTCTGGGTGGGTGGCTGGGTAAATGAGCGAGGGGCTGGGTTGTTGGTTGCGAGGGTAAATGAGCGAGCGTCTGGGTGGGTGGATGGGTGTGTTAATGAGCGAGGGGCTGGGTGGGTGTGTGGGTAAATGAACGAGGGGCTGGGTGGGTGGGTGGGTAAATGAACGAGGGGCTGTGTGGGTGGGTGGGTAAATGAGCGAGGGGCAGGGTGGGTGGGTGGGTAAATGATAGAGGGGCTGGGTGGGTGGGTGGGTAAATGAGCGAGGGGCTGCGTGGGAGGGTGGGTGGGTAAATGAGCGAGGGGCTGGTTGGGTGGGTGGGTAAATGAGCGAGGGTTTGTTGGTTGGGGGGTAAATGAGCGAGGGGCTGGGTGGATGGGTGGGTAAATGAGCAAGGGGCTGGGTGGGTGGGTTGGTAAATGAGCGAGGGGCTGGGTGGGTGGGTGGGTAAATGAGCGAGGAGCTGGGTGGGTGGGTGGGTAAATGAGCGAGGAGCTGGGTGGGTGGGTGGGTAAATGAGCGAGGAGCTGGGTGTGTGGGAGGGTAAAAGAGCGAGGGGCTGGGTGGGTGGGTGGGTAAAAGAGCGAGGGGCTGGGTGGGTGGGTGTGTAAAAGAGCGAGGAGCCGGGTGGGTGGGTGGGTAAATGAGCGAGGGGCTGGGTGGGTGGGTGGGCAAATGAGCTAGGGGCTGGCTGGGTGGGTGGGCAAATGAGCGAGGGGCTGGGTGGGTGGGTGGGCAAATGAGCGAGGGGCTGGGTGGGTGGGTGGGTCAATGAGCGAGGGGTTGGGTGGGTGGGTGGGTAAATGAGCGAGGGGCTGGATGGAAGGGTGGGAGGGTAAATGAGCATGGGGCTTGGTGGGTAAGTGGGTAAATGAGCGAGGGGCATGGTGGGTGGGTGGGTAAATGTGCGAGGGGCTGGTTGGGTCGTTGGGTAAATGAGCGAGGGTTTGGTGGGAGGGTGGGTAAATGAGCGAGGGGCAGGGTGGGTGGGAGGTTAAATCACCGAGGGTCTGGGTCGGTGGGAGGGTAAATGAGCGAGGGGCTGAATGGGTGGGAGGGTAAATGAGCGAGGGCTGGGTGGGAGGTTGGGTAAATGAGCTAGAGGCTGGTTGGGTGGGTGGGTAAATGAGCGGGGACAGGGTGGGTGGGTGGGTAAATGAGCGAGGGGCTGGGTGGGTGGTTGTGTAAATGAGCGAGGGGCTGGTTGGGTGGGTGGGTGAATGAGCGAGGGGCTGGTTGGGTGGGTGGGTGAATGCGCGAGGGGATGTGTGGGTGGGAGGGTAAATGAGCGAGGGGCAGGGAGGGTGGGTGGGTAAATGAGCGAGGGGATGGGCGGGTGGTTGCGTGGGTAAATGAGCGAGGGTCTGGGTGGGTGGTTGGGTGTGTAAATGAGCGAGGGGCTGGGTGGGTGGGTGGGTAAATGAGTGAGGATCTGGATGGGTGGGAGGGTATTTAAATGACCTAGGTGCTGGGTGGTTGGGTGAGTAAATGAGCGAGGGGCTGGTTGGGTGCCTGGGAAAATGAGCGAGGGGCTGGTTGGGTGGGTTGGTAAATGAGCGAGGGGCTGGGTGGGTGGGTGGGTAAATGAACGATGGGCTTGGTGGATGGGTGGGTAAATGAGCGATGGGCTGGGTGGGTGGGTGGGTAAATGAGCGAGGGGCTGGGTGGGTGGGTGGGTAAATGAGCGAGCGTCTGGGTGGGTGGGTGGGTAAATGAGCGAGGGGCTGGGTTGTTGGTTGCGAGGGTAAATGAGCGAGCGTCTGGGTGGGTGGATGGGTGTGTTAATGAGCGAGGGGCTGGGTGGGTGTGTGGGTAAATGAACGAGGGGCTGGGTGGGTGGGTGGGTAAATGAACGAGGGGCTGTGTGGGTGGGTGGGTAAATGAGCGAGGGGCAGGGTGGGTGGGTGGGTAAATGATAGAGGGGCTGGGTGGGTGGGTGGGTAAATGAGCGAGGGGCTGCGTGGGAGGGTGGGTGGGTAAATGAGCGAGGGGCTGGTTGGGTGGGTGGGTAAATGAGCGAGGGTTTGTTGGTTGGGGGGTAAATGAGCGAGGGGCTGGGTGGATGGGTGGGTAAATGAGCAAGGGGCTGGGTGGGTGGGTTGGTAAATGAGCGAGGGGCTGGGTGGGTGGGTGGGTAAATGAGCGAGGAGCTGGGTGGGTGGGTGGGTAAATGAGCGAGGAGCTGGGTGGGTGGGTGGGTAAATGAGCGAGGAGCTGGGTGTGTGGGAGGGTAAAAGAGCGAGGGGCTGGGTGGGTGGGTGGGTAAAAGAGCGAGGGGCTGGGTGGGTGGGTGTGTAAAAGAGCGAGGAGCCGGGTGGGTGGGTGGGTAAATGAGCGAGGGGCTTTGTGGGAGGGTGGGTGGGTAAATGAGCGAGGGGCTGTGTGTGTGGGTGGGTAAATGAGCGAGAGGCTGGGTGGGGAAATGAGCGGGGTCTGGGTGGGTGGGTGGGTAAATGAGCGAGGGCCTGGTTGGGTGGGTGGGTAAATGAGCGATGGGCTGTGTTTGTGGGAGGGTAAATGAGCGAGAGGCTGGGTGGGTGGTTTCGTGGGTAAATAAGCGACGGTCTAAGTGGGTGGGTGAGTATATGAGCGAGGGGCTGGGTGGGTGGGTAAATGAGCCAGGTGCTGGGTGGGTGGGTGGGTAAATGAGCGATTGGTTGGGTAGGTGGCTGGGTAAATGAGCGATGGGCGGGGTTGCTGGGTGGGTAAATGAGCGAGTCGCAGGGCGGGTTTGTGGGTATTTGAGCGAGGGGATTTGCTGTTGGGCGGGTAAACGAGCGAGGGTCTGGGCGGGTGGTTGGGTAAATGAGGGAGGGGCTGGGCGGTTGGGTGCGTCAATGAGTGAGGGGCTGACCGGGTGGGTGGGAGTGTAAATGTATGAGGGGCTCGGTGGGTGGCAGGGTAAATGAGCTACGTGTTGGCTGGGTGGGTGAGTAAATAAGCGAGGGGCTGGGTGGTGGGTGGGTAAATGAGCGAGGGGCTGGGTGGGTGGGTGGGTAAATGTGCGAGGGAATGCGTGGGAGGGTGGGCGGGTAAATGAGCGAGGGGATGGGTGGGTGGTGGGTAAATGAGTGAAGATTTGCTCTGTGGGTGGGTAAATGAGCGAGCGGCTGGGTGGGTTGGTGGGTAAATGAGCGAGGGGCTGTGTGGGTGGCTGGGTAAATGAGCGAGGGTCTGGGAGGGTGGGTGGGTAAATGAGCGATGGGCTGGGCGGGTGGGTGGGTAAATGAGCGAGGGGCTGGGCGGGTGGTTGGGTAAACAAGCGAGTGGCAGGGCGGTTGGGTGGGTAAGTGAGCGAGGGGCTGGGAGGGGGGGGTGGGTAAATGAGCGTGGGGCTGGGAGGGTGGGTGGGTAAATGAGCGATGGTCTGGGCGGGTTGGTGGGTGGGTAAGTGAGCGAGGGGCTGGGCGGGATAGTGGGTGGGTAAATGGGCGAGGGGCTGGGTGGGTGGGTGGGTAAATGAGCGAGGGGCTGGGTGGGTGTGTGCGTAAATGAGCGAGGGGCTGGGTGTGTGGGTGGGTAAATGAGCGAGGGGCTGGGCGGGTGGGTGGGTAAATGAGCGAGGGGCTGGGTGTGTGGGTGGGTAAATGAGCGAGGGGCTGGGCGGGTGGGTGGGTAAATGAGCGAGGGGCTGGGCGGGTGGGTGGGTAAATGAGCGAGGGGCTAGGCGGGTGGGTGGGTAAATGAGCGAGGGGCTGGGCGGGTGGGAGGCTAAATGAGCGAGGGCCTGGGCGGGTTGGTGGCTAAATGAGCGAGGAGCTGGGCGGGGTGGGTGGGTAAATGAGCAAGGGGCTGGGTGGGTGGGTGGGTAAATGAACGAATGGCTGGGTGGGTGGGTGGGAAAATGTGTGAGGGGCTGGTTGAGTGGGAGGGTAGGTAACTGAGCTAGGTGCTGGGTGGGTGGGTGAGCAAATGATCGAGAGGCTGGGTGGGTGGGTGGGTAAATGAGCGAGGGGCTGGGTGGGTGGGTGGGTAAATGTTCGAGGGACTGGTTGGGTGGGTGGGTAAATGAGCGAGGGGCTGGGTGGGTAGGTGGGTAAATGAGCGAGGGGCTGGGTGGGGAGGGTGGGTGGGTAAATGAGCATGGGGCTGGGTGGGTAGGTGGGTTAATGAGCGAGGGGCAGGGTGGGTGGGTGGGTAAAAGTGCGAGGGGCTGGTTGGGTGGTTGGGTAAATGAGCGAGGGTTTGGTTGGTGGGTGGGTAAATGAGCGAGTGGCTGTGTGGGTGGCTGTGTAAATGAGCGAGGGTCTGGGCGGGTGGGTGGGTAAATGAGCGAGGGGCTGGGCGGGTAGGTGGGTAAATGAGCGAGGGGCTGGGCGGGTGGGTGGGTAAATGAGCGAGGGGCTGGGCGGGTGGGTGGGTAAATGAGCGAGGGGCTGGGTGGGTGGGTGGGTAAATGAGCGAGGGGCTGGGTGGGAGTGTAGCTGGTTAAATGAGCATGGGGCTGGGTGGGTGGGTGGGTAAATGAGCGAGGATTTGCTGGGTGGGTGGGTAAATGAGCGAGCGGCTGGGTGGGTTGGTGGGTAAATGAGCGAGGGGCTGTGTGGGTGGCTGGGTAAATGAGCGAGGGTCTGGGCGGGTGGGTGGGTAAATGAGCGAGGGGCTGGGCGGGTGGGTGGGTAAACGAGCGAGGGGCTGGGCGGGTGGTTGGGTAAACGAGCGAGTGGCAGGGCGGTTGGGTGGGTAAATGAGCGAGGGGCTGGGAGGGTGGGTGGGTAAATGAGCATGGGGTTGGGAGGGTGGGTGGGTAAATGAGCGAGGGGCTTGGCGGGTTGGTGGGTGGGTAAGTGAGCGAGGGGCTGGGCGGGATGGTGGGTGGGTAAATGAGCGAGGGGCTGGGTGGGTGGGTGGGTAAATGAGCGAGGGGCTGGGTGGGTGGGTGGGTAAATGAGCGAGGGGCTGGGTGGGTGTGTGTGTAATTGAGCGAGGGGCTGGGTGTGTGGGTGGGTAAATGAGCGAGGGGCAGGGTGGGTGGGAGGGTAAATCAGCGAGGGGCTGGGTGGGTGGGAGGGTAAATGATCGAGGGGCTGGGTGAGTGGGAAGGTAAATGAGCGAGGGGCTGGGTGGGAGGCTGGGTAAATGAGTGAGAGGCTGGGTGGGTGGGTGGGTAAATGAGCGGGTCTGGGTGGGTGGGTGGGTAAATGAGCGAGCGTCTGGGTGGGTGGGTGGTTGTGTAAATGAGCGAGGGGCTGGCTGGGAGGGTGGGTAAATGAACGAGGGGCTGGTTGGGTGGGTGGGTAAATGAGCGAGGGGCTGGTTGGGTGGGTGGGTAAATGAGCGAGGGGCTGGGTGGGTGGGTGGGTAAATGATAGAGGGGCTGGGTGGGTGGGAGGGTAAATGAGCGAGGGGCTGGGCGGGTGGGTGGGTAAATGAGCGAGGGCCAGGGCGGGTGGGTGGCTAAATGAGCGAGGGCCTGGGCGGGTTGGTGGCTAAATGAGCGAGGAGCTGGGCGGGAGGGTGGGTAAATGAGCAAGGGGCTGGGTGGGTGGGTGGGTAAATGAGCGAATGGCTGGGTGGGTGGGTGGGTGTGGAAATGTGTGAGGGGCTGGTTGAGTGGGAGGGTAGCGAACTGAGCTATGTTCTGGGTGGGTGGGTGAGTAAAAGATGGAGGGGCTGGGTGGGTGGTTGGGTAAATGAGCGAGGGGCTGGGTGGTTGGGTGTGTAAATGAGCGAGGGGCTGGGTGGGTGGGTGGGAAAATGAGCGAGGGGCTGGGTGGGTGGGTGGGTAAATGAGCGAGGTTCTGGGTGGGTGGGTGGGTAAATGAGCGAGGGGCTGGGAGGGTGGGTGGGTGAAAGAGCGAAGGGCTGGACGGGTGTGTGGGTGAATGAGCGAGGGGCTGGGCGGGTGGGTGGGTGAATGAGCGAGGGGCTGGGCGGGTGGGTGGGTGAATAAGCGAGGGGCTGGGCGGGTGGGTGGGTGAATGAGCGAGGGGCTGGGCGGGGGTTGGGTGAATGAGCGAGGGGCTGGGCGGGTGGGTGGGTGAATGAGCGAGGGGCTGGGCGGGGTGGGTGGGTGAATGATCGAGGGGCTGGGCGGGTGGGTGGGTAAATGAGCGAGGGGCTGGTTGGGTGGGTGGGTAAATGAGCGAAGGGCTGGGTGCGTGGGTGGGTAAATGTGCGAAGGGCTGGGTGGGTGGGTGGGTAAATGAGCGAGGGGCTGGGTGGGTGGGTGGATAAATGAGCGAGGGGCTGAGTGGGTGGGTGGGAAAATGAGTGAGGGGCTGGGTGGGTTGGTGGGTAAATGAGCGAGGGGCTGGGTGGGAGGGTGGCTGGTTAAATGAGCTTGGGGCTGGGTGGGTGGGTGGGTAAATGAGCGAGGATTTGCTGGGTGGGTGGGTAAATGAGCGAGAATTTGCTGGGTGGGTGGGTAAATGAGCGAGCGGCTGGGTGGGTTGGTGGGTAAATGAGCGAGGGGCTGTGTGGGTGGCTGTGTAAATGAGCGAGGGTCTGGGCGGGTGGGTGTGTAAATGAGCGAGGGGCTGGGCGGGTGGGTGGGTAAATGAGCGAGGGGCTGGGCGGGTGGGTGGGTAACTGAGCAAGTGGCTGGGTGGGTGGGTGGGTAAATGAGCGAGGGGCTGGGTGGGTGGGTGGATAAATGAGCGAGGGGCTGGGTGGGTGGGTGGGTAAATGAGCGAGGGGCTGGTTGGGTGGGTGGGTAAATGAGCGAGGGGCTGGGTGGGAGTGTAGCTGGTTAAATGAGCATGGGGCTGGGTGGGTGGGTGGGTAAATGAGCGAGGATTTGCTGTGTGGGTGGGTAAATGAGCGAGCGGCTGGGTGGGTGGGTGGGTAAACGAGCGAGTGGCTGGGCGGGTGCTTGGGTAAACGAGCGAGTGGCAGGTCGGTTGGGTGGGTAAACGAGCGAGGGGCGGGGAGGGTGGGTGGGTAAATGAGCGTGGGGCTGGGAGGATGGGTGGGTAAATGAGCGAGGGGCTGGGCGGGTTGGTGGGTGCGTAAGTGAGCGAGGGGCTGGGTGGGATGGTGGGTGGGTAAATGAGCGAGGGGCTGGGTGGGTGGGTGGGTAAATGAGCGAGGGGCTGGGTGGGTGGGTGGGTAAATGAGCGAGGGGCTGGGTGGGTGTGTGGGTAAATGAGCGAGGGGCTGGGTGGGTGTGTGCGTAAATGAGCGAGGGGCTGGGTGTATGGGTGGGTAAATGAGCGAGGGGCTGGGCGTTTGGGTGGGTAAATGAGCGAGGGGCTGGGCGGGTGGGTGTGTAAAAGAGCGAGGAGCCGGGTGGGTGGGTGGGTAAATGAGCGAGGGGCTTTGTGGGAGGGTGGGCGGGTAAATGATCGAGGGGCTGTGTGGGTGGGTGGGTAAATGAGCGATAGGCTGGGTGGGGAAATGAGCGGGGTCAGGGTGGGTGGGTGGGTAAATGAGCGAGGGCCTGGTTGGGTGGGTGGGTAAATGAGCGATGGGCTATGTTTGTGGGAGAGTAAATGAGCGAGAGGCTGGGTTGGAGGGTTGGTAAATGAGCGAGGGGCTGGGCGGGTCGTTGCGTGGGTAAACGATCCACGGTCTGAGTGGGTGGGTGGGTCTGTAAATGAGCGAGGGGCTGGGTGGGTGGTTTCGTGGGTAAATAAGCGACGGTCTAAGTGGTTGGGTGAGTATATGAGCGAGGGGCTGGGTGGGTGGGTAAATGAGCCAGGTGCTGGGTGGGTGGGTGGGTAAATGAGCGATTGGTTGGGTAGGTGGCTGGGTAAATGAGCGATGGGCGGGGTTGCTGGTTGGGTAAATGAGCGAGTCGCAGGGCGGGTTTGTGGGTATTTGAGCGAGGGGATTTGCTGTTGGGTGGGTAAACGAGCGAGGGTCCGGGCGGGTGGTTGGGTAAATGAGGGAGGGGCTGGGCGGTTGGGTGCGTCAATGAGTGAGGGGCTGACCGGGTGGGTGGGTGTGTAAATGTATGAGGGGCTCGGTGGGTGGCAGGGTAAATGAGCTACGTGTTGGCTGGGTGGGTGAGTAAATAAGCGAGGGGCTGGGTGGTGGGTGGGTAAATGAGCGAGGGGCTGGGTGGGTGGGTGGGTAAATGTGCGAGGGAATGCGTGGGAGGGTGGGCGGGTAAATGAGCGAGGGGCTGGGTGGATGGTGGGTAAATGAGTGAAGATTTGCTCTGTGGGTGGGTAAATGAGCGAGCGGCTGGGTGGGTTGGTGGGTAAATGAGCGAGGGGCTGTGTGGGTGGCTGGGTAAATGAGCGAGGGTCTGGGAGGGTGGGTGGGTAAATGAGCGATGGGCTGGGCGGGTGGGTGGGTAAATGAGCGAGGGGCTGGGCGGGTGGTTGGGTAAAAAAGCGAGTGGCAGGGCGGTTGGGTGGGTAAGTGAGCGAGGGGCTGGGAGGGGGGGTGGATAAATGAGCGTGGGGCTGGGAGGGTGGGTGGGTAAATGAGCGAATGGCTGGGCCGGTTGGTGGGTGGGTAAGTGAGCGAGGGGCTGGGCGGGATAGTGGGTGGGTAAATGGGCGAGGGGCTGGGTGGGTGGGTGGGTAAATGAGCGAGGGGCTGGGTGGGTGTGTGCGTAAATGAGCGAGGGGCTGGGTGTGTGGGTGGGTAAATGAGCGAGGGGCTGGGCGGGTGGTTGGGTAAATGAGCGAGGGGCTGGGCGGGTGGGTGGGTAAATGAGCGAGGGGCTGGGCGGGTGGGAGGCTAAATGAGCGAGGGCCTGGGCGGGTTGGTGGCTAAATGAGCGAGGAGCTGGGCGGGTGGGTGGGTAAATGAACGAATGGCTGGGTGGGTGGGTGGGTAAATGAACGAATGGCTGGGTGGGTGGGTGGGTAAATGTGTGAGGGGCTGGTTGAGTGGGAGGGTAGGTAACTGAGCTAGGTGCTGGGTGGGTGGGTGAGCGAATGATCGAGAGGCTGGGTGGGTGGGTGGGTAAATGAGCGAGGGGCTGGGTGGGTGGGAGGGTAAATGTTCGAGGGGCAGGTTGGGTGGTTGGGTAAATGAGCGAGGGTTTGGTTGGTGGGTGGGTAAATGAGCGAGTGGCTGTGTGGGTGGCTGTGTAAATGAGCAAGGGTCTGGGCGGGTGGGTGGGTAAATGAGCGAGGGGCTGGGCGGGTGGGTGGGTAAATGAGCGAGGGGCTGGGCGGGTGGGTGGGTAAATGAGCGAGGGGCTGGGTGGGTGGGTGGGTAAATGAGCGAGGGGCTGGGTGGGTGGGTGGGTAAATGAGCGAGGGGCTGGGTGGGAGTGTAGCTGGTTAAATGAGCATGGGGCTGGGTGGGTGGGTGGGTAAATGAGCGAGGATTTGCTGGGTGGGTGGGTAAATGAGCGAGCGGCTGGGTGGGTTGGTGGGTAAATGAGCGAGGGGCTGTGTGGGTGGCTGGGTAAATGAGCGAGGGTCTGGGCGGGTGGGTGGGTAAATGAGCGAGGGACTGGGCGGGTGGGTGGGTAAACGAGCGAATGGCAGGGCGGTTGGGTGGGTAAATGAGCGAGGGGCTGGGAGGGTGGGTGGGTAAATGAGCATGGGGTTGGGAGGGTGGGTGGGTAAATGAGCGAGGGGCTTGGCGGGTTGGTGGGTGGGTAAGTGAGCGAGGGGCTGGGCGGGATGGTGGGTGGGTAAATGAGCGAGGGGCTGGGTGGGTGGGTGGGTAAATGAGCGAGGGGCTGTGTGGGTGGGTGGGTAAATGAGCGAGGGGCTGGGTGGGTGTGTGCGTAATTGAGCGAGGGGCTGGGTGTGTGGGTGGGTAAATGAGCGAGGGGCAGGGTGGGTGGGAGGGTAAATCAGCGAGGGGCTGGGTGGGTGGGAGGGTAAATGATCGAGGGGCTGGGTGAGTGGGAAGGTAAATGAGCGAGGGGCTGGGTGGGAGGCTGGGTAAATGAGTGAGAGGCTGGGTGGGTGGGTGGGTAAATGAGCGGGTCTGGGTGGGTGGGTGGGTAAATGAGCGAGCGTCTGGGTGGGTGGGTGGTTGTGTAAATGAGCGAGGGGCTGGCTGGGAGGGTGGGTAAATGAACGAGGGGCTGGTTGGGTGGGTGGGTAAATGAGCGAGGGGCTGGTTGGGTGGGTGGGTAAATGAGCGAGGGGCTGGGTGGGTGGGTGGGTAAATGATAGAGGGGCTGGGTGGGTGGGAGGGTAAATGAGCGAGGGGCTGGGCGGGTGGGTGGGTAAATGAGCGAGGGCCAGGGCGGGTGGGTGGCTAAATGAGCGAGGGCCTGGGCGGGTTGGTGGCTAAATGAGCGAGGAGCTGGGCGGGTTGGTGGGTAAATGAGCAAGGGGCTGGGTGGGTGGGTGGGTAAATGAGCGAATGGCTGGGTGGGTGGGTGGGTGTGGAAATGTGTGAGGGGCTGGTTGAGTGGGAGGGTAGCGAACTGAGCTATGTTCTGGGTGGGTGGGTGAGTAAAAGATGGAGGGGCTGGGTGGGTGGTTGGGTAAATGAGCGAGGGGCTGGGTGGCTGGGTGTGTAAATGAGCGAGGGGCTGGGTGGGTGGGTGGGAAAATGAGCGAGGGGCTGGGTGGGTGGGTGGGTAAATGAGCGAGGGGCTGGGTGGGTGGGTGGGTAAATGAGCGAGGGGCTGGGAGGGTGGGTGGGTGGAAGAGCGAAGGGCTGGGTGGGTTGGTGGGTAAATGAGCGAGGGGCTGGGTGGGAGGGTGGCTGGTTAAATGAGCTTGGGGCTGGGTGGGTGGGTGGGTAAATGAGCGAGGATTTGCTGGGTGGGTGGGTAAATGAGCGAGGATTTGCTGGGTGGGTGGGTAAATGAGCGAGCGGCTGGGTGGTTTGGTGGGTAAATGAGCGAGGGGCTGGATGGGTGGGTGGGTAAATGAGCGAGGGGCTGGGCGGGAGGGTGGGTAAATGAGCGAGGGGCTGGGCGGGTGGGTGGGTAAATGAGCGAGGGGCTGGGTGGGTGGGTGGGTAAATGAGCGAGGGGCTGGGTGGGTGGGTGGATAAATGAGCGAGGGGCTGGGTGGGTGGGTGGGTAAATGAGCGAGGGGCTGGGTGGGTGGGTGGGTAAATGAGCGAGGGGCTGGTTGGGTGGGTGGGTAAATGAGCGAGGGGCTGGGTGGGAGTGTAGCTGGTTAAATGAGCATGGGACTGGGTGGGTGGGTGGGTAAATGAGCGAGGATTTGCTGGGTGGGTGGGTAAATGAGCGAGCGGCTGGGTGGGTGGGTGGGTAAACGAGCGAGGGGCTGGGCGGGTGGTTGGGTAAACGAGCGAGTGGCAGGTCGGTTGGGTGGGTAAACGAGCGAGGGGCAGGGAGGGTGGGTGGGTAAATGAGCGTGGGGCTGGGAGGGTGGGTGGGTAAATGAGCGAGGGGCTGGGCGGGTTAATGGGTGGGTAAGTGAGCGAGGGGCTGGGCGGGATGGTGGGTGGGTAAATGAGCGAGGGGCTGGGTGGGTGGGTGGGTAAATGAGCGAGGGGCTGGGTGGGTGTGTGGGTAAATGAGCATGGGGCTGGGTGGATGTGTGCGTAAATGAGCGAGGGGCTGGGTGTATGGGTCGGTAAATGAGCGAGGGGCTGGGCGTTTGGGTGGGTAAATGAGCGAGGGGCTGGGCGGGTGGGTGGGTAAATGAGCGAGGGGCTGGGCGGGTGGGAGGCTAAATGAGCGAGGGCCTGGGCGGGTTGGTGGCTAAATGAGCGAGGAGCTGGGCGGGTGGGTGGGTAAATGAACAAGGGGCTGGGTGGGTGGGTGGGTAAATGAGCATGGGGTTGGGAGGGTGGGTGGGTAAATGAGCGAGGGGCTTGGCGGGTTGGTGGGTGGGTAAGTGAGCGAGGGGCTGGGCGGGATGGTGGGTGGGTAAATGAGCGAGGGGCTGGGTGGGTGGGTGGGTAAATGAGCGAGGGGCTGTGTGGGTGGGTGGGTAAATGAGCGAGGGGCTGGGTGGGTGTGTGCGTAATTGAGCGAGGGGCTGGGTGTGTGGGTGGGTAAATGAGCGAGGGGCAGGGTGGGTGGGAGGGTAAATCAGCGAGGGGCTGGGTGGGTGGGAGGGTAAATGATCGAGGGGCTGGGTGAGTGGGAAGGTAAATGAGCGAGGGGCTGGGTGGGAGGCTGGGTAAATGAGTGAGAGGCTGGGTGGGTGGGTGGGTAAATGAGCGGGTCTGGGTGGGTGGGTGGGTAAATGAGCGAGCGTCTGGGTGGGTGGGTGGTTGTGTAAATGAGCGAGGGGCTGGCTGGGAGGGTGGGTAAATGAACGAGGGGCTGGTTGGGTGGGTGGGTAAATGAGCGAGGGGCTGGTTGGGTGGGTGGGTAAATGAGCGAGGGGCTGGGTGGGTGGGTGGGTAAATGATAGAGGGGCTGGGTGGGTGGGAGGGTAAATGAGCGAGGGGCTGGGCGGGTGGGTGGGTAAATGAGCGAGGGCCAGGGCGGGTGGTTGGCTAAATGAGCGAGGGCCTGGGCGGGTTGGTGGCTAAATGAGCGAGGAGCTGGGCGGGTGGGTGGGTAAATGAGCAAGGGGCTGGGTGGGTGGGTGGGTAAATGAGCGAATGGCTGGGTGGGTGGGTGGGTGTGGAAATGTGTGAGGGGCTGGTTGAGTGGGAGGGTAGCGAACTGAGCTATGTTCTGGGTGGGTGGGTGAGTAAAAGATGGAGGGGCTGGGTGGGTGGTTGGGTAAATGAGCGAGGGGCTGGGTGGGTGGGTGTGTAAATGAGCGAGGGGCTGGGTGGGTGGGTGGGAAAATGAGCGAGGGGCTGGGTGGGTGGGTGGGTAAATGAGCGAGGTTCTGGGTGGGTGGGTGGGTAAATGAGCGAGGGGCTGGGAGGGTGGGTGGGTGAAAGAGCGAAGGGCTGGGTGGGTTGGTGGGTAAATGAGCGAGGGGCTGGGTGGGAGGGTGGCTGGTTAAATGAGCTTGGGGCTGGGTGGGTGGGTGGGTAAATGAGCGAGGATTTGCTGGGTGGGTGGGTAAATGAGCGAGGATTTGCTGGGTGGGTGGGTAAATGAGCGAGCGGCTGGGTGGTTTGTTGGGTAAATGAGCGAGGGGCTGGATGGGTGGGTGGGTAAATGAGCGAGGGGCTGGGCGGGAGGGTGGGTAAATGAGCGAGGGGCTGGGCGGGTGGGTGGGTAAATGAGCGAGGGGCTGGGTGGGTGGGTGGGTAAATGAGCGAGGGGCTGGGTGGGTGGGTGGATAAATGAGCGAGGGGCTGGGTGGGTGGGTGGGTAAATGAGCGAGGGGCTGGGTGGGTGGGTGGGTAAATGAGCGAGGGGCTGGTTGGGTGGGTGGGTAAATGAGCGAGGGGCTGGGTGGGAGTGTAGCTGGTTAAATGAGCATGGGACTGGGTGGGTGGGTGGGTAAATGAGCGAGGATTTGCTGGGTGGGTGGGTAAATGAGCGAGCGGCTGGGTGGGTGGGTGGGTAAACGAGCGAGGGGCTGGGCGGGTGGTTGGGTAAACGAGCGAGTGGCAGGTCGGTTGGGTGGGTAAACGAGCGAGGGGCAGGGAGGGTGGGTGGGTAAATGAGCGTGGGGCTGGGAGGGTGGGTGGGTAAATGAGCGAGGGGCTGGGCGGGTTAATGGGTGGGTAAGTGAGCGAGGGGCTGGGCGGGATGGTGGGTGGGTAAATGAGCGAGGGGCTGGGTGGGTGGGTGGGTAAATGAGCGAGGGGCTGGGTGGGTGTGTGGGTAAATGAGCATGGGGCTGGGTGGATGTGTGCGTAAATGAGCGAGGGGCTGGGTGTATGGGTCGGTAAATGAGCGAGGGGCTGGGCGTTTGGGTGGGTAAATGAGCGAGGGGCTGGGCGGGTGGGTGGGTAAATGAGCGAGGGGCTGGGCGGGTGGGAGGCTAAATGAGCGAGGGCCTGGGCGGGTTGGTGGCTAAATGAGCGAGGAGCTGGGCTGGTGGGTGGGTAAATGAACAAGGGGCTGGGTGGGTGGGTGGGTAAATGAACGAATGGCTGGGTGGGTGTGTGGGTAAATGTGTGAGGGGCTGGTTGAGTGGGAGGGTAGGTAACTGAGCTAGGTGCTGGGTGGGTGGGTGAGTAAATGATCGAGAGGCTGGGTGGGTGGGTGGGAAAATGAGCGAGTGGCCGGGTGGATGGGTGGGAAAATGTGCGAGTGGCCGGGTGGGTGGGTGGGTAAATGAGCGAGGGGCTGGGTGGGTGGGTGGGAAAATGATCGAGGGGCTGGTTGGGTGGGTGGGTAAATGAGCGAGGGGCTGGGTGGGTGGGTGGGAAAATGAGCGAGGGGCTGGTTGGGAGGGTGGTTGGGTAAATGAGCATGGGGCTGGGTGGGTAGTTGGGTTAATGAGCGAGGGTCAGGGTGGGTGGGTGGGTAAATGTGCGAGGGGCTGGTTGGGTGGTTGGGTAAATGAGCAAGGGTTTGGTGGGTGGGAGGGTAAATCAGCGAGGGGCTGGGTGGGTGGGTGGGTAAATGAGCGAGGGGCTGGGTGGGTGAGAGGCTAAATGAGCGAGGGGCTGGGTGGGAGGTTGTGTAAATGAGTGAGAGGCAGGGTGGGTGGGTGGGTAAATAAGCGAGGGGCTGGTTGAGTGGGTGGATGAATGAGAGAGGGGATGTGTGGGTGGGAGGGTAAATGAGCGAGGGGCAGGGTGGGTGGGTGGGTAAATGAGTGAGGGGCTGGGAGGGTGGTTGCCTGGGTAAATGAGCGAGTATCTGGGTGGGTGGTTGGCTGTGTAAATGAGCGAGGGGCTGGGTGGGTGGGTGGGTAAATGAATGAAGGTCTGGATGGGTGGGAGGGTATTTAAATGACCTAGGTGCTGGGTGGTTGGGTGAGTAAATGAGCGAGGGGCTGGTTGGGTGGCTGGGAAAATGATCGAGGGGCTGGTTGGGTGGGTTGGTAAATGAGCGAGGGGCTGGGTTGGTGGGTGGGTAAATGAACGATGGGCTGGGTGGATGGGTGGGTAAATGAGCGAGGGGCTGGGTGGGTGGTTGCGTGGGTTAATGAGCGAGCGTCTGGGTGGGTGGGTGGGTGTGTAAATGAGCGAGGGGCTGGCTGGGTGGGTGGGTAAATGAACGACGGGCTGGTTGAGTGGGTGGGTAAATGAGCGAGGGTCTGGTTGGGTGGGTGGGTAAATGAGCGAGGGGCTGGGTGGGTGGGTGGGTAAATGATAGAGGGGCTGGGTGGGTGGGAAGGTAAATGAGCGAGGGCCTGGGCCGGTTGGTGGCTAAATGAGCGAGGAGCTGGGCGGGTGGGTGCGTGAATGAGCGAGGGCCTTGGCGGGTGGGTGGGTAAATGAGCGAGGGGCTGGGCGGGTGGGTGGGTAAATGAGCGAGGGGCTGGGCGGGTGGGTGGGTAAATGAGCGAGGGGCTGGGTGGGTGGGTGGGTAAATGAGCGAGGGGCTGGTTGTGTGGGTGGGTAAATGAGCGAGGGGCTGGGTGGGTGGGTGGGTAAATGAGCGAAGGGCTGGGTGGGTGGGTGGGGAAATGAGCGAGGGGCTGGGTGGATGGGTGGATAAATGAGCGAGGGGCTGGGTGGGTGGGTGGATAAATGAGCGAGGGTCTGGGTGGGTGGGTGGGTAAATGAGCGAGGGGCTGGGTGGGTGGGTGGGTAAATGAGCGAGTGGCTGGGTGGGTGGTTGGGTAAATGAGCGAGGGGCTGGGTGGGAGGGTGGCTGGTTAAATGAGCATGGGGCTGGGTGGGTGGGTGGGTAAATGAGCGAGGGGCAGGGTGGTTGGGTGGGTAAATGTGCGAGGGGCTGGTTGGGTGGTTGGGTAAATGGGCGAGGGTTTGATGGGTGGGTGGGAAAATGAGCGAGGGGCTGGGAGGATGGGTGGCTAAATGAGCGAGGGGCATGGTGGGTGGGAGGGTAAATCAGCGAGGGGCTGGGTAGGAGGGAGGGTAAATGAGCGAGGGGCTGGGTGAGCGGGTGGGTAAATGAGCGAGAGGCTGGGTGGGTGGGTGGGAAAATGAGCGGGGACTGGGTGGGTGGGTGGGAGGGTAAATGAGCGAGGGGCTGGCTGGGTGGGTGGGTAAATGAACGAGGGGCTGGATGGGTGGGTGGTTAAATGAGCGTGGGGCTGGTTGGGTGGGTGGGTAAATGAGCGAGGGGCTGGGTGGGTGGGTGGGTAAATGAACGAGGGGCTGCGTGGGAGGGTGGGTGGGTAAAAGAGCGAGGGGCTGGGTGGGTGGGTGGGTAAATGAGCGAGGGGCTGGGCGGGTGGGTGGCTAAATGAGCGAGGTCCTGGGCGGGTGGGTGGCTAAATGAGCGAGGGTCTGGGCGGGTTGGTGGCTAAATGAGCGAGGAGCTGGGCGGGAGGGTGGGCAAATGAGCAAGGGGCTGGGTGGGTGGGTGGGTAAATGAGCGAATGGCTGGGAGGGTGGGTGTGTGTGTAAATGTGTGAGGGGCTGGGTGGGTGGGTGGGTAAATGAGCGAGGGGCTGGGTGGGTGGGTGGGTAAATGAGCGAGGGGCTGGGTGGGTCGGTGGGTAAATGAGCGAGGGGCTGGGTGGTTGGGTGGGAAAATGAGCGAGGGGCAGGGTGGGTGGGTGGGTAAATTAGCAAGTGGCTGGGTGGGTCGGTGGGTAAATGAGCGAGGGGCTGGGTGGTTGGGTGGGAAAATGAGCGAGGGGCAGGGTGGGTGGGTGGGTAAATTAGCAAGTGGCTGGGTGGGTGGGTGGGTAAATGAGCGAGGAGCTCGGCGGGTGGGTGGGTAAATGAGCAAGGGGCTGGGTGGGTGGGTGGGTAAATGACCGAATGGCTGGGTGGGTGAGTGGGTGTGTAAATGTGTGAGGGGCTGGTTGAGTGGGAGGGTAGCTAACTGAGCTAGTTGCTGGGTGGGTGGGTGGGTAAGTGAGCGAGGGGCTGGGTGGGTGTGTGGGTAAATGAGCGAGGGGCTGGGTGGGTGGGTGGGTAAATGAGCGAGTGGCTGGGTGGGTGGGTGGCTAAATGAGCGAGGGGCTGGGTGGGTGGGTGGGTAAATGAGCGAGGGGCTGGGTGGGTGGGTGGGTAAATGAGCGAGGGGCAGGGTGGATGGGTGGGTAAATGAGACAGTGGCTGGGTGGGTGGGTGGGTAAATGAGCGAGGGGCTGGGTGGGTAGGTGGGTAAATGTGCGAGGGACTGGTTGGGTGGTAGGGTAAATGAGCGAGGGCCTGGGAGGTTGGGTGGCTAAATGAGCGAGGGGCAGCGTCGTTGGGAGGGTAAATCAGCGAGGGGCTGGGTGGGTGGGAGGGTAAATGAGCGAGGGGCAGGGTGGGTGGGAGGGTAAATGAGCGAGGGGCTGGATGGAAGGGTGGGTAATTGAGCGAGAGACTGGGTGGGTTGGTGGGTAAATGAGCGAGGGGCTGGGTGGGTGGGTGGGTAAATGAGCGAGGGGCTGGGTGGGTGGGTGGGTAAATGAGCGAGGGGCTGGTTGGGTCGGTAGGTAAATGAACGAGGGGCTGGGTGGGTGGGTGGGTATATGAGCGAAGGACTGGGTGGGAGGGTGGGTAAATGAGCGAGGGGCTGGGTGGTGGGTGGATAAATGAGCGAGGGGAGGGGTGGGTGGGTGGGTAAATGAGCGAGGGGCTGGGTGGGTGGGTGGGTAAATGAGCGAGGGGCTGGGTGGGAGGGTGGCTGGTTAAATGAGCATGGGGCTGGGTGGGTGGGGGGGTAAATGAGCGAGGGGCAGGGTGGGTGGGTGGGTAAATGTGCGAGGGGCTGGTTGGGTGGTTGGGTAAATGGGCAAGGGTTTGGTGGGTGGGTGGGTAAATGAGCGAGGGGCTGGGAGGATGGGTGGCCAAATGAGCGAGGGGCAGGGTGGGTGGGAGGGTAAATCAGCGAGGGGCTGGATGGAAGGGTGGGTAATTGAGCGAGAGACTGGGTGGATTGGTGGGTAAATGAGCGAGGGGCTGGGTGGCTGGGTGGGTAAATGAGCGAGGGGCTGGGTGGGTGGGTGGGAAAATGAGCGAGGGGCTGGGTGGGTGGGTAAATGAGCGAGGGGCTGGTTGGGTAGGTAGGTAAATGAACGAGGGGCTGGGTGGGTGGGTGGGTATATGAGCGAAGGGCTGGGTGGGTGGGTGGGTAAAGGAGCGAGGGGCTGGGTGGTGGGTGGATAAATGATCGAGGGGAGGGGTGGGTGGGTGGGTAAATGAGCGAGGGGAGGGGTGGGTGGGTGGGTAAATGAGCGAGGGGAGGGGTGGGTGGGTGGGTAAATGAGCGACGGGCTAGGTGGGTGGGTGGGTAAATGAGCGAGGGGCTGGGTGGGAGGGTGGCTGGATAAATGAGCATGGGGCTGGGTGGGTGGGTGGGTAAATGAGCGAGGGGCAGGGTGGGTGGGTGGGTAAATGTGTGAGGGGCTGGTTGGGTGGTTGGGTAAATGGGCAAGGGTTTGGTGGGTGGGTGGGTAAATGAGCGAGGGGCTGGGAGGATGGGTGGCTAAATGAGCGAGGGGCGGGGAGGGTGGGAGGGTAAATCAGCGAGGGGCTGGGTGGGAGGGAGGGTAAATGTGCGAGGGGCTGGGTGGGTGGGTGGGTAAATGAGCAAGGGGCTGGGTGGGAGGGTGGGTAAATGAGCAAGGGGCTGGGTGGGAGGGTGGGTAAGTGAGCGAGAGGCTGGGTGGGTGGGTGGGTAAATGAGCGAGGGGCTGGGTGGGTGGGTGGGTAAATGAGCGAGGGGCTGGGTGGGTGGGTGGGTAAATGAACGAGGGGCTGGGTGGATGGGTGGGAAAATGAGCGAGAGACAGGGTGGGTGGGTGGGTAAATGAGCGAGTGGCTGGGTGGGTGGATGGGTAAATGAGCGAGGAGCTCGGCGGGTGGGTGGGTAAATGAGCAAGGGGCAGGGTGGGTGGGTGGGTAAATGAGCGAATGGCTGGGTGGGTGAGTGGGTGTGTAAATGTGTGAGGGGCTGGTTGAGTGGGAGGGTAGCTAACTGAGCTAGTTGCTGGGTGGGTGGGTGTTTAAATGAGCGAGGGGCTGGGTGGGTGGGTGGGTAAATGAGCGAGGGGCTGGAAGGGTGGATGGGTAAATGAGCGAGTGGCTGGGTGGGTGGGTGGGTAAATGAGCGAGGAGCTGGGTGGGTGGGTGGGTAAATGAGCGAGGGGCTGGGTGGGTGGGTGTGTGGGTAAATGAGCGAGGGGCTGGGTGGATGGGCGGGAAAATGAGCGAGGGGCAGGGTGGGTGGGTGGGTAAATGAGCGAGTGGCTGGGTGGGTGGGTGGGTAAATGAGCGAGGGGCTGTGTGGGAGGGTGGCTGAGTAAATGAGCATGGGGCTGGGTGCGTGGGTGGGTAAATGTGCGAGGGACCTTGTTGGGTGGTAGGGTAAATGAGCGAGGGTTTGGTGGGTTGGTGGGAAATGAGCGAGGGGCTGGGAGGATGGGTGGCAAAATGAGCGAGGGGCAGCGTCGTTGGGAGGGTAAATCAGCGAGGGGCTGGGTGGGTGGGAGGGTAAATGAGCGAGGGGCTGGGTGGGTGGGAGGGTAAATGAGCGAGGGGCTGGATGGAAGGGTGGGTAATTGAGCGAGAGGCTGGGAGGGTTGGTGGGTAAATGAGCGAGGGGCTGGGTGGGTGGGTGGGTAAATGAGCGAGGGGCTGGTTGGGTGATTAGGTAAATGAGCGAGGGGCTGGATGGGTGGGTGGGTAAATGAGCGAGGGGCTGGGAGGGTGGGTGGGTAAATGAGCGAGGGGCTGGGTGGGTGGGTGGGTGGGTAAAAGAGCGAGGGGCTGGGTGGGTGGGTGGGTAAATGAGCGAGGGGCTGGGCGGGTGGGTGGCTAAATGAGCGAGGTCCTGGGCGGGTGGGTGGCTAAATGAGCGAGGGTCTGGGCGGGTTGGTGGCTAAATGAGCGAGGAGCTGGGCGGGAGGGTGGGCAAATGAGCAAGGGGCTGGGTGGGTGGGTGGGTAAATGAGCGAATGGCTGGGAGGGTGGGTGTGTGTGTAAATGTGTGAGGGGCTGGGTGGGTGGGTGGGTAAATGAGCGAGGGGCTGGGTGGGTGGGTGGTAAATGAGCGAGGGGCTGGGTGGGTCGGTGGGTAAATGAGCGAGGGGCTGTGTGGGAGGGTGGCTGAGTAAATGAGCATGGGGCTGGGTGCGTGGGTGGGTAAATGTGCGAGGGGCCTTGTTGGGTGGTAGGGTAAATGAGCGAGGGTTTGGTGGGTTGGTGGGAAATGAGCGAGGGGCTGGGAGGATGGGTGGCAAAATGAGCGAGGGGCAGCGTCGTTGGGAGGGTAAATCAGCGAGGGGCTGGGTGGGTGGGAGGGTAAATGAGCGAGGGGCTGGGTGGGTGGGAGGGTAAATGAGCGAGGGGCTGGATGGAAGGGTGGGTAATTGAGCGAGAGGCTGGGAGGGTTGGTGGGTAAATGAGCGAGGGGCTGGGTGGGTGGGTGGGTAAATGAGCGAGGGGCTGGTTGGGTGATTAGGTAAATGAGCGAGGGGCTGGATGGGTGGGTGGGTAAATGAGCGAGGGGCTGGGAGGGTGGGTGGGTAAATGAGCGAGGGGCTGGGTGGGTGGGTGGGTGGGTAAAAGAGCGAGGGGCTGGGTGGGTGGGTGGGTAAATGAGCGAGGGGCTGGGCGGGTGGGTGGCTAAATGAGCGAGGTCCTGGGCGGGTGGGTGGCTAAATGAGCGAGGGTCTGGGCGGGTTGGTGGCTAAATGAGCGAGGAGCTGGGCGGGAGGGTGGGCAAATGAGCAAGGGGCTGGGTGGGTGGGTGGGTAAATGAGCGAATGGCTGGGAGGGTGGGTGTGTGTGTAAATGTGTGAGGGGCTGGGTGGGTGGGTGGGTAAATGAGCGAGGGGCTGGGTGGGTGGGTGGGTAAATGAGCGAGGGGCTGGGTGGGTCGGTGGGTAAATGAGCGAGGGGCTGGGTGGTTGGGTGGGAAAATGAGAGAGGGGCAGGGTGGGTGGGTGGGTAAATTAGCAAGTGGCTGGGTGGGTCGGTGGGTAAATGAGCGAGGGGCTGGGTGGTTGGGTGGGAAAATGAGTGAGGGGCAGGGTGGGTGGGTGGGTAAATTAGCAAGTGGCTGGGTGGGTGGGTGGGTAAATGAGCGAGGAGCTCGGCGGGTGGGTGGGTAAATGAGCAAGGGGCTGGGTGGGTGGGTGGGTAAATGACCGAATGGCTGGGTGGGTGAGTGGGTGTGTAAATGTGTGAGGGGCTGGTTGAGTGTGAGGGTAGCTAACTGAGCTAGTTGCTGGGTGGGTGGGTGGGTAAGTGAGCGAGGGGCTGGGAGGGTGTGTGGGTAAATGAGCGAGGGGCTGGGTGGGTGGGTGGGTAAATGAGCGAGGGGCTGGGTGGGTGGGTGGGTAAATGAGCGAGGGGCTGGGTGGGTGGGTGGGTAAATGAGCGAGGGGCTGGGTGGGTGGGTGGGTAATTGAGCGAGGGGCTGGGTGGGTGGGTGGGTAAATGAGCGAGGGGCTGGGTGGGTGGGTGGGTAAATGAGCGAGGGGCAGGGTGGATGGGTGGGTAAATGAGACAGTGGCTGGGTGGGTGGGTGGGTAAATGAGCGAGGGGCTGGGTGGGTAGGTGGGTAAATGTGCGAGGGACTGGTTGGGTGGTAGGGTAAATGAGCGAGGGCCTGGGAGGTTGGGTGGCTAAATGAGCGAGGGGCAGCGTCGTTGGGAGGGTAAATCAGCGAGGGGCTGGGTGGGTGGGAGGGTAAATGAGCGAGGGGCAGGGTGGGTGGAAGGGTAAATGAGCGAGGGGCTGGATGGAAGGGAGGGTAATTGAGCGAGAGACTGGGTGGGTTGGTGGGTAAATGAGCGAGGGGCTGGGTGGGTGGGTGGGTAAATGAGCGAGGGGCTGGGTGGGTGGGTGGGTAAATGAGCGAGGGGCTGGTTGGGTCGGTAGGTAAATGAACGAGGGGCTGGGTGGTTGGGTGGGTATATGAGCGAAGGACTGGGTGGGTGGGTGGGTAAATGAGCGAGGGGCTGGGTGGTGGGTGGATAAATGAGCGAGGGGAGGGGTGGGTGGGTGGGTAAATGAGCGAGGGGCTGGGTGGGTGGGTGGGTAAATGAGCGAGGGGCTGGGTGGCAGGGTGGCTGGTTAAATGAGCATGGGGCTGGGTGGGTGGGGGGGTAAATGAGCGAGGGGCAGGGTGGGTGGGTGGGTAAATGTGCGAGGGGCTGGTTGGGTGGTTGGGTAAATGGGCAAGGGTTTGGTGGGTGGGTGGGTAAATGAGCGAGGGGCTGGGAGGATGGGTGGCCAAATGAGCGAGGGGCAGGGTGGGTGGGAGGGTAAATCAGCGAGGGGCTGGATGGAAGGGTGGGTAATTGAGCGAGAGACTGGGTGGATTGGTGGTTAATTGAGCGAGGGGCTGGGTGGCTGGGTGGGTAAATGAGCGAGGGGCTGGGTGGGTGGGTGGGAAAATGAGCGAGGGGCTGGGTGGGTGGGTGGGTAAATGAGTGAGGGGCTGGTTGGGTAGGTAGGTAAATGAACGAGGGGCTGGGTGGGTGGGTGGGTATATGAGCGAAGGGCTGGGTGGGTGAGTGGGTAAAGGAGCGAGGGGCTGGGTGGTGGGTGGATAAATGAGCGAGGGGAGGGGTGGGTGGGTGGGTAAATGAGCGAGGGGAGGGGTGGGTGGGTGGGTAAATGAGCGAGGGGAGGGGTGGGTGGGTGGGTAAATGAGCGACGGGCTGGGTGGGTGGGTGGGTAAATGAGCGAGGGGCTGGGTGGGAGGGTGGCTGGATAAATGAGCATGGGGCTGGGTGGGTGGGTGGGTAAATGAGCGAGGGGCAGGGTGGGTGGGTGGGTAAATGTGTGAGGGGCTGGTTGGGTGGTTGGGTAAATGGGCAAGGGTTTGGTGGGTGGGTGGGTAAATGAGCGAGGGGCTGGGAGGATGGGTGGCTAAATGAGCGAGGGGCGGGGTGGGTGGGAGGGTAAATCAGCGAGGGGCTGGGTGGGAGGGAGGGTAAATGTGCGAGGGGCTGGGTGGGTGGGTGGGTAAATGAGCAAGGGGCTGGGTGGGAGGGTGGGTAAATGAGCAAGGGGCTGGGTGGGAGGGTGGGTAAGTGAGCGAGAGGCTGGGTGGGTGGGTGGGTAAATGAGCGAGGGGCAGGGTGGGTGGGTGGGTAAATGAGCGAGGGGCTGGGTGGGTGGGTAAATGAACGAGGGGCTGGGTGGATGGGTGGGAAAATGAGCGAGAGACAGGGTGGGTGGGTGGGTAAATGAGCGAGTGGCTGGGTGGGTGGATGGGTAAATGAGCGAGGAGCTCGGCGGGTGGGTGGGTAAATGAGCAAGGGGCAGGGTGGGTGGGTGGGTAAATGAGCGAATGGCTGGGTGGGTGTGTGGGTGTGTAAATGTGTGAGGGGCTGGTTGAGTGGGAGGGTAGCTAACTGAGCTAGTTGCTGGGTGGGTGGGTGTTTAAATGAGCGAGGGGCTGGGTGGGTGGGTGGGTAAATGAGCGAGGGGCTGGAAGGGTGGATGGGTAAATGAGCGAGGGGCTGGGCGGGTGGGTGGGTAAATGAGCGAGGGGCTGGGTGGGTGGGTGGGTAAATGAGCGAGGGGCTGGTTGTGTGGGTGGGTAAATGAGCGAGGGGCTGGGTGGGTGGGTGGGTAAATGAGCGAAGGGCTGGGTGGGTGGGTGGGGAAATGAGCGAGGGGCTGGGTGGATGGGTGGATAAATGAGCGAGGGGCTGGGTGGGTGGGTGGATAAATGAGCGAGGGTCTGGGTGGGTGGGTGGGTAAATGAGCGAGGGGCTGGGTGGGTGGGTGGGTAAATGAGCGAGTGGCTGGGTGGGTGGTTGGGTAAATGAGCGAGGGGCTGGGTGGGAGGGTGGCTGGTTAAATGAGCATGGGGCTGGGTGGGTGGGTGGGTAAATGAGCGAGGGGCAGGGTGGTTGGGTGGGTAAATGTGCGAGGGGCTGGTTGGGTGGTTGGGTAAATGGGCGAGGGTTTGATGGGTGGGTGGGAAAATGAGCGAGGGGCTGGGAGGATGGGTGGCTAAATGAGCGAGGGGCATGGTGGGTGGGAGGGTAAATCAGCGAGGGGCTGGGTAGGAGGGAGGGTAAATGAGCGAGGGGCTGGGTGAGCGGGTGGGTAAATGAGCGAGAGGCTGGGTGGGTGGGTGGGAAAATGAGCGGGGACTGGGTGGGTGGGTGGGAGGGTAAATGAGCGAGGGGCTGGCTGGGTGGTTGGGTAAATGAACGAGGGGCTGGATGGGTGGGTGGTTAAATGAGCGTGGGGCTGGTTGGGTGGGTGGGTAAATGAGCGAGGGGCTGGGTGGGTGGGTGGGTAAATGAACGAGGGGCTGCGTGGGAGGGTGGGTGGGTAAAAGAGCGAGGGGCTGGGTGGGTGGGTGGGTAAATGAGCGAGGGGCTGGGCGGGTGGGTGGCTAAATGAGCGAGGTCCTGGGCGGGTGGGTGGCTAAATGAGCGAGGGTCTGGGCGGGTTGGTGGCTAAATGAGCGAGGAGCTGGGCGGGAGGGTGGGCAAATGAGCAAGGGGCTGGGTGGGTGTGTGGGTAAATGAGCGAATGGCTGGGAGGGTGGGTGTGTGTGTAAATGTGTGAGGGGCTGGGTGGGTGGGTGGGTAAATGAGCGAGGGGCTGGGTGGGTGGGTGGGTAAATGAGCGAGGGGCTGGGTGGGTCGGTGGGTAAATGAGCGAGGGGCTGGGTGGTTGGGTGGGAAAATGAGCGAGGGGCAGGGTGGGTGGGTGGGTAAATTAGCAAGTGGCTGGGTGGGTCGGTGGGTAAATGAGCGAGGGGCTGGGTGGTTGGGTGGGAAAATGAGCGAGGGGCAGGGTGGGTGGGTGGGTAAATTAGCAAGTGGCTGGGTGGGTGGGTGGGTAAATGAGCGAGGAGCTCGGCGGGTGGGTGGGTAAATGAGCAAGGGGCTGGGTGGGTGGGTGGGTAAATGACCGAATGGCTGGGTGGGTGAGTGGGTGTGTAAATGTGTGAGGGGCTGGTTGAGTGGGAGGGTAGCTAACTGAGCTAGTTGCTGGGTGGGTGGGTGGGTAAGTGAGCGAGGGGCTGGGTGGGTGTGTGGGTAAATGAGCGAGGGGCTGGGTGGGTGGGTGGGTAAATGAGCGAGTGGCTGGGTGGGTGGGTGGGTAAATGAGCGAGGGGCTGGGTGGGTGGGTGGGTAAATGAGCGAGGGGCTGGGTGGGTGGGTGGGTAAATGAGCGAGGGGCAGGGTGGATGGGTGGGTAAATGAGACAGTGGCTGGGTGGGTGGGTGGGTAAATGAGCGAGGGGCTGGGTGGGTAGGTGGGTAAATGTGCGAGGGACTGGTTGGGTGGTAGGGTAAATGAGCGAGGGCCTGGGAGGTTGGGTGGCTAAATGAGCGAGGGGCAGCGTCGTTGGGAGGGTAAATCAGCGAGGGGCTGGGTGGGTGGGAGGGTAAATGAGCGAGGGGCAGGGTGGGTGGGAGGGTAAATGAGCGAGGGGCTGGATGGAAGGGTGGGTAATTGAGCGAGAGACTGGGTGGGTTGGTGGGTAAATGAGCGAGGGGCTGGGTGGGTGGGTGGGTAAATGAGCGAGGGGCTGGGTGGGTGGGTGGGTAAATGAGCGAGGGGCTGGTTGGGTCGGTAGGTAAATGAACGAGGGGCTGGGTGGGTGGGTGGGTATATGAGCGAAGGACTGGGTGGGAGGGTGGGTAAATGAGCGAGGGGCTGGGTGGTGGGTGGATAAATGAGCGAGGGGAGGGGTGGGTGGGTGGGTAAATGAGCGAGGGGCTGGGTGGGTGGGTGGGTAAATGAGCGAGGGGCTGGGTGGGAGGGTGGCTGGTTAAATGAGCATGGGGCTGGGTGGGTGGGGGGGTAAATGAGCGAGGGGCAGGGTGGGTGGGTGGGTAAATGTGCGAGGGGCTGGTTGGGTGGTTGGGTAAATGGGCAAGGGTTTGGTGGGTGGGTGGGTAAATGAGCGAGGGGCTGGGAGGATGGGTGGCCAAATGAGCGAGGGGCAGGGTGGGTGGGAGGGTAAATCAGCGAGGGGCTGGATGGAAGGGTGGGTAATTGAGCGAGAGACTGGGTGGATTGGTGGGTAAATGAGCGAGGGGCTGGGTGGCTGGGTGGGTAAATGAGCGAGGGGCTGGGTGGGTGGGTGGGAAAATGAGCGAGGGGCTGGGTGGGTGGGTGGGTAAATGAGCGAGGGGCTGGTTGGGTAGGTAGGTAAATGAACGAGGGGCTGGGTGGGTGGGTGGGTATATGAGCGAAGGGCTGGGTGGGTGGGTGGGTAAAGGAGCGAGGGGCTGGGTGGTGGGTGGATAAATGATCGAGGGGAGGGGTGGGTGGGTGGGTAAATGAGCGAGGGGAGGGGTGGGTGGGTGGGTAAATGAGCGAGGGGAGGGGTGGGTGGGTGGGTAAATGAGCGACGGGCTGGGTGGGTGGGTGGGTAAATGAGCGAGGGGCTGGGTGGGAGGGTGGCTGGATAAATGAGCATGGGGCTGGGTGGGTGGGTGGGTAAATGAGCGAGGGGCAGGGTGGGTGGGTGGGTAAATGTGTGAGGGGCTGGTTGGGTGGTTGGGTAAATGGGCAAGGGTTTGGTGGGTGGGTGGGTAAATGAGCGAGGGGCTGGGAGGATGGGTGGCTAAATGAGCGAGGGGCGGGGAGGGTGGGAGGGTAAATCAGCGAGGGGCTGGGTGGGAGGGAGGGTAAATGTGCGAGGGGCTGGGTGGGTGGGTGGGTAAATGAGCAAGGGGCTGGGTGGGAGGGTGGGTAAATGAGCAAGGGGCTGGGTGGGAGGGTGGGTAAGTGAGCGAGAGGCTGGGTGGGTGGGTGGGTAAATGAGCGAGGGGCTGGGTGGGTGGGTGGGTAAATGAGCGAGGGGCTGGGTGGGTGGGTGGGTAAATGAACGAGGGGCTGGGTGGATGGGTGGGAAAATGAGCGAGAGACAGGGTGGGTGGGTGGGTAAATGAGCGAGTGGCTGGGTGGGTGGATGGGTAAATGAGCGAGGAGCTCGGCGGGTGGGTGGGTAAATGAGCAAGGGGCAGGGTGGGTGGGTGGGTAAATGAGCGAATGGCTGGGTGGGTGAGTGGGTGTGTAAATGTGTGAGGGGCTGGTTGAGTGGGAGGGTAGCTAACTGAGCTAGTTGCTGGGTGGGTGGGTGTTTAAATGAGCGAGGGGCTGGGTGGGTGGGTGGGTAAATGAGCGAGGGGCTGGAAGGGTGGATGGGTAAATGAGCGAGTGGCTGGGTGGGTGGGTGGGTAAATGAGCGAGGAGCTGGGTGGGTGGGTGGGTAAATGAGCGAGGGGCTGGGTGGGTGGGTGTGTGGGTAAATGAGCGAGGGGCTGGGTGGATGGGCGGGAAAATGAGCGAGGGGCAGGGTGGGTGGGTGGGTAAATGAGCGAGTGGCTGGGTGGGTGGGTGGGTAAATGAGCGAGGGGCTGTGTGGGAGGGTGGCTGAGTAAATGAGCATGGGGCTGGGTGCGTGGGTGGGTAAATGTGCGAGGGACCTTGTTGGGTGGTAGGGTAAATGAGCGAGGGTTTGGTGGGTTGGTGGGAAATGAGCGAGGGGCTGGGAGGATGGGTGGCAAAATGAGCGAGGGGCAGCGTCGTTGGGAGGGTAAATCAGCGAGGGGCTGGGTGGGTGGGAGGGTAAATGAGCGATGGGCTGGGTGGGTGGGAGGGTAAATGAGCGAGGGGCTGGATGGAAGGGTGGGTAATTGAGCGAGAGGCTGGGAGGGTTGGTGGGTAAATGAGCGAGGGGCTGGGTGGGTGGGTGGGTAAATGAGCGAGGGGCTGGTTGGGTGATTAGGTAAATGAGCGAGGGGCTGGATGGGTGGGTGGGTAAATGAGCGAGGGGCTGGGAGGGTGGGTGGGTAAATGAGCGAGGGGCTGGGTGGGTGGGTGGGTGGGTAAAAGAGCGAGGGGCTGGGTGGGTGGGTGGGTAAATGAGCGAGGGGCTGGGCGGGTGGGTGGCTAAATGAGCGAGGGTCCTGGGCGGGTGGGTGGCTAAATGAGCGAGGGTCTGGGCGGGTTGGTGGCTAAATGAGCGAGGAGCTGGGCGGGAGGGTGGGCAAATGAGCAAGGGGCTGGGTGGGTGGGTGGGTAAATGAGCGAATGGCTGGGAGGGTGGGTGTGTGTGTAAATGTGTGAGGGGCTGGGTGGGTGGGTGGGTAAATGAGCGAGGGGCTGGGTGGGTGGGTGGTAAATGAGCGAGGGGCTGGGTGGGTCGGTGGGTAAATGAGCGAGGGGCTGTGTGGGAGGGTGGCTGAGTAAATGAGCATGGGGCTGGGTGCGTGGGTGGGTAAATGTGCGAGGGGCCTTGTTGGGTGGTAGGGTAAATGAGCGAGGGTTTGGTGGGTTGGTGGGAAATGAGCGAGGGGCTGGGAGGATGGGTGGCAAAATGAGCGAGGGGCAGCGTCGTTGGGAGGGTAAATCAGCGAGGGGCTGGGTGGGTGGGAGGGTAAATGAGCGAGGGGCTGGGTGGGTGGGAGGGTAAATGAGCGAGGGGCTGGATGGAAGGGTGGGTAATTGAGCGAGAGGCTGGGAGGGTTGGTGGGTAAATGAGCGAGGGGCTGGGTGGGTGGGTGGGTAAATGAGCGAGGGGCTGGTTGGGTGATTAGGTAAATGAGCGAGGGGCTGGATGGGTGGGTGGGTAAATGAGCGAGGGGCTGGGAGGGTGGGTGGGTAAATGAGCGAGGGGCTGGGTGGGTGGGTGGGTGGGTAAAAGAGCGAGGGGCTGGGTGGGTGGGTGGGTAAATGAGCGAGGGGCTGGGCGGGTGGGTGGCTAAATGAGCGAGGTCCTGGGCGGGTGGGTGGCTAAATGAGCGAGGGTCTGGGCGGGTTGGTGGCTAAATGAGCGAGGAGCTGGGCGGGAGGGTGGGCAAATGAGCAAGGGGCTGGGTGGGTGGGTGGGTAAATGAGCGAATGGCTGGGAGGGTGGGTGTGTGTGTAAATGTGTGAGGGGCTGGGTGGGTGGGTGGGTAAATGAGCGAGGGGCTGGGTGGGTGGGTGGGTAAATGAGCGAGGGGCTGGGTGGGTCGGTGGGTAAATGAGCGAGGGGCTGGGTGGTTGGGTGGGAAAATGAGAGAGGGGCAGGGTGGGTGGGTGGGTAAATTAGCAAGTGGCTGGGTGGGTCGGTGGGTAAATGAGCGAGGGGCTGGGTGGTTGGGTGGGAAAATGAGTGAGGGGCAGGGTGGGTGGGTGGGTAAATTAGCAAGTGGCTGGGTGGGTGGGTGGGTAAATGAGCGAGGAGCTCGGCGGGTGGGTGGGTAAATGAGCAAGGGGCTGGGTGGGTGGGTGGGTAAATGACCGAATGGCTGGGTGGGTGAGTGGGTGTGTAAATGTGTGAGGGGCTGGTTGAGTGTGAGGGTAGCTAACTGAGCTAGTTGCTGGGTGGGTGGGTGGGTAAGTGAGCGAGGGGCTGGGAGGGTGTGTGGGTAAATGAGCGAGGGGCTGGGTGGGTGGGTGGGTAAATGAGCGAGGGGCTGGGTGGGTGGGTGGGTAAATGAGCGAGGGGCTGGGTGGGTGGGTGGGTAATTGAGCGAGGGGCTGGGTTGGTGGGTGGGTAAATGAGCGAGGGGCTGGGTGGGTGGGTGGGTAAATGAGCGAGGGGCAGGGTGGATGGGTGGGTAAATGAGACAGTGGCTGGGTGGGTGGGTGGGTAAATGAGCGAGGGGCTGGGTGGGTAGGTGGGTAAATGTGCGAGGGACTGGTTGGGTGGTAGGGTAAATGAGCGAGGGCCTGGGAGGTTGGGTGGCTAAATGAGCGAGGGGCAGCGTCGTTGGGAGGGTAAATCAGCGAGGGGCTGGGTGGGTGGGAGGGTAAATGAGCGAGGGGCAGGGTGGGTGGAAGGGTAAATGAGCGAGGGGCTGGATGGAAGGGAGGGTAATTGAGCGAGAGACTGGGTGGGTTGGTGGGTAAATGAGCGAGGGGCTGGGTGGGTGGGTGGGTAAATGAGCGAGGGGCTGGGTGGGTGGGTGGGTAAATGAGCGAGGGGCTGGTTGGGTCGGTAGGTAAATGAACGAGGGGCTGGGTGGGTGGGTGGGTATATGAGCGAAGGACTGGGTGGGTGGGTGGGTAAATGAGCGAGGGGCTGGGTGGTGGGTGGATAAATGAGCGAGGGGAGGGGTGGGTGGGTGGGTAAATGAGCAAGGGGCTGGGTGGGTGGGTGGGTAAATGAGCGAGGGGCTGGGTGGCAGGGTGGCTGGTTAAATGAGCATGGGGCTGGGTGGGTGGGGGTGTAAATGAGCGAGGGGCAGGGTGGGTGGGTGGGTAAATGTGCGAGGGGCTGGTTGGGTGGTTGGGTAAATGGGCAAGGGTTTGGTGGGTGGGTGGGTAAATGAGCGAGGGGCTGGGAGGATGGGTGGCCAAATGAGCGAGGGGCAGGGTGGGTGGGAGGGTAAATCAGCGAGGGGCTGGATGGAAGGGTGGGTAATTGAGCGAGAGACTGGGTGGATTGGTGGTTAATTGAGCGAGGGGCTGGGTGGCTGGGTGGGTAAATGAGCGAGGGGCTGGGTGGGTGGGTGGGAAAATGAGCGAGGGGCTGGGTGGGTGGGTGGGTAAATGAGTGAGGGGCTGGTTGGGTAGGTAGGTAAATGAACGAGGGGCTGGGTGGGTGGGTGGGTATATGAGCGAAGGGCTGGGTGGGTGAGTGGGTAAAGGAGCGAGGGGCTGGGTGGTGGGTGGATAAATGAGCGAGGGGAGGGGTGGGTGGGTGGGTAAATGAGCGAGGGGAGGGGTGGGTGGGTGGGTAAATGAGCGAGGGGAGGGGTGGGTGGGTGGGTAAATGAGCGACGGGCTGGGTGGGTGGGTGGGTAAATGAGCGAGGGGCTGGGTGGGAGGGTGGCTGGATAAATGAGCATGGGGCTGGGTGGGTGGGTGGGTAAATGAGCGAGGGGCAGGGTGGGTGGGTGGGTAAATGTGTGAGGGGCTGGTTGGGTGGTTGGGTAAATGGGCAAGGGTTTGGTGGGTGGGTGGGTAAATGAGCGAGGGGCTGGGAGGATGGGTGGCTAAATGAGCGAGGGGCGGGGTGGGTGGGAGGGTAAATCAGCGAGGGGCTGGGTGGGAGGGAGGGTAAATGTGCGAGGGGCTGGGTGGGTGGGTGGGTAAATGAGCAAGGGGCTGGGTGGGAGGGTGGGTAAATGAGCAAGGGGCTGGGTGGGAGGGTGGGTAAGTGAGCGAGAGGCTGGGTGGGTGGGTGGGTAAATGAGCGAGGGGCAGGGTGGGTGGGTGGGTAAATGAGCGAGGGGCTGGGTGGGTGGGTAAATGAACGAGGGGCTGGGTGGATGGGTGGGAAAATGAGCGAGAGACAGGGTGGGTGGGTGGGTAAATGAGCGAGTGGCTGGGTGGGTGGATGGGTAAATGAGCGAGGAGCTCGGCGGGTGGGTGGGTAAATGAGCAAGGGGCAGGGTGGGTGGGTGGGTAAATGAGCGAATGGCTGGGTGGGTGTGTGGGTGTGTAAATGTGTGAGGGGCTGGTTGAGTGGGAGGGTAGCTAACTGAGCTAGTTGCTGGGTGGGTGGGTGTTTAAATGAGCGAGGGGCTGGGTGGGTGGGTGGGTAAATGAGCGAGGGGCTGGAAGGGTGGATGGGTAAATGAGCGAGTGGCTGGGTGGGTGGGTGGGTAAATGAGCGAGGAGCTGGGTGGGTGGGTGGGTAAATGAGCGAGGGGCTGGGTGGGTGGGTGTGTGGGTAAATGAGCGAGGGGCTGGGTGAATGGGCGGGAAAATGAGCGAGGGGCAGGGTGGGTGGGTGGGTAAATGAGCGAGTGGCTGGGTGGGTGGGTGGGTAAATGAGCGAGTGGCTGTGTGGGAGGGTGGCTGAGTAAATGAGCATGGGGGTGGGTGCGTGGGTGGGTAAATGTGCGAGGGGCCTTGTTGGGTGGTAGGGTAAATGAGCGAGGGTTTGGTGGGTTGGTGGGAAATGAGCGAGGGGCTGGGAGGATGGGTGGCAAAATGAGCGAGGGGCAGCGTCGTTGGGAGGGTAAATCAGCGAGGGGCTGGGTGGGTGGGAGGGTAAATGAGCGAGGGGCTGGGTGGGTGGGAGGGTAAATGAGCGAGGGGCTGGATGGAAGGGTGGGTAATTGAGCGAGAGGCTGGGAGGGTTGGTGGGTAAATGAGCGAGGGGCTGGGTGGGTGGGTGGGTAAATGAGCGAGGGGCTGGTTGGGTGATTAGGTAAATGAGCGAGGGGCTGGATGGGTGGGTGGGTAAATGAGCGAGGGGCTGGGAGGGTGGGTGGGTAAATGAGCGAGGGGCTGGGTGGGTGGGTGGGTGGGTAAAAGAGCGAGGGGCTGGGTGGGTGGGTGGGTAAATGAGCGAGGGGCTGGGCGGGTGGGTGGCTAAATGAGCGAGGTCCTGGGCGGGTGGGTGGCTAAATGAGCGAGGGTCTGGGCGGGTTGGTGGCTAAATGAGCGAGGAGCTGGGCGGGAGGGTGGGCAAATGAGCAAGGGGCTGGGTGGGTGGGTGGGTAAATGAGCGAATGGCTGGGAGGGTGGGTGTGTGTGTAAATGTGTGAGGGGCTGGGTGGGTGGGTGGGTAAATGAGCGAGGGGCTGGGTGGGTGGGTGGGTAAATGAGCGAGGGGCTGGGTGGGTCGGTGGGTAAATGAGCGAGGGGCTGGGTGGTTGGGTGGGAAAATGAGAGAGGGGCAGGGTGGGTGGGTGGGTAAATTAGCAAGTGGCTGGGTGGGTCGGTGGGTAAATGAGCGAGGGGCTGGGTGGTTGGGTGGGAAAATGAGTGAGGGGCAGGGTGGGTGGGTGGGTAAATTAGCAAGTGGCTGGGTGGGTGGGTGGGTAAATGAGCGAGGAGCTCGGCGGGTGGGTGGGTAAATGAGCAAGGGGCTGGGTGGGTGGGTGGGTAAATGACCGAATGGCTGGGTGGGTGAGTGGGTGTGTAAATGTGTGAGGGGCTGGTTGAGTGTGAGGGTAGCTAACTGAGCTAGTTGCTGGGTGGGTGGGTGGGTAAGTGAGCGAGGGGCTGGGAGGGTGTGTGGGTAAATGAGCGAGGGGCTGGGTGGGTGGGTGGGTAAATGAGCGAGGGGCTGGGTGGGTGGGTGGGTAAATGAGCGAGGGGCTGGGTGGGTGGGTGGGTAATTGAGCGAGGGGCTGGGTGGGTGGGTGGGTAAATGAGCGAGGGGCTGGGTGGGTGGGTGGGTAAATGAGCGAGGGGCAGGGTGGATGGGTGGGTAAATGAGACAGTGGCTGGGTGGGTGGGTGGGTAAATGAGCGAGGGGCTGGGTGGGTAGGTGGGTAAATGTGCGAGGGACTGGTTGGGTGGTAGGGTAAATGAGCGAGGGCCTGGGAGGTTGGGTGGCTAAATGAGCGAGGGGCAGCGTCGTTGGGAGGGTAAATCAGCGAGGGGCTGGGTGGGTGGGAGGGTAAATGAGCGAGGGGCAGGGTGGGTGGAAGGGTAAATGAGCGAGGGGCTGGATGGAAGGGAGGGTAATTGAGCGAGAGACTGGGTGGGTTGGTGGGTAAATGAGCGAGGGGCTGGGTGGGTGGGTGGGTAAATGAGCGAGGGGCTGGGTGGGTGGGTGGGTAAATGAGCGAGGGGCTGGTTGGGTCGGTAGGTAAATGAACGAGGGGCTGGGTGGGTGGGTGGGTATATGAGCGAAGGACTGGGTGGGTGGGTGGGTAAATGAGCGAGGGGCTGGGTGGTGGGTGGATAAATGAGCGAGGGGAGGGGTGGGTGGGTGGGTAAATGAGCGAGGGGCTGGGTGGGTGGGTGGGTAAATGAGCGAGGGGCTGGGTGGCAGGGTGGCTGGTTAAATGAGCATGGGGCTGGGTGGGTGGGGGTGTAAATGAGCGAGGGGCAGGGTGGGTGGGTGGGTAAATGTGCGAGGGGCTGGTTGGGTGGTTGGGTAAATGGGCAAGGGTTTGGTGGGTGGGTGGGTAAATGAGCGAGGGGCTGGGAGGATGGGTGGCCAAATGAGCGAGGGGCAGGGTGGGTGGGAGGGTAAATCAGCGAGGGGCTGGATGGAAGGGTGGGTAATTGAGCGAGAGACTGGGTGGATTGGTGGTTAATTGAGCGAGGGGCTGGGTGGCTGGGTGGGTAAATGAGCGAGGGGCTGGGTGGGTGGGTGGGAAAATGAGCGAGGGGCTGGGTGGGTGGGTGGGTAAATGAGTGAGGGGCTGGTTGGGTAGGTAGGTAAATGAACGAGGGGCTGGGTGGGTGGGTGGGTATATGAGCGAAGGGCTGGGTGGGTGAGTGGGTAAAGGAGCGAGGGGCTGGGTGGTGGGTGGATAAATGAGCGAGGGGAGGGGTGGGTGGGTGGGTAAATGAGCGAGGGGAGGGGTGGGTGGGTGGGTAAATGAGCGAGGGGAGGGGTGGGTGGGTGGGTAAATGAGCGACGGGCTGGGTGGGTGGGTGGGTAAATGAGCGAGGGGCTGGGTGGGAGGGTGGCTGGATAAATGAGCATGGGGCTGGGTGGGTGGGTGGGTAAATGAGCGAGGGGCAGGGTGGGTGGGTGGGTAAATGTGTGAGGGGCTGGTTGGGTGGTTGGGTAAATGGGCAAGGGTTTGGTGGGTGGGTGGGTAAATGAGCGAGGGGCTGGGAGGATGGGTGGCTAAATGAGCGAGGGGCGGGGTGGGTGGGAGGGTAAATCAGCGAGGGGCTGGGTGGGAGGGAGGGTAAATGTGCGAGGGGCTGGGTGGGTGGGTGGGTAAATGAGCAAGGGGCTGGGTGGGAGGGTGGGTAAATGAGCAAGGGGCTGGGTGGGAGGGTGGGTAAGTGAGCGAGAGGCTGGGTGGGTGGGTGGGTAAATGAGCGAGGGGCAGGGTGGGTGGGTGGGTAAATGAGCGAGGGGCTGGGTGGGTGGGTAAATGAACGAGGGGCTGGGTGGATGGGTGGGAAAATGAGCGAGAGACAGGGTGGGTGGGTGGGTAAATGAGCGAGTGGCTGGGTGGGTGGATGGGTAAATGAGCGAGGAGCTCGGCGGGTGGGTGGGTAAATGAGCAAGGGGCAGGGTGGGTGGGTGGGTAAATGAGCGAATGGCTGGGTGGGTGTGTGGGTGTGTAAATGTGTGAGGGGCTGGTTGAGTGGGAGGGTAGCTAACTGAGCTAGTTGCTGGGTGGGTGGGTGTTTAAATGAGCGAGGGGCTGGGTGGGTGGGTGGGTAAATGAGCGAGGGGCTGGAAGGGTGGATGGGTAAATGAGCGAGTGGCTGGGTGGGTGGGTGGGTAAATGAGCGAGGAGCTGGGTGGGTGGGTGGGTAAATGAGCGAGGGGCTGGGTGGGTGGGTGTGTGGGTAAATGAGCGAGGGGCTGGGTGAATGGGCAGGAAAATGAGCGAGGGGCAGGGTGGGTGGGTGGGTAAATGAGCGAGTGGCTGGGTGGGTGGGTGGGTAAATGAGCGAGTGGCTGTGTGGGAGGGTGGCTGAGTAAATGAGCATGGGGGTGGGTGCGTGGGTGGGTAAATGTGCGAGGGGCCTTGTTGGGTGGTAGGGTAAATGAGCGAGGGTTTGGTGGGTTGGTGGGAAATGAGCGAGGGGCTGGGAGGATGGGTGGCAAAATGAGCGAGGGGCAGCGTCGTTGGGAGGGTAAATCAGCGAGGGGCTGGGTGGGTGGGAGGGTAAATGAGCGAGGGGCTGGTTGGGTGATTAGGTAAATGAGCGAGGGGCTGGATGGGTGGGTGGGTAAATGAGCGAGGGGCTGGGAGGGTGGGTGGGTAAATGAGCGAGGGGCTGGGAGGGTGGGTGGGTAAATGAGCGAGGGGCTGGGTGGGTGGGTGGGTAAATGAGCGAGGGGCTGGGTGGGAGGGTGGCTGATTATATGAGGATGGGGCTGGGTGGGTGGGTGGGTAAATGAGCGAGGGGCAGGGTGGGTGGGTGGGTAAATGTGCGAGGGGCTTGTTGGGTGGTTGGGTAAATGGGCGAGGGTTTGGTGGGTGGGTGGGTAAATGAGCGAGGTGCTGGGAGGATGGGTGGCTAAATGAGCGAGGGGCAGGGTGGGTGGGAGGGTAAATCAGCGAGGGGCTGGGTGGGAGGGAGGGTAAATGTGCGAGGGGCTGGGTGGGTGGGAGGTTAAATGAGCAAGGGGCTGGGTGGGTGGGTGGGAAAATGAGCGGGGTCTGGGTGGGTGGGTGGGAGGGTAAATGAGCGAGGGCCTGGCTGGGTGGGTGGGTAAATGAACGAGGGGCTGGTTGGGTGGGTGGGTAAATGAGCGTGGGGCCGGTTGGGTGGGTGGGTAAATGAGCGAGGGGCTGGGTGGGTGGGTGGGTAAATGAGCGAGGGGCTGGGTGGGTGGGTGGGTAAATGAACGAGGGGCTGCGTGGGAGTGTGGGTGGGTAAAAGAGCGAGGGGCTGGGTGGGTGGGCGGGCAAATGAGCAAGGGGCTGGGCGGGTGGGTGGGTAAATGTGCGAGGTGCTGGTTGGGTGGGTGGGTAAATGAGCGAGGGGCTGGGTGGGTGGGTGGGTAAATGAGCGAGGGGCTGGTTGAGTGGGTGGGTAAATGAGCAAGGGGCTGGTTGGGTGGGTGGGTAAATGACGTGGGGCTGGTTGGGAGGGTGGCTGAGTAAATGAGCATGGGTCTGGGTGGGTTAGTGGGTAAATGAGTGAGGGGCAGGGTGGGTGGGTGGGTAAATGAGCGAGGGGCAGGGTGTGTGGGTGGGTAAATGTGCGAGGGGCTGTTTGGGTGGTAGGGTAAATGAGCGAGGGTTTGGTGGGTGGGTGGGTAAATGAGCGAGGGGCTGGGAGGATGGGTGGCTAAATGAGCGAGGGGCAGGGTCGTTGGGAGGGTAAATCAGCGAGGGGCTGGGTGGGTGGGAGGGTAAATGAGCAAGGGGCTGGGTGGGTGGGAGGGTAAATGAGCGATGGGCTGGATGGAAGGGTGGGTAAATGAGCGAGAGGCTGGCTGGGTTGGTGGGTAAATGAGCGGGGTCTGGGTGGGTGGGTGGGTAAATGAGGGAGGGGCTGGTTGGGTGGTTGGGTAAATGAGCGAGGGGCTGGTTGGGTGGGTGGGTAAATGAGCGAGGGGCTGGTTGGGTGGGTGGGTGAATGAGCGAGGGGCTGGGTGGGTGGGTGGGTAAATGAGCGAGGGGCAGGGTGGTTGGGTGGGTAAATGAGACAGTGGCTGGGTGGGTGGGTGGGTAAATGAGCGAGGGGCTGGGTGGGTAGGAGGGTAAATGTGCGAGGGGCTGGTTGGGTGGTAGGGTAAATGAGCGAGTGTTTGGTGGGTGGGTGGGTAAATGAGCGAGGGCCTGGGAGGATGGGTGGCTAAATGAGCGAGGGGCAGCGTCGTTGGGAGGGTAAATCAGCGGGGGGCTGGGTGGGTGGGAGGGTAAATGTGCAAGGGGCTGGGTGGGTGGGAGGGTAAACGAGCGAGGGGCTGGATGCAAGGGTGGGTAATTGAGCGAGAGACTGGGTGGGTTGGTGGGTAAATGAGCGAGCGGCTGGGTGGGTGGGTGGGTAAATGAGCGAGGGGCTGGTTGGGTCGGTAGGTAAATGAAAGAGGGACTGGGTGGGTGGGTGGGTATATGAGCGAAGGGCTGGGTGGGTGGGTGGGTAAATGAGCGAGGGGCTGGGTGGTGGGTGGATAAATGAGCGAGGGGAGGGGTGGGTGGGTGGGTAAATGAGCGAGGGGCTGGGTGGGTGGGTGGGTAAATGAGCGAGGGGCTGGGTGGGAGGGTGGCTGGTTAAATGAGCATGGGGCTGGGTGGGTGGGTGGGTAAATGAGCGAGGGGCAGGGTGGGTGGGTGGGTAAATGTGCGAGGGGCTGGTTGGGTGGTTGGGTAAATGGGCAAGGGTTTGGTGGGTGGGTGGGTAAATGAGCGAGGGGCTGGGAGGATGGGTGGCTAAATGAGCGAGGGGCGGGGTGGGTGGGAGGGTAAATCAGCGAGGGGCTGGGTGGGAGGGAGGGTAAATGTGCGAGGGGCTGGGTGGGTGGGAGGGTAAATGAGCAAAGGGCTGGGTGGGAGGGTGGGCAAATGAGCGAGAGGCTGGGTGGGTGGTTGGGAAAATGAGCGGGGTCTGGGTGGGTGGGTGGGAGGGTAAATGAGCGAGGGGCTGGCTGGGTGGGTGGGTAAATGAACGAGGCGCTGGGTGCGTGGGAGGGTAAATGAGCGAGGGGCTGGGTGGGTGGGTGGGTAAATGAGCGAGGGGCTGGGTGGGTGGGTGGGTAAATGAGCGAGGGGCTGGGTGGGTGGGTTGCTAAATGAGCGATGGCCTGGGCGGGTTGGTGGCTAAATGAGCGAGGAGCTGGGTGGGTGGGTGGGTAAATGAGCAAGGGGCTGGGTGGGAGGGTGGGTAAATGAGCGAGGGGCTGGGTGGGTGGGTGGATAAATGAGCGAGGGGCTAGGTGGGTGGGTGGGTAAATGAGCGAGGGTCTGGGTGAGTGGGTGGGTAAATGAACGAGGGGCTGGGTGGATGGGTGGGAAAATGAGCGAGGGGCAGGGTGGGTGGGTGGGTAAATGAGCGAGTGGCTGGGTGGGTGGGTGGGTAAATGAGCGAGGAGCTCGGCGGGTGGGTGGGTAAATGAGCAAGGGGCAGGGTGGGTGGGTGGGTAAAAGAGCGAATGGCTGGGTGGGTGAGTGGGTGTCTAAATGTGTGAGGGGCTGGTTGAGTGGGAGGGTAGCTAACTGAGCTAGTTGCTGGGTGGCTGGGTGGGTAAATGAGCGAGGGGCTGGGTGGGTGGGTGGGTAAATGAGCGAGGGGCTGGAAGTGTGGGTGGGTAAATGAGCGAGTGGCTGGGTGGGTGGGTGGGTAAATGAGCGAGGAGCTGGGTGGGTGGGTGGGTAAATGAGCGAGGGGCTGGGTGGGTGGGTGCGTGGGTAAATGAGCGAGGGGCTGGGTGGATGGGTGGGAAAATGAGCGAGGGGCAGGGTGGGTGGGTGGGTAAATGAGCGAGTGGTGGGTGGGTGGGTGGTTAAATGAGCGAGGGGCTGTGTGGGAGGGTGGCTGAGTAAATGAGCATGGGGCTGGGTGGGGAGGTGGGTAAATGAGTGAGGGGCAGGGTGCGTGGGTGGGTAAATGTGCGAGGGGCTGGTTGGGTGGTAGGGTAAATGAGCAAGGGGCTGGTTGGGTGGGTGGGTAAATGAGCGAGGGGCAGGGTGGGTGGGTGTGTAAATGAGCGAGGGGCAGGGTGGGTGGGTGGGTAAATGTGCGAGGGTTTGGTGGGTGGGTGGGTAAATGAGCGAGGGGCTGGGAGGATGGGTGGCTAAATGAGCGAGGGGCAGGGTCGTTGGGAGGGTAAATCAGCGAGGGGCTGGGTGGGTGGGAGGGTAAATGAGCGAGGGGCTGGGTGGGTGGGAGGGTAAATGAGCGATGGGCTGGATGGAAGGGTGGGTAAATGAGCGAGAGGCTGGCTGGGTAGTTGGGTAAATGAGCGGGGTCTCAGTGGGTGGGTGGGTAAATGAGTGAGGGGCTGGTTGGGTGGTTGGGTAAATGAGCGAGGGGCTGGTTGGGTGGGTGGGTAAATGAGCGAGGGGCTGGTTGGGTGGGTGGGTGAATGAGCGAGGGAATGTGTGGGTGGGAGGGTAAATGAGCGAGGGGCAGGTTGGGTAGGTGGGTTAATGAGTGAGGGGCTGGCCGGGTGGTTGCGTGGGTAAATGAGTGAGGGTCTGGGTGGGTGGTTGGGTGTGTAAATGAGCGAGGGGCTGGGTGGGTGGGTGGGTAAATGAGTGAGGGTCTGGATGGGTGGGAGGGTAGGTAAATGACCTAGGTGCTGGGTGTTTGGGTGAGTAAATGAGCGAGGAGCTGGTTGGGTGGCTGGGAAAATGAGCGAGAGGCTGGTTGGGTGGGTTGCTAAATGAGCGATGGCCTGGGCGGGTTGGTGGCTAAATGAGCGAGGAGCTGGGCGGGTGGGTGGGTAAATGAGCGAGAGGCTGGGTGGGTGGGTGGGTAAATGAGCGAGGGGCTGGGTGGATGGGTGGGAAAATGAGCGAGGGGCTTGTTGGTTGGTGGGTAAATGAGCGAGGGGCTGGGTGGGTGGGTGGGTAAATGAGCGAGGGGCTGGTTGGGAGGGTGGGTAAATGAGCGAGGGGCTGGGTGGGAGTGTAGCTGGTTAAATGAGCATGGGGCTGGGTGGGTGGGTGGGTAAATGAGCGAGGATTTGCTGGGTGGGTGGGTAAATGAGCGAGCGGCTGGGTGGGTGGGTGGGTAAACGAGCAAGGGGCTGGGCGGGTGGTTGGGTAAACGAGCGAGTGGCAGGTAGGTTGGGTGGGTAAACGAGCGAGGGGCGGGGAGGGTGGGTGGGTAAATGAGCGTGGGGCTGGGAGGGTGGGTGGGTAAATGAGCGAGGGGCTGGGCGGGTTAATGGGTGGGTAAGTGAGCGAGGGGCTGGGCGGGATGGTGGGTGGGTAAATGAGCGAGGGGCTGGGTGGGTGGGTGGGTAAATGAGCGAGGGGCTGGGTGGGTGTGTGGGTAAATGAGCGAGGGGCTGGGTGGGTGTGTGCGTAAATGAGCGAGGGGCTGGGTGTATGGGTGGGTAAATGAGCGAGGGGCTGGGCGTTTGGGTGGGTAAATGAGCGAGGGGCTGGGCGGGTGGGTGGGTAAATGAGCGAGGGGCTGGGCGGGTGGGAGGCTAAATGAGCGAGGGCCTGGGCGGGTTGGTGGCTAAATGAGCGAGGAGCTGGGCGGGTGGGTGGGTAAATGAACAAGGGGCTGGGTGGGTGGGTGGGTAAATGAACGAATGGCTGGGTAGGTGTGTGGGTAAATGTGTGAGGGGCTGGTTGAGTGGGAGGGTAGGTAACTGAGCTAGGTGCTGGGTGGGTGGGTGAGTAAATGATCGAGAGGCTGGGTGGGTGGGTGGGAAAATGAGCGAGTGGCCGGGTGGATGGGTGGGAAAATGCGCGAGTGGCCGGGTGGGTGGGTGGGTAAATGAGCGAGGGGCTGGGTGGGTGGGTGGGAAAATGATCGAGGGGCTGGTTGGGTGGGTGGGTAAATGAGCGAGGGGCTGGGTGGGTGGGTGGGTAAATGAGCGAGGGGCTGGTTGGGAGGGTGTTTGGGTAAATGAGCATGGGGCTGGGTGGGTAGTTGGGTTAATGAGCTAGGGTCAGGGTGGGTGGGTGGGTAAATGTGCGAGGGGCTGGTTGGGTGGTTGGGTAAATGAGCAAGGGTTTGGTGGGGGGGAGGGTAATTCAGCGAGGGGCTGGGTGGGTGGGTGGGTAAATGAGCGAGGGGCTGGGTGGGTGAGAGGGTAAATGAGCGAGGGGCTGGGTGGGAGGCTGGGTAAATGAGTGAGAGGCAGGGTGGGTGGGTGGATAAATAAGCGAGGGGCTGGTTGAGTGGGTGGATGAATGAGAGAGGGGATGTGTGGGTGGGAGGGTAAATGAGCGAGGGGCAGGGTGGGTGGGTGGGTAAATGAGTGAGGGGCTGGGAGGGTGGTTGCCTGGGTAAATGAGCGAGTATCTGGGTGGGTGGTTGGCTGTGTAAATGAGCGAGGGGCTGGGTGGGTGGGTGGGTAAATGAATGAAGGTCTGGATGGGTGGGAGGGTATTTAAATGACCTAGGTTCTGGGTGGTTGGGTGAGTAAATGAGCGAGGGGCTGGTTGGGTGGCTGGGAAAATGATCGAGGGGCTGGTTGGGTGGGTTGGTAAATGAGCGAGGGGCTGGGTTGGTGGGTGGGTAAATGAACGATGGGCTGGGTGGATGGGTGGGTAAATGAGCGAGGGGCTGGGTGGGTGGTTGCGTGGGTTAATGAGCGAGCGTCTGGGTGGGTGGGTGGGTGTGTAAATGAGCGAGGGGCTGGCTGGGTGGGTGGGTAAATGAACGAGGGGCTGGTTGGGTGGGTGGGTAAATGAGCGAGGGTCTGGTTGGGTGGGTGGGTAAATGAGCGAGGGGCTGGGTGGGTGGGTGGGTAAATGAGCGAGGGGCTGGGTGGGTGGGTGGGTAAATGATAGAGGGGCTGGGTGGGTGGGAAGGTAAATGAGCGAGCGGCTGGGCGGGTGGGTGGCTAAATGAGCGAGGGCCAGGGCGGGTGGGTGGGTAAATGAGCGAGGGCCTGGGCGGGTTGGTGGCTAAATGAGCGAGGAGCTGGGCGGGTGGGTGGGTGAATGAGCGAGGGGCTGGGCGGGTGGGTGGGTAAATGAGCGAGGGGCTGGGCGGGTGGGTGGGTAAATGAGCGAGGGGCTGGGCGGGTGGGTGGGTAAATGAGCGAGGGGCTGGGCGGGTGGGTGGGTAAATGAGCGAGGGGCTGGGCGGGTGGGTGGGTAAATGAGCGAGGGGCTGGGTGGATGGGTGGATAAATGAGCGAGGGGCTGGGTGGGTGGGTGGATAAATGAGCGAGGGTCTGGGTGGGTGGGTGGGTAAATGAGCGAGGGTCTGGGTGGGTGGGTGGGTAAATGAGCGAGGGGCTGGGTGGGTGGGTGGGTAAATGAGCGAGGGGCTGGGTGGGTGGGTGGGTAAATGAGCGAGGGGCTGGGTGGGTGGGTGGGTAAATGAGCGAGGGGCTGGGTGGGAGGGTGGCTGGTTAAATGAGCATGGGGCTGGGTGGGTGGGTGGGTAAATGAGCGAGGGGCCGGGTGGTTGGGTGGGTAAATGTGCGAGGGGCTGGTTGGGTGGTTGGGTAAATGGGCGAGGGTTTGGTGGGTGGGTGGGAAAATGAGCGAGGGGCTGGGAGGATGGGTGGCTAAATGAGCGAGGGGCATGGTGGGTGGGAGGGTAAATGAGCGAGTAGCTGGGTGGGAGGGTGGGTAAATGAGCGAGAGGCTGGGTGGGTGGGTGGGAAAATGAGCTGGGACTGGGTGGGTGGGTGGGAGGGTAAATGAGCGAGGGGCTGGCTGGGTGGGTGGGTAAATGAACGAGGGGCTGGATGGGTGGGTGGTTAAATGAGCGTGGGGCTGGTTGGGTGGGTGGGTAAATGAGCGAGGGGCTGGGTGGGTGGGTGGGTAAATGAACGAGGGGCTGCGTGGGAGGGTGGGTGGGTAAAAGAGCGAGGGGCTGGGTGGGTGGGTGGGTAAATGAGCGAGGGGCTGGGCGGGTGGGTGGCTAAATGCGCGAGGTCCTGGGCGGGTGGGTGGCTAAATGAGCGAGGGTCTGGGCGGGTTGGTGGCTAAATGAGCGAGGAGCTGGGCGGGAGGGTGGGCAAATGAGCAAGGGGCTGGGTGGGTGGGTGGGTAAATGAGCGAATGGCTGGGAGGGTGGGTGGGTGTGTAAATGTGTGAGGGGCTGCGTGGGTGGGTGGGTAAATGAGCGAGGGGCTGGGTGGGTGGGTGGGTAAATGAGCGAGGGGCTGGGTGGGTCGGTGGGTAAATGAGCGAGGGGCTGGGTGGTTGGGTGGGTAAATGAGCGAGGGGCAGGGTGGATGGGTGGGTAAATGAGACAGTGGCTGGGTGGGTGGGTGGGTAAATGAGCGAGGGGCTGGGTGGGTAGGTGGGTAAATGTGCGAGGGGCTGGTTGGGTGGTAGGGTAAATGAGCGAGGGCCTGGGAGGTTGGGTGGCTAAATGAGCGAGGGGCAGCGTCGTTGGGAGGGTAAATCAGCAAGGGGCTGGGTGGGTGGGAGGGTAAATGAGCGAGGGGCAGGGTGGGTGGGAGGGTAAATGAGCGAGGGGCTGGATGGAAGGGTGGGTAATTGAGCGAGAGACTGGGTGGGTTGGTGGGTAAATGAGCGAGGGGCTGGGTGGGTGGGTGGGTAAATGAGCGAGGGGCTGGGTGGGTGGGTGATTAAATGAGCGAGGGGCTGGTTGGGTCGGTAGGTAAATGAACGATGGGCTGGGTGGGTGGGTGGGTATATGAGCGAAGGGCTGGGTGGGTGGGTGGGTAAAGGAGCGAGGGGCTGGGTGGTGGGTGGATAAATGAGCGAGGGGAGGGGTGGGTGGGTAAATGAGCAAGGGGCTGGGTGGGAGGGTGGGTAAATGAGCAAGGGGCTGGGTGGGAGGGTGGGTAAATGAGCGAGAGGCTGGGTGGGTGGGTGGGTAAATGAGCGAGGGGCTGGGTGGGTGGGTGGGTAAATGAGCGAGGGGCTGGGTGGGTGGGTGGGTAAATGAGCGAGGGGCTGGGTGGGTGGGTGGGTAAATGAACGAGGGGCTGGGTGGATGGGTGGGAAAATGAGCGAGAGGCAGGGTGGGTGGGTGGGTAAATGAGCGAGTGGCTGGGTGGGTGGGTGGGTAAATGAGCGAGGAGCTCGGCGGGTGGGTGGGTAAATGAGCAAGGGGCAGGGTGGGTGGGTGGGTAAATGAGCGAATGGCTGGGTGGGTGAGTGGGTGTGTAAATGTGTGAGGGGCTGGTTGAGTGGGAGGGTAGCTAACTGAGCTAGTTGCTGGGTGGGTGGGTGTTTAAATGAGCGAGGGGCTGGGTGGGTGGGTGGGTAAATGAGCGAGGGGCTGGAAGGGTGGATGGGTAAATGAGTGAGTGGCTGGGTGGGTGGGTGGGTAAATGAGCGAGTGGCTGGGTGGGTGGGTGGGTAAATGAGCGAGGAGCTGGGTGGGTGGGAGGGTAAATGAGCGAGGGGCTGGGTGGGTGGGTGCGTGGGTAAATGAGCGAGGGGCTGGGTGGATGGGTGGGAAAATGAGCGAGGGGCAGGGTGGGTGGGTGGGTAAATGAGCGAGTGGCTGGGTGGGTGGGTGGGTAAATGAGCGAGGGGCTGTGTGGGAGGGTGGCTGAGTAAATGAGCATGGGGCTGGGTGGGGAGGTGGGTAAATGAGTGAGGGGCAGGGTGCGTGGGTGGGTAAATGTACGAGGGGCTGGTTGGGTGGTAGGGTAAATGAGCGAGGGTTTGGTGGGTGGGTGGTAAATGAGCGAGGGGCTGGGAGGATGGGTGGCAAAATGAGCGAGGGGCAGCGTCGTTGGGAGGGTAAATCAGCGAGGGGCTGGGTGGGTGGGAGGGTAAATGAGCGAGGGGCTGGGTGGGTGGGAGGGTAAATGAGCGAGGGGCTGGATGGAAGGGTGGGTAATTGAGCGAGAGGCTGGGAGGGTTGGTGGGTAAATGAGCGAGGGGCTGGGTGGGTGGGTGGGTAAATGAGCGAGGGGCTGGTTGGGTTAATAGGTAAATGAGCGAGGGGCTGGATGGGTGGGTGGGTAAATGAGCGAGGGGCTGGGTGGGTGGGTGGGTAAATGAGCGAGGGGCTGGGTGGGTGGGTGGGTAAATGAGCGAGGGGCTGGGTGGGAGGGTGGCTGGTTAAATGAGGATGGGGCTGGGTGGGTGGGTGGGTAAATGAGCGAGGGGCAGGGTGGGTGGGTGGGTAAATGTGCGAGGGGCTGGTTGGGTGGTTGGGTAAATGGGCGAGGGTTTGGTGGGTGGGTGGGTAAATGAGCGAGGGGCTGGGAGGATGGGTGGCTAAATGAGCGAGGGGCAGGGTGGGTGGGAGGGTAAATCAGCGAGGGGCTGGGTGGGAGGGAGGGTAAATGTGCGAGGGGCTGGGTGGGTGGGAGGGTAAATGAGCAAGGGGCTGGGTGGGTGGGTGGGAAAATGAGCGGGGTCTGGGTGGGTGGGTGGGAGGGTAAATGAGCGAGGGCCTGGCTGGGTGGGTGGGTAAATGAACGAGGGGTTGGTTGGGTGGGTGGGTAAATGAGCGTGGGGCTGGTTGGGTGGGTGGGTAAATGAGCGAGGGGCTGTGTGGGTGGTTGGGTAAATGAACGAGGGGCTGCGTGGGAGTGTGGGTGGGTAAAAGAGCGAGGGGCTGGATGGGTGGGCGGGCAAATGAGCGAGGGGCTGGGCGGGTGGGTGGGTAAATGTGCGAGGGGCTGGTTGGGTGGGTGTGTAAATGAGCGAGGGGCTGGGTGGGTGGGTGGGTAAATGAGCGAGGGGCTGGTTGAGTGGGTGGGTAAATGAGCAAGGGGCTGGTTGGGTGGTTGGCTAAATGAGCGTGGGGCTGGGTGGGAGGGTGGCTGAGTAAATGAGCATGGGTCTGGGTGGGTTAGTGGGTAAATGAGAGAGGGGCAGGGTGGGTGGGTGGGTAAATGTGCGAGGGGCTGTTTGGGTGGTAGGGTAAATGAGCGAGGGTTTGGTGGGTGGGTGGGTAAATGAGCGAGGGGCTGGGAGGATGGGTGGCTAAATGAGCGAGGGGCAGGGTCGTTGGGAGGGTAAATCAGCGAGGGGCTGGGTGGGTGGGAGGGTAAATGAGCGAGGGGCTGGGTGGGTGGGAGGGTAAATGAGCGATGGGCTGGATGGAAGGGTGGGTAAATGAGCGAGAGGCTGGCTGGGTTGGTGGGTAAATGAGCGGGGTCTGGGTGGGTGGGTGGGTAAAAGAGTGAGGGGCTGGTTGGGTGGTTGGGTAAATGAGCGAGGGGCTGGTTGGGTGGGTGGGTAAATGAGCGAGGGGCTGGTTGGGTGGGTGGGTGAATGAGCGAGGGGCTGGGTGGGTGGGTGGGTAAATGAGCGAGGGGCAGGGTGGTTGGGTGGGTAAATGAGACAGTGGCTGGGTGGGTGTGTGGGTAAATGAGCGAGTGATGGGTGGGTAGGTGGGTAAATGTGCGAGGGGCTGGTTGGGTGGTAGGGTAAATGAGCGAGTGTTTGGTGGGTGGGTGGGTAAATGAGCGAGGGGCTGGATGGAAGGGTGGGTAATTGAGCGAGAGACTGGGTGGGTTGGTGGGTAAATGAGCGAGGGGCTGGGTGGGTGGGTGGGTAAATGAGCGAGGGGCTGGGTGGGTGGGTGGGTAAATGAGCGAGGGGCTGGTTGGGTCGGTAGGTAAATGAACGAGGGGCTGGGTGGGTGGGTGGGTATATGAGCGAAGGACTGGGTGGGTGGGTGGGTAAATGAGCGAGGGGCTGGGTGGTGGGTGGATAAATGAGCGAGGGGAGGGGTGGGTGGGTGGGTAAATGAGCGAGGGGCTGGGTGGGTGGGTGGGTAAATGAGCGAGGGGCTGGGTGGGAGGGTGGCTGGTTAAATGAGCATGGGGCTGGGTGGGTGGGTGGGTAAATGAGCGAGGGGCAGGGTGGGTGGGTGGGTAAATGTGCGAGGGGCTGGTTGGGTGGTTGGGTAAATGGGCAAGGGTTTGGTGGGTGGGTGGGTAAATGAGCGAGGGGCTGGGAGGATGGGTGGCCAAATGAGCGAGGGGCAGGGTGGGTGGGAGGGTAAATCAGCGAGGGGCTGGATGGAAGGGTGGGTAATTGAGCGAGAGACTGGGTGGGTTGGTGGGTAAATGAGCGAGGGGCTGGGTGGGTGGGTGGGTAAATGAGCGAGGGGCTGGGTGGGTGGGTGGGTAAATGAGCGAGGGGCTGGGTGGGTGGGTGGGTAAATGAGCGAGGGGCTGGTTGGGTCGGTAGGTAAATGAACGAGGGGCTGGGTGGGTGGGTGGGTATATGAGCGAAGGGCTGGGTGGGTGGGTGGGTAAAGGAGCGAGGGGCTGGGTGGTGGGTGGATAAATGAGCGAGGGGAGGGGTGGGTGGGTAAATGAGCAAGGGGCTGGGTGGGAGGGTGGGTAAATGAGCAAGGGGCTGGGTGGGAGGGTGGGTAAATGAGCGAGAGGCTGGGTGGGTGGGTGGGTAAATGAGCGAGGGGCTGGGTGGGTGGGTGGGTAAATGAGCGAGGGGCTGGGTGGGTGGGTGGGTAAATGAGCGAGGGGCTGGGTGGGTGGGTGGGTAAATGAACGAGGGGCTGGGTGGATGGGTGGGAAAATGAGCGAGAGGCAGGGTGGGTGGGTGGGTAAATGAGCGAGTGGCTGGGTGGGTGGGTGGGTAAATGAGCGAGGAGCTCGGCGGGTGGGTGGGTAAATGAGCAAGGGGCAGGGTGGGTGGGTGGGTAAATGAGCGAATGGCTGGGTGGGTGAGTGGGTGTGTAAATGTGTGAGGGGCTGGTTGAGTGGGAGGGTAGCTAACTGAGCTAGTTGCTGGGTGGGTGGGTGTTTAAATGAGCGAGGGGCTGGGTGGGTGGGTGGGTAAATGAGCGAGGGGCTGGAAGGGTGGATGGGTAAATGAGTGAGTGGCTGGGTGGGTGGGTGGGTAAATGAGCGAGTGGCTGGGTGGGTGGGTGGGTAAATGAGCGAGGAGCTGGGTGGGTGGGAGGGTAAATGAGCGAGGGGCTGGGTGGGTGGGTGCGTGGGTAAATGAGCGAGGGGCTGGGTGGATGGGTGGGAAAATGAGCGAGGGGCAGGGTGGGTGGGTGGGTAAATGAGCGAGTGGCTGGGTGGGTGGGTGGGTAAATGAGCGAGGGGCTGTGTGGGAGGGTGGCTGAGTAAATGAGCATGGGGCTGGGTGGGGAGGTGGGTAAATGAGTGAGGGGCAGGGTGCGTGGGTGGGTAAATGTACGAGGGGCTGGTTGGGTGGTAGGGTAAATGAGCGAGGGTTTGGTGGGTGGGTGGTAAATGAGCGAGGGGCTGGGAGGATGGGTGGCAAAATGAGCGAGGGGCAGCGTCGTTGGGAGGGTAAATCAGCGAGGGGCTGGGTGGGTGGGAGGGTAAATGAGCGAGGGGCTGGGTGGGTGGGAGGGTAAATGAGCGAGGGGCTGGATGGAAGGGTGGGTAATTGAGCGAGAGGCTGGGAGGGTTGGTGGGTAAATGAGCGAGGGGCTGGGTGGGTGGGTGGGTAAATGAGCGAGGGGCTGGTTGGGTTAATAGGTAAATGAGCGAGGGGCTGGATGGGTGGGTGGGTAAATGAGCGAGGGGCTGGGTGGGTGGGTGGGTAAATGAGCGAGGGGCTGGGTGGGTGGGTGGGTAAATGAGCGAGGGGCTGGGTGGGAGGGTGGCTGGTTAAATGAGGATGGGGCTGGGTGGGTGGGTGGGTAAATGAGCGAGGGGCAGGGTGGGTGGGTGGGTAAATGTGCGAGGGGCTGGTTGGGTGGTTGGGTAAATGGGCGAGGGTTTGGTGGGTGGGTGGGTAAATGAGCGAGGGGCTGGGAGGATGGGTGGCTAAATGAGCGAGGGGCAGGGTGGGTGGGAGGGTAAATCAGCGAGGGGCTGGGTGGGAGGGAGGGTAAATGTGCGAGGGGCTGGGTGGGTGGGAGGGTAAATGAGCAAGGGGCTGGGTGGGTGGGTGGGAAAATGAGCGGGGTCTGGGTGGGTGGGTGGGAGGGTAAATGAGCGAGGGCCTGGCTGGGTGGGTGGGTAAATGAACGAGGGGTTGGTTGGGTGGGTGGGTAAATGAGCGTGGGGCTGGTTGGGTGGGTGGGTAAATGAGCGAGGGGCTGTGTGGGTGGTTGGGTAAATGAACGAGGGGCTGCGTGGGAGTGTGGGTGGGTAAAAGAGCGAGGGGCTGGATGGGTGGGCGGGCAAATGAGCGAGGGGCTGGGCGGGTGGGTGGGTAAATGTGCGAGGGGCTGGTTGGGTGGGTGGGTAAATGAGCGAGGGGCTGGGTGGGTGGGTGGGTAAATGAGCGAGGGGCTGGTTGAGTGGGTGGGTAAATGAGCAAGGGGCTGGTTGGGTGGTTGGCTAAATGAGCGTGGGGCTGGGTGGGAGGGTGGCTGAGTAAATGAGCATGGGTCTGGGTGGGTTAGTGGGTAAATGAGAGAGGGGCAGGGTGGGTGGGTGGGTAAATGTGCGAGGGGCTGTTTGGGTGGTAGGGTAAATGAGCGAGGGTTTGGTGGGTGGGTGGGTAAATGAGCGAGGGGCTGGGAGGATGGGTGGCTAAATGAGCGAGGGGCAGGGTCGTTGGGAGGGTAAATCAGCGAGGGGCTGGGTGGGTGGGAGGGTAAATGAGCGAGGGGCTGGGTGGGTGGGAGGGTAAATGAGCGATGGGCTGGATGGAAGGGTGGGTAAATGAGCGAGAGGCTGGCTGGGTTGGTGGGTAAATGAGCGGGGTCTGGGTGGGTGGGTGGGTAAAAGAGTGAGGGGCTGGTTGGGTGGTTGGGTAAATGAGCGAGGGGCTGGTTGGGTGGGTGGGTAAATGAGCGAGGGGCTGGTTGGGTGGGTGGGTGAATGAGCGAGGGGCTGGGTGGGTGGGTGGGTAAATGAGCGAGGGGCAGGGTGGTTGGGTGGGTAAATGAGACAGTGGCTGGGTGGGTGTGTGGGTAAATGAGCGAGTGATGGGTGGGTAGGTGGGTAAATGTGCGAGGGGCTGGTTGGGTGGTAGGGTAAATGAGCGAGTGTTTGGTGGGTGGGTGGGTAAATGAGCGAGGGGCTGGATGGAAGGGTGGGTAATTGAGCGAGAGACTGGGTGGGTTGGTGGGTAAATGAGCGAGGGGCTGGGTGGGTGGGTGGGTAAATGAGCGAGGGGCTGGGTGGGTGGGTGGGTAAATGAGCGAGGGGCTGGTTGGGTCGGTAGGTAAATGAACGAGGGGCTGGGTGGGTGGGTGGGTATATGAGCGAAGGACTGGGTGGGTGGGTGGGTAAATGAGCGAGGGGCTGGGTGGTGGGTGGATAAATGAGCGAGGGGAGGGGTGGGTGGGTGGGTAAATGAGCGAGGGGCTGGGTGGGTGGGTGGGTAAATGAGCGAGGGGCTGGGTGGGAGGGTGGCTGGTTAAATGAGCATGGGGCTGGGTGGGTGGGTGGGTAAATGGGCAAGGGTTTGGTGGGTGGGTGGGTAAATGAGCGAGGGGCTGGGAGGATGGGTGGCCAAATGAGCGAGGGGCAGGGTGGGTGGGAGGGTAAATCAGCGAGGGGCTGGATGGAAGGGTGGGTAATTGAGCGAGAGACTGGGTGGGTTGGTGGGTAAATGAGCGAGGGGCTGGGTGGGTGGGTGGGTAAATGAGCGAGGGGCTGGGTGGGTGGGTGGGTAAATGAGCGAGGGGCTGGGTGGGTGGGTGGGTAAATGAGCGAGGGGCTGGTTGGGTCGGTAGGTAAATGAACGAGGGGCTGGGTGGGTGGGTGGGTATATGAGCGAAGGGCTGGGTGGGTGGGTGGGTAAAGGAGCGAGGGGCTGGGTGGTGGGTGGATAAATGAGCGAGGGGAGGGGTGGGTGGGTGGGTAAATGAGCGAGGGGCTGGGTGGGTGGGTGGGTAAATGAGCGAGGGGCTGAGTGGGAGGGTGGCTGGATAAATGAGCATGGGGCTGGGTGGGTGGGTGGGTAAATGAGCGAGGGGCAGGGTGGGTGGGTGGGTAAATGTGCGAGGGGCTGGATGGGTGGTTGGGTAAATGGGCAAGGGTTTGGTGGGTGGGTGGGTAAATGAGCGAGGGGCTGGGAGGATGGGTGGCTAAATGAGCGAGGGGCGGGGTGGGTGGGAGTGTAAATCAGCGAGGGGCTGGGTGGGAGGGAGGGTAAATGTGCGAGGGGCTGGGTGGGTGGGTGGGTAAATGAGCAAGGGGCTGGGTGGGAGGGTGGGTAAATGAGCAAGGGGCTGGGTGGGAGGGTGGGTAAATGAGCGAGAGGCTGGGTGGGTGGGTGGGTAAATGAGCGAGGGGCTGGGTGGGTGGGTGGGTAAATGAGCGAGTGGCTGGGTGGGTGGGTGGGTAAATGAGCGAGGAGCTCGGCGGGTGGGTGGGTAAATGAGCAAGGGGCCGTGTGGGTGGGTGGGTAAATGAGCGAGGAGCTGGGTGGGTGGGTGGGTGTGTAAATGTGTGAGGGGCTGGTTGAGTGGGAGGGTAGCTAACTGAGCTAGTTGCTGGGTGGGTGGGTGTTTAAATGAGCGAGGGGCTGGGTGGGTGGGTGGGTAAATGAGCAAGGGGCTGGAAGGGTGGATGGGTAAATGAGCGAGTGGCTGGGTGGGTGGGTGGGTAAATGAGCGAGGAGCTGGGTGGGTGGGTGGGTAAATGAGCGAGGGGCTGGGTGGATGGGTGGGAAAATGAGCGAGGGGCAGGGTGGGTGGGTGGGTAAATGAGCGAGTGGCTGGGTGGGTGGGTGGGTAAATGAGCGAGGGGCTGTGTGGGGGGGTGGCTGAGTAAATGAGCATGGGGCTGGGTGGGGAGGTGGGTAAATGAGTGAGGGGCAGGGTGCGTGGGTGGGTAAATGTACGAGGGGCTGGTTGGGTGGTAGGGTAAATGAGCGAGGGTTTGGTGGGTGGGTGGTAAATGAGCGAGGGGCTGGGAGGATGGGTGGCAAAATGAGCGAGGGGCAGCGTCGTTGGGAGGGTAAATCAGCGAGGGGCTGGGTGGGTGGGAGGGTAAATGAGCGAGGGGCTGGGTGGGTGGGAGGGTAAATGAGCGAGGGGCTGGATGGAAGGGGGGGTAATTGAGCGAGAGGCTGGGAGGGTTGGTGGGTAAATGAGCGAGGGGCTGGGTGGGAGGGTGGGTAAATGAGCGAGGGGCTGGTTGGGTTAATAGGTAAATGAGCGAGGGGCTGGATGGGTGGGTGGGTAAATGAGCGAGGGGCTGGGTGGGTGGGTGGGTAAATGAGCGAGGGGCTGGGTGGGTGGGTGGGTAAATGAGCGAGGGGCTGGGTGGGAGGGTGGCTGGTTAAATGAGGATGGGGCTGGGTGGGTGGGTGGGTAAATGAGCGAGGGGCAGGGTGGGTGGGTGGGTAAATGTGCGAGGGGCTTGTTGGGTGGTTGGGTAAATGGGCGAGGGTTTGGTGGGTGGGTGGGTAAATGAGCGAGGGGCTGGGAGGATGGGTGGCTAAATGAGCGAGGGGCAGGGTGGGTGGGAGGGTAAATCAGCGAGGGGCTGGTTGGGAGGGAGGGTAAATGTGTGAGGGGCTGGGTGGGTGGGAGGGTAAATGAGCAAGGGGCTGGGTGGGTGGGTGGGAAAATGAGCGGGGTCTGGGTGGGTGGGTGGGAGGGTAAATGAGCGAGGGCCTGGCTGGGTGGGTGGGTAAATGAACGAGGGGCTGGTTGGGTGGGTGGGTAAATGAGCGTGGGGCTGGTTGGGTGGGTGGGTAAATGAGCGAGGGGCTGGGTGGGTGGGTGGGTAAATGAGCGAGGGGCTGTGTGGGTGGGTGGGTAAATGAACGAGGGGCTGCGTGGGAGTGTGGGTGGGTAAAAGAGCGAGGGGCTGGGTGGGTGGGCGGGCAAATGAGCGAGGTTCTGGGCGGGTGGGTGGGTAAATGTGCGAAGGGCTGGTTGGGTGGGTGGGTAAATGAGCGAGGGGCTGGGTGGGTGGGTGGGTAAATGAGCGAGGGGCTGTTTGAGTGGGTGGGTAAATGAGCAAGGGGCTGGTTGGGTGGTTGGCTAAATGAGCATGGGGCTGGGTGGGAGGGTGGCTGAGTAAATGAGCATGGGTCTGGGTGGGTTAGTGGGTAAATGAGAGAGGGGCAGGGTGGGTGGGTGGGTAAATGTGCGAGGGGCTGTTTGGGTGGTCGGGTAAATGAGCGAGGGTTTGGTGGGTGGGTGGGTAAATGAGCGAGGGGCTGGGAGGATGGGTGGCTAAATGAGCGAGGGGCAGGGTCGTTGGGAGGGTAAATCAGCGAGGGGCTGGGTGGGTGGGAGGGTAAATGAGCGAGGGGCTGGGTGGGTGGGAGGGTAAATGAGCGATGGGCTGGATGGAAGGGTGGGTAAATGAGCGAGAGGCTGGCTGGGTTGGTGGGTAAATGAGCGGGGTCTGGGTGGGTGGGTGGGTAAATGAGTGAGGGGCTGGTTGGGTGGTTGGGTAAATGAGCGAGGGGCTGGTTGGGTGGGTGGGTAAATGAGCGAGGGGCTGGTTGGGTGGGTGGGTGAATGAGCGAGGGGCTGGGTGGGTGGGTGGGTAAATGAGCGAGGGGCAGGGTGGTTGGGTGGGTAAATGAGACAGTGGCTGGGTGGGTGTGTGGGTAAATGAGCGAGGGATGGGTGGGTAGGTGGGTAAATGTGCGAGGGGCTGGTTGGGTGGTAGGGTAAATGAGCGAATGTTTGGTGGGAGGGTGGGTAAATGAGCGAGGGCCTGGGAGGATGGGTGGCTAAATGAGCGAGGGGCTGCGTCGTTGGGAGGGTAAATCAGCGGGGGGCTGGGTGGGTGGGAGGGTAAATGTGCGAGGGGCTGGGTGGGTGGGAGGGTAAATGAGCAAGGGGCTGGATGCAAGGGTGGGTAATTGAGCGAGAGACTGGGTGGGTTGGTGGGTAAATGAGCGAGGGGCTGGGTGGGTGGGTGGGTAAATGAGCGAGGGGCTGGTTGGGTCGGTAGGTAAATGAACGAGGGGCTGGGTGGGTGGGTGGGTATATGAGCGAAGGGCTGGGTGGGTGTGTGGGTAAATGAGCGAGGGGCTGGGTGGTGGGTGGATAAATGAGCGAGGGGAGGGGTGGGTGGGTGGGTAAATGAGCGAGGGGCTGGGTGGGTGGGTGGGTAAATGAGCGAGGGGCTGGGTGGGAGGGTGGCTGGTTAAATGAGCATGGGGCTGGGTGGGTGGGTGGGTAAATGTGCGAGGGGCTGGTTGGGTGGTTGGGTAAATGGGCAAGGGTTTGGTGGGTGGGTGGGTAAATGAGCGAGGGGCTGGGAGGATGGGTGGCTAAATGAGCGAGGGGCGGGGTGGGTGGGAGGGTAAATCAGCGAGGGTCTGGGTGGGAGGGAGGGTAAATGTGCGAGGGGCTGGGTGGGTGGGAGGGTAAATGAGCAAAGGGCTGGGTGGGAGGGTGGGTAAATGAGCGAGAGGCTGGGTGGGTGGTTGGGAAAATGAGCGTGGTCTGGGTGGGTGGGTGGGAGGGTAAATGAGCGAGGGGCTGGCTGGGTGGGTGGGTAAATGAACGAGGGGCTGGGTGGGTGGGAGGGTAAATGAGCGAGGGGCTGGGTGGGTGGGTGGGTAAATGAGCGAGGGGCTGGGTGGGTGGGTGGGTAAATGAGCGAGGGGCTGGGTGGGTGGGTGGGTAAATGAGCGAGGGGCTGGGTGGGTGGGTGGGTAAATGAGCGAGGGGCTGGGTGGGTGGGTGGGTAAATGAACGAGGGGCTGGGTGGATGGGTGGGAAAATGAGCGAGGGGCAGGGTGGGTGGGTGGGTAAATGAGCGAGTTGCTGGGTGGGTGGGTGGGTAAATGAGCGAGGAGCTCGGCGGGTGGGTGGGTAAATGAGCAAGGGGCAGGGTGGGTGGATGGGTAAAAGAGCGAATGGCTGGGTGGGTGAGTGGGTGTGTAAATGTGTGAGGGGCTGGTTGAGTGGGAGGGTAGCTAACTGAGCTAGTTGCTGGGTGGGTGGGTGGGTAAATGAGCGAGGGGCTGGGTGGGTGGGTGGGTAAATGAGCGAGGGGCTGGAAGGGTGGGTGGGTAAATGAGCGAGTGGCTGGGTGGGTGGGTGGGTAAATGAGCGAGGAGCTGGGTGGGTGGGTGGGTAAATGAGCGAGGGGCTGGGTGGGTGGGTGCGTGGGTAAATGAGCGAGGGGCTGGTTGGGTGGTTGGGTAAATGTGCGAGGGGCTGGTTGGGTGGTAGGGTAAATGAGCGAGGGTTTGGTGGGTGGGTGGTAAATGAGCGAGGGGCTGGGAGGATGGGTGGCAAAATGAGCGAGGGGCAGCGTCGTTGGGAGGGTAAATCAGCGAGGGGCTGGGTGGGTGGGAGGGTTAATGAGCGAGGGGCTGGGTGGGTGGGAGGGTAAATGAGCGAGGGGCTGGAAGGAAGGGTGGGTAATTGAGCGAGAGGCTGGGAGGGTTGGTGGGTAAATGAGCGAGGGGCTGGGTGGGTGGGTGGGTAAATGAGCGAGGGACTGGTTGGGTGATTAGGTAAATGAGCGAGGGGCTGGGTGGGTGGGTGGATAAATGAGCGAGGGGCTGGGTGGGTGGGTGGGTAAATGAGCGAGGGGCTGGGTGCGTGTGTGGGTAAATGAGCGAGGGGCTGGGTGGGTGGGTGGGTAAATGAGCGAGGGGCTGGGTGGGTGGGTGGGTAAATGAGCGAGGGGCTGGGTGGGTGGGTGGGTAAATGAGCGAGGGGCTGTGTGTGTGGGTGGCTGGTTAAATGAGGATGGGGCTGGGTGGGTGGGTGGGTAAATGAGCGAGGGACATGGTGGGTGGGTGGGTAAATGTGCGAGGGGCTTGTTGGGTGGTTGGGTAAATGGGCGAGGGTTTGGTGGTTGGGTGGGTAAATGAGCGAGGGGCTGGGAGGATGGGTGGCTAAATGAGCGAGGGGCAGGGTGGGTGGGAGGGTAAATCAGCGAGGGTCTGGGTGGGAGGGAGGGTAAATGTGCGAGGGGCTGGGTGGGTGGGAGGGTAAATGAGCAAGGGGCTGGGTGGGTGGGTGGGAAAATGAGCGGGGTCTGGGTGGGTGGGTGGGAGGGTAAATGAGCGAGGGGCTGGCTGGGTGGGTGGGTAAATGAACGAGGGGCTGGTTGGGTGGGTGGGTAAATGAGCTTGGGGCTGGTTGGGTGGGTGGGTAAATGAGCGAGGGGCTGGGTGGGTGGGTGGGTAAATGAACGAGGGGCTGCGTGGGAGTGTGGGTGGGTAAAAGAGCGAGGGGCTGGGTGGGTGGGTGGGTAAATGAGCGAGGGGCTGGGCGGGTGGGTGGGTAAATGTGCGAGGGGCTGGTTGGGTGGGTGGGTAAATGAGCGAGGGGCTGGTTGGGTGGGTGGGTAAATGAGCGAGGGGCTGGTTGGGTGGGTGGGTGAATGAGCGAGGGGCTGGGTGGGTGGGTGGGTAAATGAGCGAGGGGCAGGGTGGTTGGGTGGGTAAATGAGACAGTGGCTGGGTGGGTGTGTGGGTAAATGAGCGAGGGATGGGTGGGTAGGTGGGTAAATGTGCGAGGGGCTGGTTGGGTGGTAGGGTAAATGAGCGAGTGTTTGGTGGGAGGGTGGGTAAATGAGCGAGGGCCTGGGAGGATGGGTGGCTAAATGAGCGAGGGGCAGCGTCGTTGGGAGGGTAAATCAGCGGGGGGCTGGGTGGGTGGGAGGGTAAATGTGCGAGGGGCTGGGTGGGTGGGAGGGTAAATGAGCGAGGGGCTGGATGCAAGGGTGGGTAATTGAGCGAGAGACTGGGTGGGTTGGTGGGTAAATGAGCGAGGGGCTGGGTGGGTGGGTGGGTAAATGAGCGAGGGGCTGGGTGGGTGGGTGGGTAAATGAGCGAGGGGCTGGTTGGGTCGGTAGGTAAATGAACGAGGGGCTGGGTGGGTGGGTGGGTATATGAGCGAAGGGCTGGGTGGGTGGGTGGGTAAATGAGCGAGGGGCTGGGTGGTGGGTGGATAAATAAGCGAGGGGAGGGGTGGGTGGGTGGGTAAATGAGCGAGGGGCTGGGTGGGTGGGTGGGTAAATGAGCGAGGGGCTGGGTGGGAGGGTGGCTGGTTAAATGAGCATGGGGCTGGGTGGGTGGGTGGGTAAATGTGCGAGGGGCTGGTTGGGTGGTTGGGTAAATGGGCAAGGGTTTGGTGGGTGGGTGGGTAAATGAGCGAGGGGCTGGGAGGATGGGTGGCTAAATGAGCGAGGGGCGGGGTGGGTGGGAGGGTAAATCAGCGAGGGTCTGGGTGGGAGGGAGGGTAAATGTGCGAGGGGCTGGGTGGGTGGGAGGGTAAATGAGCAAAGGGCTGGGTGTGAGGGTGGGTAAATGAGCGAGAGGCTGGGTGGGTGGTTGGGAAAATGAGCGGGGTCTGGGTGGGTGGGTGGGAGGGTAAATGAGCGAGGGGCTGGCTGGGTGGGTGGGTAAATGAACGAGGGGCTGGGTGGGTGGGAGGGTAAATGAGCGAGGGGCTGGGTGGGTGGGTGGGTAAATGAGCGAGGGGCTGGGTGGGTGGGTGGATAAATGAGCGAGGGGCTGGGTGGGTGGGTGGGTAAATGAGCGAGGGGCTGGGTGGGTGGGTGGCTAAATGAACGAGGGGCTGGGTGGATGGGTGGGAAAATGAGCGAGGGGCAGGGTGGGTGGGTGGGTAAATGAGCGAGTTGCTGGGTGGGTGGGTGGGTAAATGAGCGAGGAGCTCGGCGGGTGGGTGGGTAAATGAGCAAGTGGCAGGGTGGGTGGATGGGTAAAAGAGCGAATGGCTGGGTGGGTGAGTGGGTGTGTAAATGTGTGAGGGGCTGGTTGAGTGGGAGGGTAGCTAACTGAGCTAGTTGCTGGGTGGGTGGGTGGGTAAATGAGCGAGGGGCTGGGTGGGTGGGTGGGTAAATGAGCGAGGGGCTGGAAGGGTGGATGGGTAAATGAGCGAGTGGCTGGGTGGGTGGGTGGGTAAATGAGCGAGGAGCTGGGTGGGTGGGTGGGTAAATGAGCGAGGGGCTGGGTGGGTGGGTGCGTGGGTAAATGAGCGAGGGGCTGGTTGGGTGGTTGGGTAAATGTGCGAGGGGCTGGTTGGGTGGTAGGGTAAATGAGCGAGGGTTTGGTGGGTGGGTGGTAAATGAGCGAGGGGCTGGGAGGATGGGTGGCAAAATGAGCGAGGGGCAGCGTCGTTGGGAGGGTAAATCAGCGAGGGGCTGGGTGGGTGGGAGGGTTAATGAGCGAGGGGCTGGGTGGGTGGGAGGGTAAATGAGCGAGGGGCTGGAAGGAAGGGTGGGTAATTGAGCGAGAGGCTGGGTGGGTGGGTGGGTAAATGAGCGAGGGACTGGTTGGGTGATTAGGTAAATGAGCGAGGGGCTGGGTGGGTGGGTGGATAAATGAGCGAGGGGCTGGGTGGGTGGGTGGGTAAATGAGCGAGGGGCTGGGTGCGTGTGTGGGTAAATGAGCGAGGGGCTGGGTGGGTGGGTGGGTAAATGAGCGAGGGGCTGGGTGGGTGGGTGGGTAAATGAGCGAGGGGCTGGGTGGGTGGGTGGGTAAATGAGCGAGGGGCTGTGTGTGTGGGTGGCTGGTTAAATGAGGATGGGGCTGGGTGGGTGGGTGGGTAAATGAGTGAGGGGCATGGTGGGTGGGTGGGTAAATGTGCGAGGGGCTTGTTGGGTGGTTGGGTAAAGGGGCGAGGGTTTGGTGGTTGGGTGGGTAAATGAGCGAGGGGCTGGGAGGATGGGTGGCTAAATGAGCGAGGGGCAGGGTGGGTGGGAGGGTAAATCAGTGAGGGTCTGGGTGGGAGGGAGGGTAAATGTGCGAGGGGCTGGGTGGGTGGGAGGGTAAATGAGCAAGGGGCTGGGTGGGTGGGTGGGAAAATGAGCGGGGTCTGGGTGGGTGGGTGGGAGGGTAAATGAGCGAGGGGCTGGCTGGGTGGGTGGGTAAATGAACGAGGGGCTGGTTGGGTGGGTGGGTAAATGAGCTTGGGGCTGGTTGGGTGGGTGGGTAAATGAGCGAGGGGCTGGGTGGGTGGGTGGGTAAATGAACGATGGGCTGCGTGGGAGTTTGGGTGGGTAAAAGAGCGAGGGGCTGGGTGGGTGGGTGGGTAAATGAGCGAGGGGCTGGGCGGGTGGGTGGGTAAATGTGCGAGGGGCTGGTTGGGTGGGTGGGTAAATGAGCGAGGGGCTGAGTGGGTGGGTGGGTAACTGAGCGAGTAGCTGGTTGAGTGGGTGGGTAAATGAGCAAGGGGCTGGTTGGGTGGGTGGGTAAATGAGCGTGGGGCCGGGTGGGAGGGTGGCTGAGTAAATGAGCATGGGTCTGGGTGGGTTAGTGGGTAAATGAGCGAGGGGCAGGGTGGGTGGGTGGGTAAATGAGCGAGGGGCAGGGTGGGTGGGTGGGTAAATGTGCGAGGGTTTGGTGGGTGGGTGGGTAAATGAGCGAGGGGCTGGGAGGATGGGTGGCTAAATGAGCGAGGGGCAGGGTCGTTGGGAGGGTAAATCAGCGAGGGGCTGGGTGGGTGGGAGGGTAAATGAGCGAGGGGCTGGGTGGGTGGGAGGGTAAATGAGCGATGGGCTGGATGGAAGGGTGGGTAAATGAGCGAGAGGCTGGCTGGGTTGGTGGGTAAATGAGCGGGGTCTGGGTGGGTGGGTGGGTAAATGAGTGAGGGGCTGGTTGGGTGGTTGGGTAAATGAGCGAGGGGCTGGTTGGGTGGGTGGGTAATTGAGCGAGGGGCTGGTTGGGTGGGTGGGTGAATGAGCGAGGGAATGTGTGGGTGGGAGGGTAAATGAGCGAGGGGCAGGTTGGGTGGGTGGGTTAATGAGTGAGGGGCTGGCCGGGTGGTTGCGTGGGTAAATGAGTGAGGGTATGGGTGGGTGGTTGGGTGTGTAAATGAGCGAGGGGCTGGGTGGGTGGGTGGGTAAATGAGTGAGGGTCTGGATGGGTGGGAGGGTAGGTAAATGACCTAGGTGCTGGGTGTTTGGGTGAGTAAATGAGCGAGGAGCTGGTTGGGTGGCTGGGAAAATGAGCGAGAGGCTGGTTGGGAGGGTTGCTAAATGAGCGATGGCCTGGGCGGGTTGGTGGCTAAATGAGCGAGGAGCTGGGCGGGTGGGTGGGTAAATGAGCGAGGGGCTGGGTGGGTGGGTGGGTAAATGAGCGAGGGGCTGGGTGGATGGGTGGGAAAATGAGCGAGGGGCTTGGTGGGTGGGTGGGTAAATGAGCGAGGGGCTGGGTGGGTGGGTGGTTAAATGAGCGAGGGGCTGGGTGGGAGGGTGGGTAAATGAGCGAGGGGCTGGGTGGGTGGGTGGGTAGATGAGCGAGGGGCTGGGTGGGTGGGTGGGTAGATGAGCGAGGGGCTGGGTGGGTGGGTGGGTAAATGAGCGAGGGGCTGGGTGGGTGGGTGGGTAAATGAGCGAGGGGCTGGGCGGGTCGGTGGCTAAATGAGCGAGGGCCTGGGCGGGTGCGTGGCTAAATGTGCGAGGGCGTGGGTGGGTTGGTGGCTAAATGAGCGAGGAGCTGGGCGGGTGGGTGGGTAAATGAGCAAGGGGCTGGGCGGGTGGGTGGCTAAATGAGCGAGGGACTGGGTGGGTTGTTGACTAAATGAGCGAGGGGCTGGGCGGGTGGGTGGGTAAATGAGCAAGGGGCTGGGTGGGTGGGTGGGTAAATGAGCGAATGGCTGGGTGGGTGGGTGGGTGTGTAAATGTGTGAGGGGCTGGTTGAGTGGGAGGGTAGCTAATTGAGCAATGTGCTGGGTGGGTGGGTGAGTAAATGATGGAGGGGCTGGGTGGGTGGGTGGGTAAATGAGCTAGGGGCTGGGTCGGTGAGTGGGTAAATGAGCGAGGGGCTGGGTCGATGGGTAGGAAAATGAGCGAGGGGCAGGGTGGGTGGGTGGGTAAATGAGCGAGGGGCTGGGTGGGTGGGTGGGTAAATGAGCGAGGGGCTGGGTGGGTGGGTGGGTAAATGAGCGAGGGGCTGGGTGGGTGGGTGGGTAAATGAGCGAGGGGCTGGGTGGGTGGGTGGGTAAATGAGCGAGGGGCTGGGTGGGTGGGTGGGTAAATGAGCGAGGGGCTGGGTGGGTGGGTGGGTAAATGATCGAGGGGCTGGGTGGGTGGGTGGGTAAATGATCGAGGGGCTGGTTGAGTGGGTGGCTAAATGAGCGAGGGGCAGGGCGGGTGGGTGGGTAAAAGAGCGAGGGGCTGGGTGGGAGTGTGGCTGAGTAAATGAGCATGGGGCTGGGTGGGTAGGTGGGTAAATGATCGAGGGGCAGGGTGGGTGGGTGTGTAAATGTTCGAGGGGCTGGTTGGGTGGTAGGGTAAATGAGCGAGGGTTTGGTGGGTGGGTGGGTAAATGAGAGAGGGGCTGGGAGGATGGTTGGCTAAATGAACGAGGGGCTGGGTGGGTGGGAGGGTAAATCAGCGAGGTGCTGGGTGGGTGGGAGGGTACATGAGCGAGGGGCTGGGAGGGTGGGTGGGTAAATGAGCGAGAGGCTGGGTGGGTTGGTGGGTCATTGAGCGGGGTCTGTGTGGGTGGGTGGGTAAATGAGCGAGGGGCTGTTTGGGTGGTTGGGTAAATGAGCGAGGGGCTGGTTGGGTGGGTGGGTAAATGAGCGAGGGGCTGGTTGGGTGGGTTGTTGAATGAGCGAGGGGTTGTGTGGGTGGGAGGGTAAATGAGCGAGGGGCAGGGTGGGTGGGTGGGTTAATGAGTGAGGGGCTGGCCGGATGGTTGCGTGGGTAAATGAGTGAGGGTCTGGGTGGCTGGTTGGGTGTGTAAATGAGCGAGGGGCTGGGTGGGTGGTGGGTAAATGAGTGAGGGTCTGGATGGGTGGGAGGGTATGTAAATGACCTAGGTGCTGGGTGGTTGGGTGAGTAAATGAGCGAGAGGCTGGTTGGGTGGCTGGGAAAATGAGCGAGAGGCTGGTTGGGTGGCTTGCTAAATGAGCGATGGCCTGGGGGGGTTGGTGGCTAAATGAGCGAGGAGCTGGGCGGATGGGTGGGAAAATGAGCAAGGGGGTGGGTGGATAAATGAGTGAATGGCTGGGTGGGTGGGTGGGTGTGTAAATGTGTGAGGGGCTGGTTGAGTGGGCGGGTAGGTAACTGAGATAGGTGCTGGGTGGGTGGGTGAGTAAATGATCGAGAGGCAGGGTGGGTGGGTGGGTAAATGAGCGAGGGGCTAGATGGGTGGGTGGGTAAATGAGCGAGCGGCTGGGTGGATGCGTGGGAAAATGAGCGATGGGCTGTGTGGGTGGGAGGGTAAATGAGCCAGGGCTGGGTGGGTGGGTGGGTAAATGAGCCAAGGGCTGGGTGGGTGGGTAAATGAGCGAGGGGTTGGTTGGGTGGGTGGGTAAATGAGCGAGGGGCTGGGTGGGTGGGTGGGTAACTGAGCGAGGGGCTGGGTGGTAGGGTGGGTGGTTAAATGAGTGAGGGGCTGGTTGGGAGGGTGGGTGGGTAAATGAGCATGGGGCTGGGTGGGTAGGTGGGTAAATGAGCGAGGGGTAGGGTGGGTGTGTGGGTAAATGTGCGAGGGGCTGGTTGGGAGGTTGGGTAAATGAGCGAGGATTTGGTGGGAGGGTGGGTAAATGAGCGAGGGGCTGGGAGGATGGGTGGCTAAATGAGCGAGGGGCAGATTTTGTGGGAGGGTAAATCAGCGAGGGGCTGGGAGGGTGGGTGGGTAAATGAGCGAGGGGCTGGGTGGGTGGGTTGGTAGGTAACTGAGATAGGTGCTGGGTGGGTGGGTGAGTAAATGATCGAGGGGCTGGGTGGGTGGGTGGGTAAATGAATGAGGGGCTGGGTGTGTTGGTGGGTAAATGACCGAGGGGCAGGGTGGGTGGGTGGGTAAATGAGCCAGGGGCTGGGTGGGTGGGTGGGTAGATGAGCAAGGGGCTGGGTGGGTGGGTGGGTAAATGAGCGAGGGGCTGGGTGGGTGGGTTGGTAAATGAGCGAGGGGCTGGGTGGGTGGGTGGGTAAATGAGCGAGGGGGTTGGGTGGGTGGGTGGGTAAATGAGCCAGGGGCTGGGTGGGTGGGTGGGTAAATGAGCCAGGGGCTGGGTGGGTGGGTGGGTAAATGAGCCAGGGGCTGGTTGGGTGGGTGGGTAAATGAGCGAGGGGCTGGGTGGGTGGGTGGGAAACTGAGCGAGGGGCTGGGTGGGTGGGTGGGTGGGTAAATGAGGGAGGGGCTGGGTGGGAGGGTGGGTGGGTAAATGAGCATGGGGATGGATGGGGAGGTGGGTAAATGAGTGAGGGGCAGGGTGCGTGGGTGGGTAAATGTGCGAGGGGCTGGTTGGGTGGTAGGGTAAATGAGCGAGGGTTTGGTGGGTGGGTGGTAAATGAGCGAGGGGCAGCGTCGTTGGGAGGGTAAATCAGCGAGGGGCTGGGAGGATGGGTGGCTAAATGAGCGAGGGGCAGCGTCGTTGGGAGGGTAAATCAGCGAGGGGCTGGGTGGGTGGGAGGGTAAATGAGCGAGGGGCTGGGTGGGTGGGAGGGGAAATGAGCGAGGGGCTGGATGGAAGGGTGGGTAATTGAGCTAGAGGCTGGGAGGGTTGGTGGGTAAATGAGCGAGGGGCTGGGTGGGTGGGTGGGTAAATGAGCGAGGGACTGGTTGGGTGATTAGGTAAATGAGCGAGGGGCTGGGTGGGTGGGTGGGTAAATGAGCGAGGCGTTGGGTGGGTGGGTGGGTAAATGAGCGAGGGGCTGGGTGGGTGGGTGGGTAAATGAGCGAGGGGCTGGGTGGGTGGGTGGGTAAATGAGCGAGGGGCTGGGTGGGTGGGTGGGTAAATGAGCGAGGGGCTGGGTGGGAGGGTGGCTGGTTAAATGAGGATGGGGCTGGGTCGGTGGGTGGGTAACTGAGCGAGGGGCTGGGAGGATGGGTGGCTAAATGAGCGAGGGGCAGGGTGTGTGGGAGGGTAAATCAGCGAGGGGCTGGGTGGGAGGGAGGGTAAATGTGCGAGGGGCTGGGTGGGTGGGAGGGTAAATGAGCGAGGGGCTGTGTGGGTGGGTGGGAAAATGAGCGGGGTCTGGCTGGGTGGGTGGGAGGGTAAATGAGCGAGGGGCTGGCTGGGTGGGTGGGTAAATGAACGAGAGGCTGGTTGGGTGGGTGGGTAAATGAGCGTGGGGCTGGTTGGGTGGGTGGGTAAATGAGCGAGGGGCTGGGTGGGTGGTTGGGTAAATGAACGAGGGGCTGCGTGGGAGTGTGGGTGGTTAAAAGAGCGAGGGGCTGGGTGGGTGGGTGGGTAAATGAGCGAGGGGCTGGGCGGGTGGGTGGGTAAATGTGCGAGGGCCTGGTTGGGTGGGTGGGTAAATGAGCGAGGGGCTGGGTGGGTGGGTGGGTAAATGAGCGAGGGGCTGGTTGAGTGGGTGGGTAAATGAGCAAGGGGCTGGTTGGGTGGGTGGGTAAATGAGCGTGGGGCTGGGTGGGAGGGTGGCTGAGTAAATGAGCATGGGTCTGGGTGGGTTAGTGGGTAAATGAGCGAGGGGCAGGGTGGGTGGGTGGGTAAATGTGCGAGGGGCTGTTTGGGTGGTAGGGTAAATGAGCGAGGGTTTGGTGGGTGGGTTGGTAAATGAGCGAGGGGCTGGGAGGATGGGTGGCTAAATGAGCGAGGGGCAGGGTCGTTGGGAGGGTAAATCAGCGAGGGGCTGGGTGGGTGGGAGGGTAAATGAGCGAGGGGCTGGGTGGGTGGGAGGGTAAATGAGTGATGGGCTGGATGGAAGGGTGGGTAAATGAGCGAGAGGCTGGCTGGGTTGGTGGGTAAATGAGCGGGGTCTGGGTGGGTGGGTGGGTAAATGAGCGAGGGGCTGGTTGGGTGGTTGGGTAAATGAGCGAGGGGCTGGTTGGGTGGGTGGGTAAATGAGCGAGGGGCTGGTTGGGTGGGTGGGTGAATGAGCGAGGGAATGTGTGGGTGGGAGGGTAAATGAGCGAGGGGCAGGTTGGGTGGGTGGGTTAATGAGTGAGGGGCTGGCCGGGTGGTTGCGTGGGTAAATGAGTGAGGGTCTGGGTGGGTGGTTGGGTGTGTAAATGAGCGAGGGGCTGGTAGGGTGGGTGGGTAAATGAGTGAGGGTCTGGATGGGTGGGAGGGTAGGTAAATGACCTAGGTGCTGGGTGTTTGGGTGAGTAAATGAGCGAGGAGCTGGTTGGGTGGCTGGGAAAATGAGCGAGAGGCTGGTTGGGTGGATTGCTAAATGAGCGATGGCCTGGGCGGGTTGGTGGCTAAATGAGCGAGGAGCTGGGCGGGTGGGTGGGTAAATGAGCGAGGGGCTGGGTGGGTGGGTGGGTAAATGAGCGAGGGGCTGGGTGGATGGGTGGGAAAATGAGCGAGGGGCTTGGTGGGTGGGTGGGTAAATGATCGAGGGGCTGGGTGAGTGGGTGGTTAAATGAGCGAGGGGCTGGGTGGGTGGGTGGGTAAATGAGCGAGGGGCTGGGTGGGTGGGTGGGTAGATGAGCGAGGGGCTTGGTGGGTGGGTGGGTAAATGATCGAGGGGCTGGGTGGGTGGGTGGTTAAATGAGCGAGGGGCTGGGTGGGTGGGTGGGTAAATGAGCGAGGGGCTGGGTGGGTGGGTGGATGAGCGAGGGGCTGGGTGGGTGGGTGGGTAGATGAGCGAGGGGCTGGGTGGGTGGGTGGGTAAATGAGCGAGGGGCTGGGCGGGTGGGTGGGTAAATGAGCGAGGGGCTGGGCGGGTGGGTGGCTAAATGAGCGAGGGACTGGGTGAGTTGTTGGCTAAATGAGCGAATGGCTGGGTGGGTGGGTGGGTGTGTAAATGTGTGAGGGGCTGGTTGAGTGGGAGGGTAGCTAATTGAGCAATGTGCTGGGTGGGTGGGTGAGTAAATGATGGAGGGGCTGGGTGGGTGGGTGGGTAAATGAGCTAGGGGCTGGGTCGGTGAGTGGGTAAATGAGCGAGGGGCGGGGTCGATGGGTAGGAAAATGAGCGAGGGGCAGGGTGGGTGGGTGGGTAAATGAGCGAGGGGCTGGGAGGGTGGGTGGGTAAATGAGCGAGGGGCTGGGTAGGTGGGTGTGTAAATGAGCGAGGGGCTGGGTGGGTGGGAGGGTAAATGAGCGAGGGGCTGGGTGGGTGGGTGGGTAAATGAGCGAGGGGCTGGGTGGGTGGGTGGGTAAATGAGCGAGGGGCTGGGTGGGTGGGTGGGTAAATGAGCGAGGGGCTGTGTGGGTGGGTGGGTAAATGAGCGAGGGGCTGGGTGGGTGGGTGGGTAAATGATCGAGGGGCTGGTTGAGTGGGTGGGTAAATGAGCGAGGGGCAGGGCGGGTGGGTGGCTAAAAGAGCGATGGGCTGGGTGGGAGTGTGGCTGAGTAAATGAGCATGGGGCTGGGTGAGTAGGTGGGCAAATGAGATGGGGCAGGGTGGGTGGGTGTGTAAATGTTCGAGGGGCTGGTTGGGTGGTAGGGTAAATGAGCGAGGGTTTGGTGGGTGGGTGGGTAAATGAGAGAGGGGCTGGGAGGATGGTTGGCTAAATGAATGAGGGGCTGGGTGGGTGGGAGGGTAAATCAGCGAGGTGCTGGGTGGTTGGGAGGGTAAATGAGCGAGGGGCTGGGAGGGAGGGTGGGTAAATGAGCGAGAGGCTGGGTGGGTTGGTGGGTCATTGAGCGGGGTCTGTGTGGGTGGGTGGGTAAATGAGCGAGGGGCTGTTTGGGTGGTTGGGTAAATGAGTGAGGGTCTGGATGGGTGGTAGGGTAGGTAAATGACCTAGGTGCTGGGTGTTTGGGTGAGTAAATGAGCGAGGAGCTGGTTGGGTGGCTGGGAAAATGAGCGAGAGGCTGGTTGGGTGGGTTGCTAAATGAGCGATGGCCTGGGCGGGTTGGTGGCTAAATGAGCGAGGAGCTGGGCGGGTGGGTGGGTAAATGAGCGAGGGGCTGGGTGGGTGGGTGGGTAAATGAGCGAGTGGCTGGGTGGGTGGGTGGCTAAATGAGCGAGGGCCTGGGCGGGTTTGTGGCTAAATGTGCGAGGGCGTGGGTGGGTTTGTGGCTAAATGTGCGAGGGCGTGGGTGGGTTGGTGGCTAAATGAGCGAGGAGCTGGGCGGGTGGGTGGGTAAATGAGCAAGGGGCTGGGCGGGTGGGTGGCTAAATGAACGAGGGACTGGGTGAGTTGTTGGCTAAATGAGCGAGGGGCTGGGCGGGTGGGTGGGTAAATGAGCAAGGGGCTGGGTGGGTGGGTGGGTAAATGAGCGAATGGCTGGTTGGGTGGTTGGGTGTGTATATGTGTGAGGGGCTGGTTGAGTGGGAGGGTAGCTAATTGAGCAATGTGCTGGGTGGGTGGGTGAGTAAATGATGGAGGGGCTGGGTGGGTGGGTGGGTAAATGAGCTAGGGGCTGGGTCGGTGAGTGGGTAAATGAGCGAGGGGCTGGGTCGATGGGTAGGAAAATGAGCGAGGGGCAGGGTGGGTGGGTGGGTAAATGAGCGAGGGGCTGGGTGGGTGGGTGGGTAAATGAGCGAGGGGCTGGGTGGGTGGGTGGGTAAATGAGCGAGGGGCTGGGAGGGTGGGTGGGTAAATGAGCGAGGGGCTGGGTGGGTGGGTGGGTAAATGAGCGAGGGGCTGGGTGGGTGGGTGGGTAAATGAGCGAGGGGCTGGGTGGGTGGGTGGGTAAATGAGCGAGGGGCTGGGTGGGTGGGTGGTTAAATGATCGAGGGGCTGGTTGAGTGGGTGGTTAAATGAGGGAGGGGCAGGGCGGGTGGGTGGGTAAAAGAGCGAGGGGCTGGGTGGGAGTGTGGCTGAGTAAATGAGCATGGGGCTCGGTGGGTAGGTGGGTAAATGAGCGAGGGGCAGGGTGGGTGGGTGTGTAAATGTTCGAGGGGCTGGTTGGGTGGTAGGGTAAATGAGCGAGGGTTTGGTGGGTGGGTGGGTAAATGAGAGAGGGGCTGGGAGGATGGTTGGCTAAATGAACGAGGGGCTGGGTGGGTGGGAGGGTAAATCAGCGAGGTGCTGGGTGGGTGGGAGGGTAAATGAGCGAGGGGCTGGGAGGGAGGGTGGGTAAATGAGCGAGAGGCTGGGTGGGTTGGTGGGTCATTGAGCGGGGTCTGTGTGGGTGGGTGGGTAAATGAGCGAGGGGCTGTTTGGGTGGTTGGGTAAATGAGCGAGGGGCTGGTTGGGTGGGTGGGTAAATGAGCGAGGGGCTGGTTGGGTGGGTGGTTGAATGAGCGAGGGGTTGTGTGGGTGGGAGGGTAAATGAGCGAGGGGCAGGGTGGGTGGGTGGGTTAATGAGTGAGGGGCTGGCCGGATGGTTCCGTGGGTAAATGAGTGAGGGTCTGGGTGGGTGGTTGGGTGTGTAAATGAACGAGGGGCTGGGTGGGTGGTGGGTAAATGAGTGAGGGTCTGGATGGGTGGGAGGGTAGGTAAATGACCTAGGTGCTGGGTGGTTGGGTGAGTAAATGAGCGAGGGGCTGGTTGGGTGGCTGGGAAAATGAGCGAGAGGCTGGTTGGGTGGCTTGCTAAATGAGCGATGGCCTGGGGGGGTTGGTGGCTAAATGAGCGAGGAGCTGGGCGGGTGGGTGGGAAAATGAGCAAGGGGATGGGTGGGTGGGTGGATAAATGAGTGAATGGCTGGGTGGGTGGGTGGGTGTGTAAATGTGTGAGGGGCTGGTTGAGTGGGCGGGTAGGTAACTGAGATAGGTGCTGGGTGGGTGGGTGAGTAAATGATCGAGAGGCAGGGTGGGTTGGTGGGTAAATGAGCGAGGGGCTAGATGGGTGGGTGGGTAAATGAGCGAGCGGCTGGGTGGATGCGTGGGAAAATGAGCGAGGGGCTGTGTGGGTGGGTGGGTAAATGAGCTAGGGGCTGCGTGGGTGGGTGGGTAAATGAGCGAGGGACTGGGTGGGTGGGTGTGTAAATGAGCGAGGGGCTGGGTGGGTGGGGGGGTAGATGAGCGAGGGGCTGGGTGGGTGGGTGGGTAAATGAGCGAGGGGCTGGGTGGGTGGGTGGGTAAATGAGCCAGGGCTGTGTGGGTGGGTGGGTAAATGAGCCAAAGGCTGGGTGGGTGGGTAAATGAGCGAGGGGTTGGTTGGGTGGGTGGGTAAATGAGCGAGGGGCTGGGTGGGTGGGTGGGTAACTGAGCGAGGGGCTGGGTGGTAGGGTGGGTGGGTAAATGAGTGAGGGGCTTTTTGGGAGGGTGGGTGGGTAAATGAGCATGGGGCTGGGTGGGTAGGTGGGTAAATGAGCGAGGGGCAGGGTGGGTGTGTGGGTAAATGTGCGAGGGGCTGGTTGGGAGGTTGGGTAAATGAGCGAGGATTTGGTGGGTGGGTGGGTAAATGAGCGAGGGGCTAGGAGGATGGGTGGCTAAATGAGCGAGGGGCAGATTTTGTGGGAGGGTAAATCAGCGAGGGGCTGGGAGGGTGGGTGGGTAAATGAGCGAGGGGCTGGGTGGGTGGTTTGGTAGGTAACTGAGATAGGTGCTGGGTGGGTGGGTGAGTAAATGATCGAGGGGCTGGGTGGGTGGGTGGGTAAATGAACGAGGGGCTGGGTGTGTTGGTGGGTAAATGACCGACGGGCAGGGTGGGTGGGTGGGTAAATGAGCCAGTTGCTGGGTGGGTGGGTGGGTAGATGAGCAAGAAGCTGGGTGGGTGGGTGGGTAAATGAGCGAGGGGCTGGGTGGGTGGGTTGGTAAATGAGCGAGGGGCTGGGTGGGTGGGTGGGTAAATGAGCGAGGGGCTGGGTGGGTGGGTGGGTAAATGAGCGAGGGGCTGGGTGGGTGGGTGGGTAAATGAGAGAGGGGCTGGGAGGATGGTTGGCTAAATGAACGAGGGGCTGGGTGGGTGGGAGGGTAAATCAGCGAGGTGCTGGGTGGGTGGGAGGGTAAATGAGCGAGGGGCTGGGAGGGAGGGTGGGTAAATGAGCGAGAGGCTGGGTGGGTTGGTGGGTCATTGAGCGGGGTCTGTGTGGGTGGGTGGGTAAATGAGCGAGGGGCTGTTTGGGTGGTTGGGTAAATGAGCGAGGGGCTGGTTGGGTGGGTGGGTAAATGAGCGAGGGGCTGGTTGGGTGGGTGGTTGAATGAGCGAGGGGTTGTGTGGGTGGGAGGGTAAATGAGCGAGGGGCAGGGTGGGTGGGTGGGTTAATGAGTGAGGGGCTGGCCGGATGGTTCCGTGGGTAAATGAGTGAGGGTCTGGGTGGGTGGTTGGGTGTGTAAATGAACGAGGGGCTGGGTGGGTGGTGGGTAAATGAGTGAGGGTCTGGATGGGTGGGAGGGTAGGTAAATGACCTAGGTGCTGGGTGGTTGGGTGAGTAAATGAGCGAGGGGCTGGTTGGGTGGCTGGGAAAATGAGCGAGAGGCTGGTTGGGTGGCTTGCTAAATGAGCGATGGCCTGGGGGGGTTGGTGGCTAAATGAGCGAGGAGCTGGGCGGGTGGGTGGGAAAATGAGCAAGGGGATGGGTGGGTGGGTGGATAAATGAGTGAATGGCTGGGTGGGTGGGTGGGTGTGTAAATGTGTGAGGGGCTGGTTGAGTGGGCGGGTAGGTAACTGAGATAGGTGCTGGGTGGGTGGGTGAGTAAATGATCGAGAGGCAGGGTGGGTTGGTGGGTAAATGAGCGAGGGGCTAGATGGGTGGGTGGGTAAATGAGCGAGCGGCTGGGTGGATGCGTGGGAAAATGAGCGAGGGGCTGTGTGGGTGGGTGGGTAAATGAGCTAGGGGCTGCGTGGGTGGGTGGGTAAATGAGCGAGGGACTGGGTGGGTGGGTGTGTAAATGAGCGAGGGGCTGGGTGGGTGGGGGGGTAGATGAGCGAGGGGCTGGGTGGGTGGGTGGGTAAATGAGCGAGGGGCTGGGTGGGTGGGTGGGTAAATGAGCCAGGGCTGTGTGGGTGGGTGGGTAAATGAGCCAAAGGCTGGGTGGGTGGGTAAATGAGCGAGGGGTTGGTTGGGTGGGTGGGTAAATGAGCGAGGGGCTGGGTGGGTGGGTGGGTAACTGAGCGAGGGGCTGGGTGGTAGGGTGGGTGGGTAAATGAGTGAGGGGCTTTTTGGGAGGGTGGGTGGGTAAATGAGCATGGGGCTGGGTGGGTAGGTGGGTAAATGAGCGAGGGGCAGGGTGGGTGTGTGGGTAAATGTGCGAGGGGCTGGTTGGGAGGTTGGGTAAATGAGCGAGGATTTGGTGGGTGGGTGGGTAAATGAGCGAGGGGCTAGGAGGATGGGTGGCTAAATGAGCGAGGGGCAGATTTTGTGGGAGGGTAAATCAGCGAGGGGCTGGGAGGGTGGGTGGGTAAATGAGCGAGGGGCTGGGTGGGTGGTTTGGTAGGTAACTGAGATAGGTGCTGGGTGGGTGGGTGAGTAAATGATCGAGGGGCTGGGTGGGTGGGTGGGTAAATGAACGAGGGGCTGGGTGTGTTGGTGGGTAAATGACCGACGGGCAGGGTGGGTGGGTGGGTAAATGAGCCAGTTGCTGGGTGGGTGGGTGGGTAGATGAGCAAGAAGCTGGGTGGGTGGGTGGGTAAATGAGCGAGGGGCTGGGTGGGTGGGTTGGTAAATGAGCGAGGGGCTGGGTGGGTGGGTGGGTAAATGAGCGAGGGGCTGGGTGGGTGGGTGGGTAAATGAGCGAGGGGCTGGGTGGGTGGGTGGGTGGGTAAATGAGGGAGGGGCTGGGTGGGAGGGTGGGTGGGTAAAAGAGCATGGGGCTGGGTGGGTAGGTGGGTAAACGAGCGAGGGGCAGGGTGGGTGTGTGGGTAAATGTGCGAGGGGCTGGTTGGGATGTTGCGTAAATGAGCGAGGGTTTGGTGGGTGGGTGGGTAAATGAGCGAGGGGCTGGGGCGATGGGTGGCTAAATGAGCGAGGGGAAGGTTGGGTGGGAGGGTAAATCAGCGAGGGGCTGGGAGGGTGGGTGTGTAAATGAGCGAGGGACTGGGTGGTGGGTAAATGAGCGAGGTGCTGGGTGGGTGGGAGGGTAAATGAGCGAGGGGCTGGGTGGGTGGGTGGGTAAATGAGCGAGGGGCTGGGTGGGTGGGTGGGTAAATGAGCGAGGGGCTGGGTGGGTGGGTGGGTAAATGAGCGAGGGGCTGGGTGGGTGGGTGGGTAAATGATCGAGGGGCTGGTTGAGTGGGTGGGTAAATGAGCGAGGGGCAGGGTGGGTGGGTGGGTAAAAGAGCGAGGGGCTGGGTGGGAGTGTGGCTGAGTAAATGAGCATGGGGCTGGGTGGGTAGGTGGGTAAATGAGCGAGGGGAAGGGTGGGTGGGTGTGTAAATGTTCGAGGGGCTGGTTGGGTGGTACGGTAAATGAGCGAGGGTTTGGTGGGTGGGTGGGTAAATGAGAGAGGGGCTGGGAGGATGGTTGGCTAAATGAACGAGGGGCTGGGTGGGTGGGAGGGTAAATCAGCGAGGTGCTGGGTGGGTGGGAGGATAAATGAGCGAGGGGCTTGGAGGGAGGGTGGGTAAATGAGCGAGAGGTTGGGTGGGTTGGTGGGTCATTGAGCGGGGTCTGTGTGGGTGGGTGGGTAAATGAGCGAGGGGCTGTTTGGGTGGTTGGGTAAATGAGCGAGGGGCTGGTTGGGTGGGTGGGTAAATGAGCGAGGGGCTGGTTGGGTGGGTTGTTGAATGAGCGAGGGGTTGTGTGGGTGGGAGGGTAAATGAGCGAGGGGCAGGTTGGGTGGGTGGGTTAATGAGTGAGGGGCTGGCCGGATGGTTGCGTGGGTAAATGAGTGAGGGTCTGGGTGGGTGGTTGGGTGTGTAAATGAGCGAGGGGCTGGGTGGGTGGGTTGGTAAATGAGCTAGGGGCTGCGTGGGTGCGTGGGTAAATGAGCGAGGGACTGGGTGGGTGGGTGTGTAAATGAGCGAGGGGCTGGGTGGGTGGGGGGGTAGATGAGCGAGGGGCTGGGTGGGTGGGTGGGTAAATGAGCGAGGGGCTGGGTGGGTGGGTGGGTAAATGAGCGAGGGGCTGGGTGGGTGGGTGGATGAGCGAGGGGCTGGGTGGGTGGGTGGGTAGATGAGCGAGGGGCTGGGTGGGTGGGTGGGTAAATGAGCGAGGGGCTGGGCGGGTGGGTGGGTAAATGAGCGAGGGGCTGGGCGGGTGGGTGGCTAAATGAGCGAGGGACTGGGTGAGTTGTTGGCTAAATGAGCGAATGGCTGGGTGGGTGGGTGGGTGTGTAAATGTGTGAGGGGCTGGTTGAGTGGGAGGGTAGCTAATTGAGCAATGTGCTGGGTGGGTGGGTGAGTAAATGATGGAGGGGCTGGGTGGGTGGGTGGGTAAATGAGCTAGGGGCTGGGTCGGTGAGTGGGTAAATGAGCGAGGGGCGGGGTCGATGGGTAGGAAAATGAGCGAGGGGCAGGGTGGGTGGGTGGGTAAATGAGCGAGGGGCTGGGAGGGTGGGTGGGTAAATGAGCGAGGGGCTGGGTAGGTGGGTGTGTAAATGAGCGAGGGGCTGGGTGGGTGGGAGGGTAAATGAGCGAGGGGCTGGGTGGGTGGGTGGGTAAATGAGCGAGGGGCTGGGTGGGTGGGTGGGTAAATGAGCGAGGGGCTGGGTGGGTGGGTGGGTAAATGAGCGAGGGGCTGTGTGGGTGGGTGGGTAAATGAGCGAGGGGCTGGGTGGGTGGGTGGGTAAATGATCGAGGGGCTGGTTGAGTGGGTGGGTAAATGAGCGAGGGGCAGGGCGGGTGGGTGGCTAAAAGAGCGATGGGCTGGGTGGGAGTGTGGCTGAGTAAATGAGCATGGGGCTGGGTGAGTAGGTGGGCAAATGAGATGGGGCAGGGTGGGTGGGTGTGTAAATGTTCGAGGGGCTGGTTGGGTGGTAGGGTAAATGAGCGAGGGTTTGGTGGGTGGGTGGGTAAATGAGAGAGGGGCTGGGAGGATGGTTGGCTAAATGAATGAGGGGCTGGGTGGGTGGGAGGGTAAATCAGCGAGGTGCTGGGTGGTTGGGAGGGTAAATGAGCGAGGGGCTGGGAGGGAGGGTGGGTAAATGAGCGAGAGGCTGGGTGGGTTGGTGGGTCATTGAGCGGGGTCTGTGTGGGTGGGTGGGTAAATGAGCGAGGGGCTGTTTGGGTGGTTGGGTAAATGAGTGAGGGTCTGGATGGGTGGTAGGGTAGGTAAATGACCTAGGTGCTGGGTGTTTGGGTGAGTAAATGAGCGAGGAGCTGGTTGGGTGGCTGGGAAAATGAGCGAGAGGCTGGTTGGGTGGGTTGCTAAATGAGCGATGGCCTGGGCGGGTTGGTGGCTAAATGAGCGAGGAGCTGGGCGGGTGGGTGGGTAAATGAGCGAGGGGCTGGGTGGGTGGGTGGGTAAATGAGCGAGTGGCTGGGTGGGTGGGTGGCTAAATGAGCGAGGGCCTGGGCGGGTTTGTGGCTAAATGTGCGAGGGCGTGGGTGGGTTTGTGGCTAAATGTGCGAGGGCGTGGGTGGGTTGGTGGCTAAATGAGCGAGGAGCTGGGCGGGTGGGTGGGTAAATGAGCAAGGGGCTGGGCGGGTGGGTGGCTAAATGAAC